>CM053571.1:49028552-49078519 GCA_028646485.1 Cryptoprocta ferox | reverse complement strand
TGAGATCATGATCTGAGCCAAAGCCGGACGGTCAACTGACTGGGCCACCCAGGCGCCCCCAGAAAACACTATTCTGACAAGGGGTTCCACAGACTTCACCAAGCTGCCAAAGGGTTCTATGACCTAAAAAGGTTTAAGAACTCTCTCGTGTGTATACTTATTGTCATCCAGTTCCTCTCACAGAAAGAAAATAAAGGCCTGTAATAAAAGTCTCCTTATAATGGTCTCAGGGAAACCCTCGAATTGAGCAGCAATTGGGTCTTCTAGAAATGCAACAAATGTACATTTTTAGGGACTCTCTGATGGAATACCTATAGAAAACCATTGCATCTCCACATGAAGATTTTCATTCACCAAGTTTGATTGTATAATAAAAGTCAACATTTAAATTAAGTGAATTCTAAACTAACTTTTACTTGCATTTCTATTCTTGCTTTTTAAAAATGAGGTTATGGAGTCTTTGTGGGAAATTTAGAAAATTTTTGTAGCTAATTTCGCATGCCATGTTTTAGCAAGTTGTATATTTTATGGCTCTGGAAATGTAGTGTTAGCAGTGGAAATTCTGACCCCTCTCTGATTATAGTGGCACAAATATCAGTGCTCTCATCCCTATATTGAAAAATCTCATAATGCTGGAAACTTGAACATGACCTGAATCATAGAATATTCTAAAACTAGTTGAGGGAAACCATCCCAAATTCCATGGGGTCAGTCCCTGTTTTCACCAAGGTAGTTTAGCTGTGGGTACAGAAGCCCTCCAGATATACTCTCTCCTTCTTTTAGATAGATCCTGAGATACCCCGGTGGTATATGAGGAGCCCTGTCTCCAGAAATAGGCTTGTAGGAACTGAAACTTGAAATCCCTCATAAAATCTGGTGTCTGTTGTGCTTAATGTGAACCTGAGCTGACATTGCCCTGGTACAAGCCATCACTAACTCTTGTCTGGCCTATTGATATTACCTTTTATCTGGTCTTCCCAGATCCTCTGACAGTCCTTCAGTCCATTCTCCCTTAGCCTCCAGAGTGATACTTCCAAAATGGCAATCTATTTTGTCTTTGAGTTATATTAGTTTGCATCCTCTGAGAAGCATATGCCAAGGCATGGGTGAGATATGAAAGGAATTTCCTGGGAGAAAAGGGGAGGAGGTTGAAGGAGATGGGAGAACCTTCAGGCAGAGATACTGGACTGATCCCTCTGAAGGAGAGGGATGGAAGGAAGGTTGGGTAGGAAGAGTCTCCTGGCTGATGAGGAGTCTGTGAGTCAAAACTGCCATCATGTCCCATGTCTTGCAGGAATGGTCTGCATTAGTATCCTTGCTATACTCTGTCATTGGCTGGAGCAACCATGGGAAGCATGGCCTTAGTGCGAACATAGTGATAGATTCAGAGCACAGCACTTGGGGCTATGTGTCAATTACTCTCCCACAGCAGACAATTTGGGAATTGCACTTTCATAACAACCACCATGGTTATATTCTGGAGACCTCTAGCTCCTTCCAAATATCATCCCCAGAGTTGTGCCACACACAAAAATCTTAATAAGCAGAGTGCTTGCTCTGCAGATTGAGCTCAAAGACTGGTCTTCTTTTGAATCAGGTTGTCACCACTAACTACTTCAGAACAGAAATTCTGTAACCATCTTTGGTATTTCCCTTATTGTGATGGTTCATTTAATGTGTCCACTTGACAGGGCCACAGGGTGCCCAGATATTTTGTTAAATATTATATTATGGGTACATCTGTGTGGATGTTTTGGATGAGAGTAGATGTGAATTGGTAGACTGAGTAAAGTCGAGTGCCCTTCCCAATGTGTGTGAGCCTCATCCAATCCATGAGGGTCTGAATAGAACAAAAATCTGAGTAAGAATAATTTGCTCTCTTTGCCTGAGTGCTGAGCTGGGATAACAGTCTTCTCCTACCCTTGGACTAGAACTCAGACCATTGGTGCTCCTGGTTCTTAGGCCTTCAGATTCGGATTGGTCCTACTCACCAGCTTCTTGGGTCTATAGTTTACAGAGGCAGGTTGCCGGATGTTGGAACTTCTTAATCTCCTTCATTGAATGAACCAGTTCCTTATAATTTCTTATCTATTTATCTATCTATCTATCTATCATTTATCTATCTCCTATTGGTTCTGTTTCTCTGGAGAACCCTAACTAATACACTCATGCTTAAAATGATTTAGTGGTCTTATGGTTTCTTCAGGTAAAGCTTAGCATTATTTTTAATACCTATAACATCTTCATATTTCTGCCTCTAGTTTCATCTTCACTCCTGTAAGATAATGGAGAGACCTCAACACTTTTTGAGTTGCTGCAGACTTGTCAGTTAAGATTTTTGATCATAAGTAACAGAACCAATTCTTGTTAACCTAAAAAGGTAGGGGGAAGATTGAAAGGATGTAGGGTGACCTACATCATCAATAAGAAAGGAGAAAAACCAGGTCTCAAAGGATTAAAATGCGTCAGAAAAGAATGAATCAGGCAGAATCAGAGAGAGCTACCAGACAGAAATCACTGAATAGTCTTGTCAGGCCACTACCACTGAGATAAGCAGGCCTTTCAGATACTTCAGTAAATGGAGAATCTTTGTAAATCAGGAGCTATCATTGAAAAAGTAACCTACCAGCTGTGTGTCCTTGGTCAAGTTATTTAACTACTGTGTTTCACAAATGACTAAATGCTTTAATCTTATGTTGACTTTCAAACTTAGATCTTCAGTCTCCCTTTCTTTCACACAAAACTCTCATTTCAAAGGAATATATAAGCATTTCCCTTTTGAGGAGTCAGCTTCCAGGATACTAGATCAAAAGATGCTTCCTTATAACCAGAGTCTTTGTCTGTTTTGTTCACTGCCATAGCCCCAGCACCTAGAAAAGTGACAGTCTAATAGAAGATGTGACCAATAAATATTTATTGAATAAGTGAGTGAATGAACAGCCCACGTCCTGGATGGAAACACTTTCTCTCTTGATTCTGTAATAAATTATTTGACTAAATGTGACGATTGGCAATAGGAGCCAACATATGTTGGTTTTTACTCTACCAGGCACTGTTCTATGCTCTTAACTGGTATCACCTCATTGAATCCTCACATCAATCCTCTAAAGTGAGGAAATTAATTGAGACACAAAGTGGTTAGGTAGCTTGCCCAAGTTGTCACAGCTGATGGGAGGCAGAGCCAAGGTTTGAGCCAAGACGCCCGACTTCTGAGTTTAGCCCTGTCTCCTGATGATGAAGGTCAATGCATTGCAGTGTCAGCCACATAGTAGGTGTTCACAAATGCTTTCTTCTTCTTTTTTCTTTTTCTATTTCCCCTTCCCTCTCCTTTTTTCTCTTCCTTCTATTTTCAATGTTATCCTAAGGAGGGTTCCATGCTGCACCTTTAAGAATTAAGTGTTTCGGAAACCCCATTTCCTGTACCTCTGTTGGGAAAAGTTTGTGCGATTTGATCCTCTTCTTCCCATGCTCTCTGGCTGTATCATGAGCAAATGTCTAGGGACCGTGTGGAGGCGTCACATGAAAGAGAGTATATTCTGGAGTCTACATTACAAATCAGACTGAACCAAATGTTTACTATCCCTATCCTAAACTGAAATAAACCTTAGTGGTCTCACAGTGATTCACTGGTCTACTTTCAAGCATTTCCTATGAATGTTAGAGAGACTTCTACCGCAGGAGAAATATCATTTTTAGCTTGTTAGACATAAATTTTGAAAGAGAGAAAACTAGAAGTGGAGGGGTGGAGACAGTATAGAAAAGATATAAAAAGTTTAAATAGGCCACAAAATTTTGATCCAGGAAACTTACAAATCTTAAACAAGTTATGTAAATCAAAAGAAAGGAAACATTGTTTTAGCACATAATGGACTGTTTGAGAGAAAAAGCCAAACCAGTTGAGTGTCAAGGCATATTATAAAACTTGTCTTCACTGAGGCCTCTCTAAAGGGAAAGTGTGTGGTTCCCTCATTCTCTAGGTAGCAAAGTTGTGCCAACAAGCTGTCACTTTGTCCAGAACCCTGAGCCCAGTTTAGCTTCCTGCCATCTAACAACCATTGGATTTCACACTCCATTGGAATGGAATCTAGAAAGGAGAAACCATAAAATTCTGTATCCTCCAGTGTAATGGTAGTGTTTTGAGTCCATAGCAATGAAATCATTGCCTTGGGTTATCTGTTAATTCCCCTGGCTAAACATTAAGGCCGGAAAGTCATCAATTACAAAAGAGAAGGGGCTTGAGTAAGACATAAAAATAAATAGAAAAGGAGCAGCTGGACAGGCATGAGGCAAAGCTCTCCAGAGCCCAGGATGATGGCTTCTATGTAGTAGCCAACTCAGGTCTGTAAAATCCAGTAATCAATTGTATGAGACTTGGAGGCAAGGCCAGGCCAAGGATTCATCAATGCCATGTGTATACTGCCACGCAAAAGTCAATGGTTTAGGACCTGTGTGAGACTGTTTTCTGGCTGGACCAATTTGTAGATTTAAAAACTCTTTTTGTTTAAGTTGGAATATCTGAGGAGGAAAAGACAACCTTTCAGACTTCCTCTTTAATGTTGGACTCAGGCTGTGAAATTGGTGGATATGGTACATGGGAGTTTTACCCTTCATGTCTTTCCAACAGCTACCCTCAAGATAGAGTACTCCACAATCTGAGCAGTAGAATCAGGGAGACACAAACATTTTCTGGCAGGATAACTTCTAGGCTTTTTCAGAGTTGCCAAAGATCTTGGGAAGAAGGGAACATGAGAGATTAGTGGAACCATCAAAGAATGTGTTAAAGGAGCCACAGAGTTCAGCATGAAAGAAAATAATTATTAGAGATGACAATTAACTAAAGGGGAAAATGAGTTCCAGAATCCCTGTGCTACTCATTGAATTGAAACTGGTTTGCTGTCTTGGAGCTAATGAATAGAGGGTGATCTAGGAAGTCAGTCCATATTATGATTTTAGGTCTACTGCTGATAGAAATTATTATATAGAATTTAAGTTTGAATTCTCTTATATTACTTTCTATACAGTTGATGCAGCTGTGATAAGGAGCAATGATGTAAGTATAAAACTGTAGTTTCTCTAGAAGCTGTTTTGTTTATTGAAGCCATGAGACACGTGTGTGGAAAGGGGTGTTAGAGATTTTCTAGCACACTGTTCCTATGACTGAGATCCAGAGAGAGAATAAAAGACTTGACTGCAGTCACACAGTTAAAGACTAATGACAGAGGGCTTCTGGATTCCATGTAAGATGTAGGAAGCTGGAAATAACATCATTCTCACTCTAACAACCACAAAAATACCAGTATAAAAAGTCACAGCATTTCTTGAACCCATCAGAGCAGTAAAGTCACAGAGCAATCAACTAACGCGAAATCTAAAGAAAGATAGGTGCCTCGCAAAAGCAATGAGAGTCAAGCACTTGTTTACAGGGGCTGATCCACTGGTATGTAAAATTTGGCTACGATTTTTAACAAATTGCTAAAGGCTGAATGTGGGCGAGTTAGAGAATATATAACCTTAGTGGCCATAGACACAAGGGGAATTCACTCAGGGCTCTTCTCCATGGACCTCAGCAAGTGCTCATAAAAGAGACTGGGGGAAGGATGAGAATCTCAAGAAAGCTTCTATCATGATGCAGACCTGGGGAGGGGAGCAGGTGCCCCTGTGAGAAAGGCACAAAGTTCTTCTCTACATCTCAGATAGAACAAAACCGTAAGTCACTACACTATTGTTCTTAGGGCACTGGAGTAGCCCAATGTACCATTGCAAAGATGTCCATTCCTAGGGGAGAAGCAGAAGTATGAGCTTGTCTCAGCTCCACAACTGAAGATGGGGTAGGATCATTGAATAGGCCTGTCCTGGAAATCCAGGGGACATGGTGTCTACCTAAGATTGAAGATTGAGCAGAATAATGAGAAATTCTTCCCCTGGCTCCAAAACGAGGCAGAAAAAACCCATTGTACAATTAAATAAAATTGTACTTGTGCAATTAACAAGTAACAGTACTGAGGTGCCATGAAAAGGATAGATCTAAAGTTGTGTGAAACAGAAATTCAGGGAAAAAACCTCTTATAATCTAGCACCCACCCTTACACCAGATAATATTAGAGGAATTGTAAGCTTGTGGTGCACTGAAGGTAACTGTAGCAACAATGAATCTCAAACTCAGCTCAAATCCTGACTAGATTGAGTCAGCTCCCTCACACTAAACACCTTGCAGAAGGAAATGCATGCCGCTGTGTAGGCATAAAAACTCATAGCCTTAGAGTCTACCTACCTACACAAGATGTCTAGCTTTCAACTAAAAATTACAAGACAAAGAAACAGGAACACACACACACACACACACACACACACACACACCAGTCAGGAGTCGAAGTGCTTAACAGAACCAGACTCCTATAAGACACAGAGGTTTGGACTGTCATATCAGACAGGGAATTTATAATAGCTGTGATTAATATGTTAAAGGCTGTAATGAAAAAGGTGGACATGAAAAGCATGCATGAAAAGATGGCTATATTCAGCTTAGATGTGGAAACAATAGGAAAAGAATGGGTGGCAATACATAAATGGAAGAGAGTAATAGAGGTGAAGAATTCCTTTGATGGACTCATCCATAAACTCAAAACAGCTCAGGAAAAAATTAGTGAACTTTAAGAGATGCCAATAGAAATTACTCAAACTGAAACACAAAGAGAAAAAAGTGAATAACTAGAACAGGACATTCAAGAGCGATAGCACAATATCAAGGATATTGCTTGGATTGATAATGATCTGAACACTGGCTTCCAGTAGCATTTCACGTAGTAGCTTCTTCTTTCCCTTGACAAACTTTTTTCATTTCTTTTCAAGGACCCAGTACTGTCTTCATTTTTGTACTTTACTAGCTGCTGCCTCTCAGTTCCCTTTGCAGGTTCCTCCTTTCCTTCTAACCCTTAATGTTGGAGTGATCGAGGGCCCAACACTTGCTCTCCTCTCTTCTGCAGTCCCTCCACTGCTGACCTTATCTAGTCTCATGGCTTTAAATATCACTTATGTTCTGATGTTTCTTACATTTCTCAAACACAGACCATCTTCCTGAACTCCGGACTTATATATTCAACAGTCTATTGGCATCTCCTCTTGAATGTCTAGTAGACGTCTCAGAATTTATATGCTTCTTAAAGGCAAACTTATGTTGTTATGTCTTTCTCCACAAGGCTATTCTTCTTGTAGCCTTACTGATGCCAGTTACAGCAGTTCCATTCTTCCAGTTACTTGGGCCAAAAGCCTTGGCACTATGCTTGATGCCACCTTTCTCTCACATTCCATAACCCAATCACCAGGAAATCCCATTTACTAACTTAGAAATGTATTCTGAATCTGACTCTTATCACCTCTACTGCTAGTCACCATGTGGACCAAGTCACCGTCACATTCTACTTGAATTATTGAAATATTCTCTTAATCAACCTCCTTGCTTCCAGTCTTATATTCATTCCACTGTTATGGATGGAATGTTATGGATGGAACAGGCTTCATAAATGCCTGTTATGGGCTGAATTATGTCCCTCCAAATTCATATGTTGAAGTATCTCAAAGTATTTCTTCATTTGGAGTTAGGGCCTGTAAAGTGGTAAAGCAAAATCAGATGATATGGCTGGGTCCTAATCCAGTATGACTGGTTTCCTTATAAGAAGAGGAGATTAGGACACAGAAAACACACAGATCAAATGATGACCATGTGAAAACACAGCAAGAAGGCAGCCATCTGCCAGTCAAGAAGGGGGCTTCAGAGGAAACCACCTCTGCTGACACCTTGATCTTGGTGAACTGTGAAAAAAATACATCTCTGTTCTTGAAACCAACCAGTATGTGGTACTTTGTTATGGCAGTCCTAGCAAATGAATACAAAGCCCAGAACCTACATGATTTGGTTCCCAATTCCATCTATTATGTCATTTCCTACTCCTTTCCTCCTCTTTCAAGTTCTTCCAGCCACACCGTTTTTGAGCATGCCCGGCATATTCTTCCTGTAGGGCATTTGCCCATTCCTGCTGCTTGAACTACTTTTCCCTTAATATGAATGGCCAATTCACTCTCCTCTCTCAATTCTCTGTTCAAGTGTGACTCTTAATGAATGCTACCCAAAACCCTATTTGAAACTTCAATCTTTTGAAGTTTGAACCCCCTCCTTTGCCCAATACTCACAATCTCACTTTCTCTGTTCTGTTACCTTCTAACTGACTGTATAATTTACTTGTTTGTTATGTTTGTTATTATGCTGGAAATTTCCTTTGCTCCTTTAAATCCACTCTTCACCCATATCCACCTTGCTCTGTACCTTGAGAAGCTGCAGTCTATGGGTGGTTTCAACAAATATTTCTCACTCTCTGGCTTTTAGTGGAGTTTAACTAAGAAGGCACTGTCAGAAGACTAGTTGTGGGGAAGAGAGAGAGAGTTCAGAGTGTGTATTTCCCCCAATTCCTCTCTCAAAGGAGACTAGACTGGTCAGCATGGTGTCTTCAAGCGAAGCAAACTACTAACCTTACATAAGGTTTTGGAGAAACAAGGAGTTGGGGGATTGGTGGACTTTCAGAGGCTCTGATGGGTTGCCTTCATCTGTATAGTTACTCAGCAAGACTGTTTTTGATTGGTTGACTCTCAGAGCTGTGTTCACTGGAGTGAGTCTGTCCCGATTTGTCTGTCTTTCAGAATGGGTGTCTGACAGTGGTTGCCTTGAAAAAGCATGTTCACTGAAGTGAGTTTTTGGTGATCATTTGAATTGGTTTAAAATTGGTTGTTATGGCTACTTATTGCCATGGCTATAACAATCAGTCTTTTTCTAAGTTTGTGGGGATTTCTGAATTCTCATCTCTATATTATACTGTGGTTTGTTCTTTTCAAGTCCCTGGTAATAATTTCTTCCTGTTGGTAGACTTGGAGTGCTTTATCATACAATATAAAGTGTTATTGAACTTTGTGCATTGACTCCTTTTGAGTGTGCAATCTTTTTCCTGGAGTGATCCTGATACACTGGTCTTCCCCGCCCACAGAATGAAGCTCCATGAGGTCAGGGATTTCCGCCCACCCATGTTTTGTTCACTGAATTAACCAACTGCCTTCATTCTTTTTATAGTTATTATGACTTCTTTTATCTCTTTGGGGACCATAAACAGGGATTTTCCTTGACTTTTGATGGGACTCTATCTGATTAAATCCATGGTAAGTTGAAAATATCAAAAGTCAAAAATGCATTTAATGCACTTAAATTCTTTTTTTAAGTTTATTTATTTATTTTGAGAGAAACAGAGATAGTGTGAGTGGGGGACAGGCAGAGAGAGAGAGAGAGAGAGAGAGAGAGAAGAGAGAGACCCAAACAGGCTCTGCACTGTCAGTACAGAGCCCAACATGGGCTTGAATTCAGGAAACGGTGAGATCATGACCAGAGCTGAAACCAAGAGTTGGAGGCTTAACTGACTGAACCATCCGGGCACCCCAAAGCACCTAATGTGTTGAACACCATAGCTTAGTAGAGCCTGCCTTGAATGTGCTCAGAACACTCACATTAGCCTACAGCTGGGTAAAATCATCGAACACAGAGCCCATTTTGTAATAAAGTGTTGAATATCTCATGCACTTTATCGAATACTGTGCTGAAAGTGAAAAGCAAAATGGTTGTATGGACACTGAATGGTTGTGAGCGTATCAGTTATTTACCCTTGTGATCACGTGGCTGACTGGGAGCTATGGCTCGTGGCTGTTGCTCAGCATCACGAGACAGTATCATACCCATATCACTTCAAAATCTAAAATATGATTTCTACTGAATGTATATCTGTTTTGCACCATCTTCAAGTTGAAAAATCTTATAAGTTGGACCATTGTAAGTTGGAGACTGTCCATACCTATATTAAAGTTATTTTTATATCACAATTTTATTTTGCTAGCATTGATTTTAATCATCTATTAACTGTAGATTTTATTGGCTGTTTTTCCTAGTTTTCCTCATATGATTTGGAATTTTGGTATGTAGGCTCATCTTGAACTGGAGTTTCCTTTTTCTTTTTATTCCTCAGTTTTGCTCTCACTGTCTCTGGGTTCACCCCAACCTCAGTAGACATTTTGTGGTTGTCTCCATCCAATACTCTAGGGATCTTTTAATGCAGAAGCAAGTCTTATGTTGGGGTTTGGGCTCCAGCCCTGTGGTGATACTAAAAAGTGCATAAACCTATCCCCAAGCAAGCAGGTAACTTGGTCCTGTATTTAGGGCTAAACCTACATTCTCCTACTATCATTGATAGGGTGGCATAAGTAAGGCACAGACTCAGGAAGTAGTTAATGGAAGCATTTTCAGTCTTTTTGAAGGGCAGGAAGCCATACTCCAGCCCCTGCATTTAAGCAGTGAACCTGGCTCAGGTCCTAGACTATCTGCAACTTCACCCTACTTTCTGGTTTGTGTTTCCATTCTGTTCATGGTTTACAATGATCTGCTTATCTTCTGTTTGAATGTGAGTAGGCTGCCTGTTTTTTTCTTTTTTCATATATATTTTATCTATCATTGCTGTGTGATTAGAATAGAGAGGGTACCTGAACATGTAGGTTTCTAATAGATTTCAACTGGAAGTCAAATAGTCTCCTGTAACATAATTTTTAATGGATACATGATATTTTATTGGGATAATTGCAGATTCAACTTAGCAGACTGAACACATACACTTCCTTCTATTTCCACCTCAAGTCTCACAAAATGACTATTATGATCCAATTTAAGCAAGCACATGCCTAGCACATGATCCAATTTAAGCAAGCACAAGCAAGTGCCTATTGCACTTCTCTGCTTTGTTTTTCACCATAGGATTTATACCCGTTGGGAAAACCACAAAAATAACTTCCATATTTTGTTTATTGTCTATCTCCTTTCTCTAGAATATAAACCCTGCAAGGGGAGGACAAGGATTTTGACTATCTTATTCATGTTTGTATTCTCAGCATGTAGGACCGTGTCTGATATCCTAGTAAGTCCTTAAATACTGGTTATATAAATGGATAAATGAATAAAGGGATAAAGATGCATGAGCCAGAACAATGAAAATGAGATTATAAACAAATCTTGGCAAGAGAAGTCAACATCTTTGATGTAGAAAAACTGATCAATCAGAGGTAACTGTGATAGATTAATCACAATATGACTCTGTTCCCTGTGAATTTGTTCCCTTTATCTATGCCCATTGCAATGTGACTTTTCAGCCCATTCCACCAAGAGGCAGAGTCTATTCCCTGTTTCTTGAATGGGAAGTCATCTTGTCATCTGCTTTGGCCAATAGGAAGAAAGTAACACTTTACCAGTCCCAGTATGTGTTTCTGCTCTGAATCTAAGAACCAGTGCCTCTGCCATGGATGATTCTAGGCTAATCAGATGAAGGATGAGGGAAAATGTGGCCCAAACTGAGACAGCCCAGTTGTTCTAGTCAAGACTGCAAATATTGTGAGTAAATCACCAAGATTGACAAAACTGCCTTTCAGGATTGCATTTGACTGCAGATCCCTACAGAAGCCCAGCTGAAAGCAAAAGAATCATGCAGCTGGTTTATAGACACATGGGTAACCATAGTGATTATTGCTTTAAGACACTGAATTTGGGGGTAGTTTGTTACATAACAATAGCTAACTAATACAGTTACTCACTTAGCAAACCAGAAAAAAGCTGCAAACTAAGCCCACAGTGGGGAAGCCAGCTAAAAGCAATCAGATTCCTCCTGCCAAATTCCCCTGTAGAATCAGAGCTATCATGTTCCATGGAAGGTAGAGGTGCATGGTTCTAAGTCTGTAAGAAGAATATTTAGAACCCTAGATCTTCCTCCCCACCCCATGCATCTAAGCAACTATTCCCCCCTATTTTGTCATAAGATGGGAAGTTTAATTTCTGGAGAGGTCTTTGGACTCAAGCTCACAGGGCAACTCAGCAGGGGGTAGGTAGTGAGGAATTATACTAAAAGTAGAGAACGATGCAAAGTCATCAAGGTTAATGGTAAAATGCTGAGCTCTCAGCTAGGTTCTGAGGATGATAGCATCCAGGCTTAAGACTCTAAACAGGATATTGGAGAGAAATCCGACCTGTCCATGGAAAAAAATTTATGTATATAACCAGGCACTATCCCATGACCCCTCAACAGAATCTACAAGTGGACAAGCTCTGTCTGCACACACAGAGGGCTTCTAATCCATGTTTAAACACAAACTTTCAGTCAAGGGCCATCAGTTATGTGAGGGAAGTCTTGTGTGAAACAGAGTCCACAACAAATAAACAGAACAAAGGAACACAGACAAAATAGAGAATATGAAGGGAGCAGAAGAAAAGTTAAGAAAAAAAACACAACAAAATTAATATCTCAGGGAGATGAGAAGATATTGTATGCCTCATACAAGACACAGAGAAAAAGTGACTTTTGTTAGTGGTTCACAGATACAGAGAAGAGTTGCTATGCAAATCCACATTGATTCCCATGTTTGAGCTCTAGAACAAATCTCCATAATGCTGGCTTTTTCCCGGAAATTTTCCAGGAAAGAAGGATAGGATATAGATTGCATAAGATGCTATATTCCATTGCTCAGTAGACAACCTTGACCATAACTTTGTGTTACTGTTAGACCAAATGATGACTTTAAGGCATCTACATACACCGCAAAAAAAAAAAAGAAAAAAATCTACAAACAACACACAACAAAACAACACACACACAACACAAAGCAAATAAAAGTCTCATAAACACAATTATTGCCAACATCATCAAACTATTCTTCTTGCTCTTGACATACTACTCCTTTGAGACTTTGTACTTTTAGACATGCTGTTCCTTCTTAAGCTTCTTTTCCGTGTACTTCAGTCTGGCTTGCATTTCCACCATTCTGCCATCAGTCACTCTTACCAAGATCATCATCGATTTCTGTGTTGCCAAATGCTACATATTCCTTTCTTAACTTACTGAATGAATGGGCAACTTTTTTTAATTTTTCTTTTATCTTAGGGCTCTTTTAAAATAGTACAGGTTAATTGTGTGTGCTAATGAATTCTTCAAGCTTGTGGGATGTGGTCTTGGTTGTTTATACGAGATGACATTTTGTCCTCTGACTTAATCTCAGTGACTTAGATAAAAACCTTCTTTCCTTCTCTATCCCCTCCCTCTTTCCTCCCTCCCTCCACGTCCTTCTTTTTTTCTCCAAACATTTATAGCAACGAACATTTTATTAAGTAGATTTTCGTTATCACTCCTATTATCCTTAGCACTGCTAAGATATAGTCATAGATGGGCTAGAACAAAAGTAGTCTCTAATATTGGAACAACTTCACCCTCATTCAATAGTATCTCTTTAGATCAAGACTGGAGCACACGTGTGGAGCTGTAACAAAAAATAACATTTTTAATCTACCATTGTCAATTGGTGCCTTATCTTTATACCTGGTTCACTTAGGCTAAGGCAAAACTGTTAAATCATTTTATTTTTTAGTTTATTTATTTAGAGAGAGTGTGTGTGTGTGCACAACTGAGGGGGAGGGGCAGAGAGAGAAGGAGAGAGAGGATTCCAAGCTGCGTGGAACCTGACTCTGACTTGGAGCTCAATCCCAGGAACTGTGAGATCATGACGGGAACTGAAATCAAGAGTTGGATGCTTAACCAGCTGAGCCACCCAGGCACCCCAAAGCTGTTAAATCATTTTAAATACTTAAATCTGTGACTTAGATAATAAGACAAGCAGTTAAATAGTTGAATATTTAAAATCCAATTGTAGAATTGTAGAAATTGTAGAAAGCACATTGCATTTGGGCCATCTGGTTTGGGAAATAGCCCTGACCCATACTGGATATGTGATTGTGGGCAAGTCATTTGAACTTTTTGAAAGTTAGGTTCCTATTCCTTCAGTTCAGGCCATGACTTCCTCTGGCTTAGTGAACTATGAATAAAAGAGAAGCATTTAGGAGGTGGTGTATAATTCTCCAATCTCCTGCTAGAGTGACTGTTGCTGAGCTTCTATTGATCTGTGACCCTGAGTGAGGATGCTGCTATAGAACTGTGAAAGAAGCCTAGGTAGCATTCGTAAGAAGTTAACTTTTTTGTATTTTCATATTAGGTCACTGAATTTGGAGGGCTTTTTGTTAGTGCAACACAATCTATCCTGTTTTAACTAATATAGAGGGAAGGAAAAAAAGTCAAAAGGTAGAAGAAAAATGTATGATTTAGTTAGATAGTTTTAGGGTGGAAGAAACTTGAAGCTATTTACAGGCTAAAGAGAAGGAGTTAATAGAGAAGGGCTGATTAGGAGAGAGGACAGCAGGTCACTGAAGAATCAAGATCCAGATGCAAACTGGCCTTAAACACAAGAAAAGAGATTTCATGTCTAAGGGTGGATGAAAAGAAATAAAGATGAGTAAGGGAAGGGTTGCTTATAGATTGTGGGGTGAGATATTAAGGGAATTATATCTCTGATCACTTGTTTTCTTTGGTTAAGTGTTAAGTAAGGCTATTTGCTGAGAGGGAGGAAGGTAGGAGTTGGATAAAAAGATCTTGAGAAGGTTGGGTTGGTGGAGATTTGGAACTGAACTGAAGTCAGAGATTTTTGAATCAGAGATTTTTGAACTGAAGTCAGATGCTTAACCAACTGAGCCACCCAGGTGCCCCCCAAAAAACATTTTTTACAGAAAGTTTCAGCATGTTCAGTTCTCATCCCAAGCAAGTAGCATTGCAATACATTTGTAGCGTGAATTACCATTAATGTGCTAAAGTCCTACGTGAATTTTTGGGATGACTTGTGTGGCAATTAAGCTCCAGAGGAGTTAACAACATTACTGCATTTTTAATAAAGTACATGTATTTTTTAAAAACTTTAAAAAATTTCTAAAAAACTTAAAAAAAAACTCTCATAAAAAATGACCAAATTAATATTTTCCCACTGCAATCAGTAAAACAATGCAAAAATTACAAAGAATAAGTTAAAAATTTCCATCTTCTTGAGGCGCCTGGGTGGCTGAGTCATTTGAGCATCCGACTTCGACTCAGGTCATGATCTCATGGTTTGTGGGTTCAAGCCCCACATTGGGCTCTGTGCTGACTGCTAGCTCAGAGCCTGGAGCCTGCTTCAGATTCGGTGTCTCTTTCTCTCTCTGCCCCTCTCCTGTTCATGCTCTGTCTCTCTCTGTCTCTCAAAAATAAATAAATGTAAAAAAAAAAGATTAAAAAAATTTCCATCTTCTCAATGCCCATCCACTGGAGATGATATTCACAGCTTGGTGTGTATTTCTGATTTGCTTTTCCCTATGTTCATACAAATATAGGGAGCCCTATAGAATACCTTTTTGTCATTGTTTTACATTTCACTAAAACTCTGGCACATACTTGTATAATGTCTCATGTATTTTCCCCAGGTGAATGGCTAGAGATTGAATTGTATAACCCAATGTATTGAAATTTCCCCCTATTGATGAATATTCAGGTTTACTAGTTTTCTGCCTTTGAAAAAAAGCTGCAATAAATGTCCTTGGGTGTACCATTACGTTTTTAGTTTATTTATTTTTCATAGCATCCCCAGAAATGCTCTTTTGGGGCTTGTAATAAGAAAGCCCCTTCTAGGTATCAGGGGAAATGAATCCAACAAAATGCATCCCAAACTGTGGAGTAGTGCACCAGCCCGGGGAACAGAGGCATAAGAGATCTCAAGTAGATTCTAAGTTTCTTCTGGGTTTGCTGTGTGTCGAGAAAACCTCTATGATTTCAATCCTTTCCTTGAAATAGAATTATTAATGCTTTCCTTTTCATTAAAATAGCCCCTCACTATTTCTACCACACATCCTTTGAAGTTCACTGGGTAAAGTGCTGCTTACGTACTATATATACATGTATGAGTATTATTTGTATAATACAAATGGCTGCTGGCTCAATAGCTCCCACTCACAGTTCCCCCAAACCATTTACGTTTTGGGATGTCCAAAGGATGTCTCTACTGCCCAAAGAATCATTTGGAGAAGCTTTATGCTCACTTGTCCCCTTTGTGGGGTGACAATATTTCTGCCAAGGGGCTGGCTCCAAATACTCCACACTTCCAATCCTGTCAGTCCCCAAGGGGTCCCAGGTTCTGCCACCTACCAGAAAAACCCCAAACAACTCTGCGACGGGCAGTCACACAAGGTTTTTCTTCAACTGCCCCATCACTTCCTGGCCCTTTTCTCTCCCTAACCACTGGGTCTCAAACCCAGTCCATGAGACTGGATGGGAAGCAGGAGCAAAGCCACCCTCTCCATTGTCCACTTTTTCTTTTGGGAGCCCTTATCTTTCGGATGGTCTTCTGCTGACCCTCTCCCGAACTCCTGTTCCAAGGCAAGTTTTGGAACAAAAGTTCACATGTATCTGAAAGGAAACCATTACTTTCACTGCACTTATACAGGTGAAGGCGTTGTTCTCCAATTTGGGGGCACCTCATATGCAAACGCACGTACAGTGAGGAAAAGTAAAGAAAAAGTGTCTATTAGGAGGAGTTTTTTTTAAGGAGGTATTTTTTGATGGCTACATTCAAGTTTTTGTAATAAGATTTATTTTTTAGAACAGTTTTAGGTTCACAGCAAAATTAAGGAGAAGACACAGAGATTTTCTATACATCCCTGCCTGTACACAAACATAGCCTCCTCCATTAAGAACATCCCCCACTAGGGGTGCCTGGGTGGCTCAGTAGGTTGAGCGTCTGACTTCAGCTCAGGTCATGATCTCAAGGCTTGTGAGTTTGAGCCCGGTATCGGGCTTTCTGCTGACTGCTCAGAGCCTGGAGCCAGCTTTAGATTCTGTGTCTCCCTCTCTCTCTGCCCCTCCCTCACTCATCCTCTTTCTCTGTCTCAAAAATAATAAGCATTAAAAAAAATTTTAAGGAGAGCCTGGGTGGCTCAGTTGGTTAAGCATCCAACTTCGGCTCAGATCATGATCTCACGGGTTGTGGGTTTGAGCCCCACATCGGGCTCTGTGCTGACAGCTCAGAGCCTGCAGTCTGCTTCGGATTCTGTGTCTCCCTCTCTCTCTGCCCCTCCCCCACTCTCTCTCTCTGTCTTTCAAAAACAAATAAACATTTAAAAATTTTAAAAAAATTAAAAAAAAGAACATCCCCCACTTGAATGGTACATTTGTTATAATTGATGAACCTGCATCGATACATCATAATCACCCAAAATCCAGAGTTTACGGAAGGGTTCATTCTTGGTGTTGTACATTCTGTGAGTTTGGCCGAATGTATAATGACATGTATCTATCATTTTAGTATCATGGAAAGTATATTCACTGCCTAAAACTCCTTTGTGCTCTATTCATCCCTCTCCTCTACTCCCACCCTGTCAGTCCCTGGCAACCACTGATCTTTTTACTGTTTTTATAGTTTTGCCCTTTCCAGAATGTCATATAGTTGGAATCATATACTGTGTAGCCTTTTCAGGTTGGCTTCTTTCACTTAGTAATGTGGATTTAAGTTTTATCCATATCTTTTCATGGCTTGATATTTTATCTCTGTTTAGTATTGAATAATATTACATTGTCTGGTGTACCACAGCTTTTTTATCCACTCACCTACTGAAGGACATCTTCATTGCTTTTAAAGTTTGGCAGTTATGAATAAAGCTGTTATAAACATCTGTGTGTAGGTTTTGTGGGACAGAAATTTTGAACTCCTTTGGTTAAATACCAAGGAGTGAGATTACTGGATCATGTGGTAAGAGTATGTTCAGTTTTGTAAGAAACCAGCAAAACTATCTTCCACAGTGGATGTACCTCTTTGCATTCCTGCTAGTAATGAATGAGAGTTTCCGTTTCTCCACTTCCTTGCCAGCATTTAGTGGTATCAGTGTTCCAGATTTTGCCCTTTCTAATAGATATGTAGTGGTATCTCATTGTGGTTTTAATTTGCATTTCTTTGATGGCATGTGATATGAAACTCTTTTCATGTGCTTATTTGCTATCTGTCTCATTTTTACTTATTTTTTTAAATGTTTATTTATTTATTTTGAGAGAGAGCATGCATGAGTGAGCAGGGGAGGGCCAGAGAGAGACAGAGAGAGAGAATCCCAAGAAGGCTCTGTGCTGTCAGCACAGAGCGCAACGTGGAGCTCAGTCTCACGAACCATGAGATCATGACCTGAGCTGAAATCAAGAGTCAGATGCTTAACAGACTGAGCCACCCAGGCACCCCTTTGGTAATTATTAATTGAAGGGAGAAGAAACATTTTTAATGTTTTGTCTTAGGTCAAGTGTAAAGCACTTATTAAATTTAAAAAAATTCATCATGCCCATTTGAGTCCTGGGAAGAGGGGAAAATTCGTTTCTATGTAGAGAATGAGTTTTAAAAAACAACTAATGCAATTTTTAGTTAAACTCTAAAACTTAGCTTTGTGGGGATATGATTATAGGATTTAGGCTTAAAGTCTGAAAAACAATGTTGAGGAACCTGGAAAGATTGGAAAATGATTTCCCAAGCTCTTTGGAGAAGCAGAACTATTGAGACACATTCGTGTTAACAACAGAGTCTCCACCTGAGGAGCCCAAACCACAGCTAATCAAATTCCTAGACATGGACCATGGATGCCTAGAGGAGCACTGACCCTGTATAAGCTCTGGTCAGAGTTCTCCCAGGAGTATGTGGTGCTGACTTTAGAAAGAGGCTAAGTTGAATTCAGTGCCCCCTTATCTAACTTCCAGCAGGCATTTAGAATTCCTCGTGAAGAAGTTTCTTGGAGGAACTTTGGGGTCGTAACTATGTTTCCAGAATTGTAAGTTTTATTTTTTTAATAAAAAATTTTTTTAATGTTTATTTTTGAGAGAGAGAGAGAGAGAGAGAGAGAGTGAGTGGACAGAGAGAGAGGGAGACACAGAATCTGAAGCAGGCTCCAGGCTCTGAGCTGTCAGCACAGAGTCCTGCAGGAGGCTTGAACTCACAGTGAGTTCATGATCGGAGCCGAAGTCAGACGCTTAACCGACTGAGCCACCCAGGTGCCTCCAGGATTGTAAGTTTTAAATAATAGTTTAATTATGTGAATCCTTCTCCATAAACATGAGTATGAAAAGAGGTCACTTGTCTTTGCTTTCTTTATATCAAATCAAATCTAACTCCGAAGCAACCCCTTCCCCTGCACCCATGCTGTGACAGCAGGAAATTTATGCTCAATAAAGTGAGCCTACAGATCTTACTCAGGGTTGCATGAACATTTTATGTGGCTCTTAGAAAATGGAAAATGTGCCCCTAATCTTCAGCCTGTTATTGCCACTGATATCTTCACATCCAGGTCTTCGTGGTCCCTTGAAGAAGGGTGGTTACTGGGCCATGGAGTTAGTTCATTCCTTCTCTGAGAACTTCCATCTCCTTGGAATCGCCAGGGCGGAGGATGCTCCCTTATCACTAGCCAGGCTGCCTTATCCTTTAACCACTCTGTTTTTCAACATAAACCTTCCTGGAGGCTCAGGGTCATGAAAGTATGGGATAGGGAAAAATATGATGACAACAATATGCAAATTAGTATGTCAATAAATGATTCTGCCACAACAGGATGAAGACATGACCATTCCACACTGTCCATACTGTTCCTGGCAGAGCAAGTGTTTTGAACTCAGGCAGTCTGACCCCAGAGCACATATGGAATGAATTTATTACTTCATTCTTATAAGTTACTGATCTAGTCAACCGATGGTATTTATCATGTACGACATTGCAGGCACTATGCTAGATGCTAGGAATACAGCAGTGAACCAAATAGATATGGGCCCTTCTTCATGATGCCTAATGTCTAGCCATAGAGACAGACATAAGCACATGCAGCAGGGTTAAGTTTATGCCTCACAACTCAGATGTGCCAAAAATTAAAGTAGTGTTCTTTATTTTTTTTTAAATATAGTTTATTGTCAAGTTGGTTTCCATATAACACCCAGTGCTCATCCCAACAAGTGCCCTCCTCCATGCCCATCACCCATTTCCCCCTCTCCCCCACCCCCATCAACCCTCAGTTTGTTCTCAGTATTTAAGAGTCTCTTGTGGTTTTCCTCCCTCCCTCTCCCCAACTATTTTTCCCCTTCCCCTCCTCCATGGTCCTCTGTTAAGTTTCTCCTGTTCCACATATGAGTGAAAACATATGGTATCTGTCCTTCTCTGCCTGACTTATTTCACTTAGATGACACCCTCAAGGTCCATCCTTGAGAAAGGATTTCATTCTTTCTCATTGCCATGTCGTATTCCATTGTATATATAAACCACATCATCTTGATCCATTTGTCAGTTGATGGACATTTCGGCTCTTTCCATGATTTGGCTATTGTTGAAAGTGCTGCTATGAACATTGGGGTACATGTGCCCCTATGCATCAGCACTCCTGTGTCCCTTGGGTAAATTCCTAGCAGTGCTATTTCTGGGTCATAGAGGGGTTCTATTGTTAATTTTTTGAGGAACCTCCATACTGTTTTCCAGAACGGCTGCACCAGTTTACATTCCCACCAACACTGTAAGAGGGTAATGTTCTTTATTTTTTATGATAGGCCTCATTCCTATGGATGGTGAGGAAAACATTTAAAACTATAAATCCATAAAAATAATTCATTTTTAAAGATAGCTTAAAATAGCCATTTTGGGTCTAACTCAGTGTCTTTTGAGTACTTGTATTTCTTTCCCCAAGGTTTTCACTCCTTCGTTTTCTCCTTCCTTGGGCACAGGGGTTGCCTAAGAAGCATGTGGGCAGGGAGGGTGGTTTCCTGAGCTACAGCCTGAGAATTATACCAGGATGTCTTTGTCACTTCTTCACTGGGGTTCCTACAGCCATGCAGTTCTTTTCTCCCACCGGGTTTCAGCCTAGAGGAAGAGACAGGGCCCTGCAGTCTGACCCCTTTACGTTACTCCTGGTCTTTCCCTCAAATCCACCCAGCAAGGGAGGAACTTCTACTTCTTAATGGATGCCTTTATGATTGTCTTTGATATAGTCTTCTTCCTTGAGCCATTTGCTTACATTCAACAAATATATATTTATTTTTTTAAGTTTATTTATTTATTTTGAGAGAGATAGCATGTGGGAGGGGGAGAGAGAGAGAGAGAGAGAGAGAGAGAGAGAGAGTGAATCCCAAGCAGGCTCTGTACTGTCAACATGGAGCCCGATGTGGGGCTTGAACTCATGAACCATAAGATCATGACCTGAGCTGAAACCAAGAGCTGGCCACTTAACCCACTGAGCCACTCAGGCACCCCTCAGCAAATATTTATGGGGAACCTATAATATACCAGATCCTAGTCTGCATACTCAGGACATACACACGATCAAAACAAAGACTCCTGTCTTTGTTGAGTTCACATTCTAATGTGGGGAGGGGGGAGAGAACCAATAGACATAGAAAATAAGTCAATTACATAGTATATTAGAAGGTCATAAATGTTACTGAGAAAGAATAAGAAGGGCAAGTAGGATGGAGAGTGTGGGGCTGGAGGGCAGGATGTTCTTTTCAATGGAATGGTCAGGGTTGGCCCCAATCAGAAGGAGCGATACCACAAAGGTTTCAGGGAGATGACTGACTTGACCATTTGGACATCTGAGGAATGAGTGCTCTGGGCAGAGGGAATAGCAAACTGCCCTAAGGTGGGGGTTTGACTTGCACACAGCAAGGAGACCAGCATGCCCGGAGCCAATCGAGATGGGGGTGGGAGGGGACAGCAGTGACTACAGTAGGGGAGCTTCTGAACATGGGGCAGGATCATGCGATTGTCTGAAATTGTTTATACAGCTCATTTTGCCATGATATTTTTAACTCCCTTTGCAAAGATGTGTTTAATACTCTTTTTCTTGCTGGCTCCAGAGGCACTCAGTATTTACTGATTCATTTTTTAAAAATTTAGAAACTTTTTGGGGATTATTTGAGCATGGGTCGAGAGCTACAAGTTGATGAGCTAAATTCCCTTCTGTAGTTCCACCTATCTCTGCATTCTGGACAAGGGCTGCAGTTGCACTTCGTCCTAAGTTAGGGTGAAATATATCTAGTTTATGTGCTGAACTATGTTGGTTCTGTTGGCAGAGCCTCAATGAGTCAGGTTGGAGCAAGAAGATACTCATTTAACATTTTGCTTTGGGGTGCCTGGGTGGCTTAGTCAGTTAAGCATCTGGCTTCAGTTCAGGTCATAATTTCATGGCTCGTGAGTTCGAGTCCCGCGTCGGGCTCTGTGCCTCCAGCTTGGAGCCTGGAGCCTGCTTCAGATTCTGTGTCTCCCTCTCTCTCTGCCCCTTCCTCTCTCTCTCTCTCTCTCTCTCTCTCTCTCTCTCTCTTTCTCTCTCTCTCAAAAATAAATAAACATAAAAACAACATTAAAAAAATGTTGTGCCTTGATTCAATGAGACACTCAGAGATCACCATCTAGGGCAGAAAAAGTTTAATAGTGACACCAGGCTAACAATGGCACTTAGCTCAAAAGCACAGGGGCTTACTGGTAACAGATGCTTTTTGCCTAAAAAAGAGTGGCATTCTTACTTAATATTTATGTAAAGGAGACAACTATAAATGGTCATCCCAGGAAATTCATTGCAGGGATTTGCCTGGCTTACCCTGCAGAGACAGTTCAACTCAGTGAGATATATCTCTATATATCTCTATCTATCTATATCTATATCTATCTATCTATATATATATTTCACATCTTTGAAATTGAAGTTTTTAGAGCAAATCTAACAAAGAGAAACTAACAAGTGCCATTTCTGCCCAATCAGTTAATTTGATGTAATGTCTGGCTCATAATCCTTTTTTTGTAAACTTTATGCAAACCGAATTTACTTGTTTTCTGAAGGGGATCTGGATAAGAAGCCGGTAGCCAAGCAACCAACTAGTTACTTTTCGGTGTTTGAACAACTCAGCTACAGAAATGTGAGGAGCACGTTGGAAAAAGAGGGACTGCCCTTCAGTGTCTGTTAAGAATTTGCTGTGTGTCTTTGTACTATATACAAGAGCAATCTGTAAAGTGTCACATTCCTAGAAGGAGGATTAATGAAATTCTAAAACCATCTTAAATATGATACACCTCATGGGTAACCTCACATGTGTTAAAACTGTTACAGGCATCTTCCTATCACCGCAATTACAATTTTTCTTGTGTGGAGGTGGAGGGGAAAGAAAGGAAAAGGATTCCTGAAATTAAAGTAAGTCTTTGGCATGTGGCAAGTCTATCAGATACGTGATAAATCTTTTTCAGGGCTGCACTCTGTAAGGTGAGAGAGCCTGTCCTTCACCATGGCCTGGCTTCAGTAACAGGACTGCAGTGTCTAACTGAACTTTGCATGAGAACAAAGTTTCAGAAGCCTCCAGTGGGCAGTTTGTTGTATTTTTTGGGTACATTTTAAGGTTGTATTTTCAGTTGTTTGTCTTTCCCCTCCTTGAATGCCATGTCGTTTACTAGAGTAGAATTGCTTTTATGTTTTCTTTCTCTTTTATGTCCATTTCTGGCTGGCTCTTCAATACTGTGGCCATTGGCATGGGCTGTAATGCTTCGGTAACTGGGCAAACAATTAGTAGAATCAGGCAGATCTTCCTTCTTCAGCAGGGCTTTCCTGGCTTCTCCAAACACAGCTGGCAAGAAAAAGAAGAAACCAAACAGTCAGTCATTTCTTTCTTTAAAAGAAATAAACTCGAAATTGTGTTAATAGTTGTCATTTTGTAGTTGAAGACAAGATGTTTCAGGCACCAATGCTGCAAGGAAAATGTTGGAGGGTACCTAGCCTCTTGTGGCTCCCTTCCTCTGTTGTACCCCAGAATGTGGGGTGAAACGTTCAGATTTCAGATCAACCCATGGCTGGAAATCTCCACTGACATTCTGAGAAGCCAGCTTGAAGGGGAAGAACTCAGTGAGACACCTCTTCAAACATCTTGAAAACAAATGATAGATGAGTTCTGGGGATGTAATTAGAGCCTGAGATGAGAATTCTTCTATCCTGGAAACTAAACAAACTAGAGGGGGAAAAATCCAAATATAATTTATAGACACAAAAGGAACAATTGAATTAGTAAGAATAGGCAAGAGCTCAAAGGTAAATTGGAGCATGAATTCTGTAGGCACAAGATCACATGAAATATATTTTTAAAAGCTTTTCAAAAGCCTCTGAATCCCGTTGCTCTTGAAACGAAGTCGGAGAAATGGGAAAAGCATGGCTGGAAACTATAGTGATGCCAAGGGAGTAGAAATTCTTGGTTCTAGCAGGCTGAGCTCATCTCGGGGACTGGGAAGGAAGAGAAAAGGAGTTATGTCCCCACGTGGTCCCTGTGGAGGACACAAGCACTGTGGCCTCACCCCTCATTGTTTTTCTTTTTAATGTTTGATTTTTGAGAAAGAGAAAGAGAGTGAGTGAGTGAGTGCGAGTGTGGAGGGGCAGAAAGAGAGAGAGGGAGAAATAGAATCTGAAGTAGGCTCCAGGCTCCAAGCACCTGATGCAGGGTTCAAACTCACCAACCAAGAGATCATGACCTGAGCAGAAGTAAGGACGCTTAACTGAATGAACCACCCAGGTGCCTTTCACCCCTCATCTTTGTAGATGCCGTGTAGGATCAGCTTGCTGCTGCTAAGTCCTTCATGACTGTGATATCCACCTATCGGATCCTTCACATTTGACCTGGGACTGGGATGTGGTGGTAGAGTGAAGAGGGGGAGGGAGAGAAAGGTATCACAGGGGATGAAAGATGGTAATGAATTTCAAACCAACCACAGGAAGACACAAAGATAGGACTCCTCAGAAAAGTTGCAACACTTCCTAAACAAGGTAGAAAAACAACACTAAGTGTGCTGCCCATTAAAGGTAGTAAGCAAGAGGATTCCTTTATATTGTCCTTCCTGAAGGCTGGAATAGTTCTGTTGGATGCTTTTGCAAATAATACTGTAATTTTTAACTTTTCAAGTTTCTGGACCTTGCCACGTAAGCCGGACACCTAGGAGGAAGTTGGTTTGTGTGGTTTTCCAATTTACAAGAATAATCTCAAAGGAAAGAGCACTATACTGGGACATTTCAGATGTGTCTTCCTGCCACTGGCTACTTGTGCGACCTTAAGCAGATCAGCATCTCTGTACCTGCCTTCTAATTGGTAAAATGAAGGCTTTGGGTTAGATGACCTTTCAGAATTCCCTAAGTTATGGAAATGCCCCCAAATTTAATATTCTATAGATTTAAGTTTATCTTATTCCTCGCCATGGACTGGCAACTTCCTTAAAATTCTCTTTAAAAGGAAAACTTCATGTACAATATTTCCTATATAGTGAAAGAGTTTAAAAGACACCACCAGAAAATAAGCTGCTCTGGCATATTGATTATTTTGAGTTGAGGGCACTTGAGAAAGAGCAGATGCATGGAGGGTGCCCATGTGGAAGATGTCCTGCCTGTCCCAGAAGAAAAGAAACATTCTTATCACCAAGGATGAGGAGTGGAGGCCAGGATAAATTTGCACAAACAAACCTATTAAATGAATCCTATCTTCCTAATTGACTCTCTGTAATTAACTGCCCCAGCCTAAGCCCCTTTGCCTTGTCACGTGCTCACAATTTAGTGCTTGTTGTCTAACTTCATGTGGAAGTGTTTGACTCTAGCTGCTTCTTTGTTTCCTCATTTTTCTTGTAAGGGCTCCAGTGTACAAGTATAAACAAAATAATTAAAACTCGTATGCTTCCCCTCCTGCCAATCTATCTCATATCAGTTTAATTCTTAGGCCCAGCTGGAGGAGACCCAAATGTAGAGAAGAAATGGTTCTTTCCCTACAATAGTAATACATGTCTCTCATTTTTATTTGCTAAGTGCTTGTGGTGAACATTGCCATCTATAGGAGCGTTCTCCTCCTGCTTACTGTTCTTCTGGGGAACATTTGTCTTCCTTTCTCTCTGTTCTTCATACAATTGCAAATGATGAGACCCAAGTAGAAGCCTTAAAAACAATAATAGAGTGAGAGGAAAAAGATAGGAAGGAAAGGAAAAGGAAAGTGAAAAGACAGAACAGGTCAGAATGAGATGACAAAGAAAAGGATGTGAGGAAGGGATTGGTGAGGGAGGAAACTGCAACCCGCATGAGGAATGGCCTCTGTCTCTGGGCAGTCCTCAGGGCGAAAGGGGTTCAACAGCCCTACAGTTGCTCAACATTTCTTTAAAAACTAGAGACAACTTAACTGGCCTAGCTGAGAATATACACCTACTTACTCTTGAGTTTTATGGGGCTTTTTGTTACACAAATAAAAAGGCACTTGAGTTTAACAGCCCCTGAGACAGAGTTGGGATCTACTGACAAAAAGGTGAGTAGCCCCAAGGAGAAATTGGGGAGGTATTCCTTAAGGCCTCCTATTAAAAAGCAAGGGCTGGGTTCTTTTGGGGATGTCTGAGAATCATGCAAGCCCATGGATTGCCACTGGATCCATGGATAAAGTTCACTATGCCTCTCCACTCACTTTCCCAGCCCAAACCACTCACACACTTAGGGTTGCTTCCAGGCCTTTGCGTGAGATGGATGCTTACGGTAACCTACCATATTGCATCCAGTCTGACCAAAGGGACCCCCTGCTGGCAACCGAATTCAGCAGTTCTGCTCAACCTTTTTCATACAGGAATTATCATCCAGGTCCATGCCAGGCTCAGATCGTCAGCCACTAGTCAGCAACTCTCAGCACTATGGAGAAGCAGAATCAAGTCACTGTGCAAGGAGATGATGTTAATGCTGTGTGATCCTGGTCCCCTTAGGCATCCTCCTTTAAATCTCCTTTAAAAGTGAAGAGCTGCCAGCAAAACTAGGCTTTGCTACAAGTCAGGAGGTGAGGGAGAAGTGGTAGGGTTTGGAAAGAGCAGCAAGGGTTCTAGGTGCTGGGAATGTTCTCTTTCTTGATTGGGGTGCTCCTTACACAGGTGTGTTTGGTTCATGAAAATTCACTGAGCAGTACAATTATGATGTGTGTACTTTTGTATATATATATTACCATTCAATTTAGAAAATGTGGTCTTTAGAAAGTGCCCTAAAGTGCCCTAGGTCATACTCTCCTTGAGAATACAACCTAGGATTCTTATTCACAGCTCTATCCTCTTCTTTGAGCTCAATGTCTGGCTCAAATTAACTACTTGATAAATATTTGTTCAAGAAAAAAAAAAAGGAATGGCTTTTTCCTGGTGTCCCAGCACCAACCGTTTGTCGTCCTTCAGAAATTTGGGCTTCTGACCAGTGAGCCACTGTATACACACAGTTAACAGATGTCAGCTAGTGGCAACAATCCTGTGCTACTTTGGCAAGGAAACTCAATGGACAGGTGCCTGACCTTTTGGGTTTTAAATTCTCTTAAGCATAGGATGGCTCTTTGAGCCTGGAGAAGCCGTGCTAAGCACACATGTAAATCAACTGGGACAAGAGTTCCATGGTGGAGAGAAAACCAGACTTCAAAGATAAAGGCCCAGCTGCCCTTGGAAGAACCCAAAGAACTGCTCCAGAAGGTTCCATCTTACCCCCAGTGGATAGAAATAGCTGGGCACCCTGACATGTGAACGCCTTGCTGTCAGGTATTTCATTGTCACCATAGGACATATTTGTCCTCGTATAAAAAAAGTACTTAAAATTTATTTTAAACCATCACAAAGTTACAGAAAGTTTGCAGCTGTAGTATAAAAACATGTCTTCTGGGGCGCCTGGATGGCTGAAATGGTTAAGCATCTGACTCTTGATTTTGGCTCAGGTCAGGATCTCACAGTTTGTGGGATGGAGCCCCATATGGGGGACTGTCTCTCTCCTTTCTCTGTCCCTCCCCCATGCTCCCTCTCTCTCAAAATAAATAAACTTAAAAGGTGTTTTAAAAACATGTTTTCTGAACTAGGTGAGAGTAAGTTGCTGACCTGATGCCCTTATCTCTAAATACTGTAGTGTTTATTGCACACACCCAACACGGCTTACGGCCACAGTGCAACCATCCCAGTCAGGAAATTAACAGACATACATCACTACCACCTAAATTTTAGTTTCCACTACAGTTTCACCAACTGTCTCAAGAATGATCTTTATGGCAAAGGGATCCAGTTCAGAATAATGCATGCCATTTTGTTTTCATGCCTCTTAGTCAATTTGGGTTTCTGGGCTGTTTTCTCATGATTAGATTTCGGTTATTCATTTTTGGCAGGGAAATCACAGAAGCGAGGCTGTGTGCTCTCAGTGCCTCCTCTCAGATGCACAGGATTTTAATTTGTCCAAGGACTGGTAACGTTGACCTGGATGACTTGATGAAGGTGGTATGCGCCTGGTTTCTCTACTGTATAGTTACATATAGGGATTCTGGGGGAGGTAATCTGAAACTGTATAAATATCCCATTCATCATCAAACTTTCAATTTATTCATGTATTAATTAAGTCTGCATGGATTCATGGTTTCCTTTCCTATTTATTTAGATGCTGTAATTTAACTGCCCCTCAATTTGGGCAATGGGCCCGCTTCAAACTGGATTCTGTGTCCCTTGACACGTCTTTATCATTCTTTGAGTTCTTTGGTTCCTGTCAGAAGATGCTCCAGGCTTGTCTCGTACTTTCCTTGCTCCAGCCGGGAATGAGCCGTTTTTCCAAGTAGTGACACACACACACATACACACATGCCCACACACCCTCGCACACACAATCTTTATTTCTATAATTAGCTTTTGTATGGAAAACTACAGGTTCACATCCATACCTCTGATTCTCATTCAATACCAATATGGCAGGGCTCCTATTTGTAGCTTCCTTCTCTGACAGTGAGAGACTTGGCTCCCGTTATCCTTAATCTATTTGCTTACATGATCTATTTCCTTGAACATAACTGATATATCTTCTGTACCACTATTTCCTCCTCTGCATGGTCACCCTCCGCACCCTCATGCTCTGCTGGGGCTCTGCACCCTCTGCTGGGATGCCCCTATGTGTGGCCTGCCCTGACTCCGACATCCTCCCTGAATCACCTCACATTGGGCCCCCTCCTAACCTGTATTGTCTCTGGCCATCGGTGCTGCCCACCCTTCACACGGGCCCTGACACTTGGTCCTGGACTGCCCCCAGGTGTGAATACCCTCCTTACCCCATCTGGGCTCCGACCCCTTGGTGTGGCTGCTTCCATGTGTGGATCTCTTCCCATCCCACCTGCACCCTGACACTCTGCTCTGAGCCCTGTGGCTTCCAACCCTCTCCCACCTGCCAGTGTGGAAGCCCACTGAGGGCCAGTCACCCACTGGCTCTGGGGATGAATCCTTCAGGAAATGAAGGAAAGAGAAAGGAAAGGGAAGAGAAATAGGGGGGAGGAGAGCCTTCTCCAACATTTTGACCCAGAAAAATATATTCAGCATAGTTGTTTCGAATGTTAATTATATTCTATTTGGATGGTTCACTCATATATTTTGATTTATCACTGAGAGTTATCCTTTCAGACAGTAAGGAGGAATATCTGATTGTTTTTATCACTGTTTTCAGAAAAGTGTATACCATCTAAGTCTTATTATGATTTCAACTTACCCTGATCAATCTATCTTGGTGGAGAAGGATCTAAGATACGGGTTAGAGCTTCAGAGAGGAGAAGATGACTCTGCCTTTATTTTGTAGCCCTCAGCAGAATCAATGCCACCCTCCTTCTTAAAGAGGGACCCTGGTCACACTGGAGAACCTGGCAGTTGCTGTGGAGAGGGCTGGGGGGAGGAAGGGGCAGGATTCAATTCCATTGCCCCTTGCGCCTGGCCTGGGGGGGCTTCTAATCACACCCACATACCTCTCCTGCATTTTCCAAGGTCCTTCATCATTTTCTACCTCAGAAAGACCCTACCTACCTGAAGGCCCTCCTCAGCCATTTGGGGCCAGGTTTTGGGCCTCTTTTCCTATTCAGGATGCTTAATCTGGGGTTCTAATACAAAATATTAGTTACAATGCTGTTATCAACATTTCTTCTACAGGTGACCTTGCCTGAAACAGTCCATTCTTTGCTAGAACAACTTCCTTGCTACCTATAAGAGTCTTCCATTCCATATAGCTCCTGGGAGTTCTTTTCTCCTTTCTAGATGGGATGCTGCCTGATTCCTGAATCACTGAGTAAAGCCAGTTCAATCTTCACATTTACCTAGTTGAATTATTTTAACAAGACCTTTGGAGTGTAAGACTTATATCATCTCAAACCAGTGAAATACAAGAACTTCATGCATAGCATGTATTATAAGTGGAGGGAAAAGTTGTCTTCATAAAAACAAAACAACAGCAATAACAATAAAAACCAGCAGTATTGGGCTTATTTGCAGAGTATCTTGGGTCAGACATCAGAAGAACCATCCCATCGTCCTTTTGTCCACCTAACTTGTTTGGAATTAACTTGAGGCATTTCTTGTAGAAGGAAACTTAACCACCTCTCCCCCTCCCTAGCTCAGGCCTTTTCACTGTGTCCCCACAACACCCTCTGTCCCACAGAAGATTAACAAATTGTCCACTTTCCCTCTGAAAAGATTCACTTCTTAATGCAGGGACTTATTCGTACCTTTAAACTTAGCATCTGATTAAAAATGAGCAACAACTTAATTCTGCAGCCACTTTTGCTGGGTAAGACACTTTGAAGATGCATTTGTACAAGGGCATGCTCCAACTCCTCAGGAAACAGTGGACATGGACACTTCCTTATAGGGAGGGAAAACAACTTTCCAGAAGCCTTGCGAATGTTTCATGGAAATCCCACTTTTGGTTCTCTTTTCTTGTTCATCACTCCATATGCCTCATTGACCAAATTACCACATTATTCTGACGGTTCAACATGTTCTTGGCTACAGAAGGATGAAATCCTGCTACAAATTGAGCCTTGTAGGAACTTAAAAGGAGACACGTCTCATGGGAAACCTGTCCTCCAGCATGCCTTAAGTGAGACACAGGCATTTGAAGACATCGAACCGAGACACCAAAATGAGATTAACAAGAAGGAGTTCTCAGTGGGGGATCGGGTGCCTCAGATCCAAACAAGCAGTCAATTGAGTCCAATAGGGGTGCTAATGAGCTGTTTTATGTGAGTCTGGGGAACTCACCCTGCACCCATAATTTTCTTTCAAGGTATCATTAAAATCAAATGATTCCCTTATTTTGGGTATCCATTTACACTGTAATTATTTTGGTCTTTTGTAGTGACTTTCGCGGTTAAATTAGGCAATTCTTCTCCTGCCTGGTAGATAATGTAATGACTTTTTAATCATTTGTTTTTTACCAGCCAAATTGTTTCCATGATCCTATTAGAAATTCTTCTGTAGTGATTCCAATGGATTTATTGAACTACTGGTGACAGCCACATTGATGAACTGCAGACTGCCTGCTGCTAAATTCAACTGATGAATATCAAACACCTTCCATTTTCCCGTGAACCCAGAACAAATCTCATAATTTTGATCGATAGACATATTTCCAGACATTCCCATAGAAGTCATAAGGAATACCATGTGGTTACGGTAGATTTTTTAAAGATTGCATTTACTTTTTTGTTCTGATTATAAAAGTAGTATGTTTTATTACAGAAAACACAGAAATATATGACCATACAAATACTATAAAAAAACATCTGTAGTTTCACCAGTTACTTAAAACCATGTCATGTTTGTTGGTATTTCCTTATAGTTTTTATCTACTTTTGTTTCTATTTTCTATCTTTCATCCATCTATCCATCTATCTCCAAAATTGCATGACTTGCATGTAACTTTTTAATCATATTTTTTTCATTTAAGACTCATGATAAGCATCTTTCCAGGTCACTGAATATTTTTTGAAGTTGTTATTTTATTTTATTTTATTTCATTTGTTTATTTTTTAAAGTAGGCTCCATGCCCAGCGTGGAGCCCAACACAGGCTTATACTCATGATCCTGAAATCAAGACTTGAACTGAGATCAAGCGTCAGATGCTCAACCGACTGAGCCACCCAGGTGCTCCTGAATTTGTAATTTTAATGGTTGTGTAATATTCTATTATATTTATTTGTCCTCTAAATATTTTCTGAGCTCCCATTAGAAGCAATCATAAAATTTGCTGTAATTTATTTCATTATTTCCTTATTGTTTGAACATTCGGATCCTTTAAAAATTTGTCACCTCGTGCCTCTCTGTTCCAAACCCAGCAAAGGTGCCCTATTTTGCTAAGAGTTAAGTCCTTTGAAGCCCTTCATAACTGCCGTAAACTCTTTTCTCTCTGGTCTCTGGCTTCATCTCCTACTCTTCTCCCTGCTCAGCCGGCTCCATATACACTGAACCCCCGACTGATTCTCTAATTGACAGGTAGGCTTGTGTCTCTGCATCTTTGGCCCAGCTGTTCCCTCTGCCTGGAATGCCCACAGACTCACTGTCTAGATATCTCACCTCCTTTAAAACTTTGCTCAATTGTCATTTTCTTAGTGAAGCAACTTGTTCCTCTTTATCTTGCTCCCAGCCTCTCCTGATCCCCCACATTGTGCTTTTTTTTTCTTTTTTCCACACCATCTATTCTGTCATGTATATTTTACTTTAGCTATATACTAAGTTTACTGTCTGTTTTCTGTTTTTTTTTCCACTATAATGCAAATTCCAAGAGGGTAAAGATTTTTGTCAATTTCGTGCACTAGAGTATTGCCCCCAACAATGCTGGGCACATAGTAGGTTCTCAGTAAATATATTTGTCAAATGAATGGACAACTGTTTTGCATTTTGGGCTATATTGAATCTAAATTTTTGACTGAATCTCTTGTAATATTCTGATACTGAGTCAAAGAAGGAAATTTTAAGCCTTCTTGAGATGTACCCTTAAGTGGCTTTTTAGAAAAGTTGTTCTGATTTACACTTTTAGCAGCAGAGTTTAACTGTACGTCTCATTGTATTAACATATGCATTAAATATTATTTAAAAATATCTTTGCCGGGCGCCTGGGTGGCTCAGTCAGTTGAGCGTCTGGCTTCGGCTCAGGTCATGATCTCGCAGCTCGTGGGTTCAAGCCCCGCGTCAGGCTCTATGCTGACAGCTAGCTCAGAGCCTGGATCCTGTCTTCGTATTCTGTGTCTCCCTCTCTCTGACCCTCCCCTGCTCACGCTCTCTCTCTCTCTCTCTCTCTCTCAAAAATAAAAATAAAACATTAAAAAAATTAAAAAAAAATCTTTGCCAATCTGATTGATAAAAAATGCTACTCATTTAAAATTTCCAATAAAAAGTTTTACAACTATTTGATTACTCTTAAATTTGAAGATTTAAAAAATTGGTTTATTAGTCATTGACATCCCTTCCTTTGGAGGATCACCTGATCACATACCTTATTGATTTTTCTGTTGTGAATATTAGGATGTATTTTCATTTAGGTTAGTAATAATTTGTGCATCACAAGAGAATATATTTAGAGAAGTAAAATAAATAGTCTTGAACCTACTACCCAGCTTAAGAAATAGTACTTCATTGATTTTTTTTTTTTTTTGAGAGAGAGCGAGAAAGCAGGAGAGGGGCAAAGGGAGAGCGGGGAGAGAGAATTCCAAGTAGGCTCCGCACCCAGTGTGGAGCCTGACTAGGGGCTCCATCTCATGAACCGTGAGACTATGACCTGAGCAGAAATCAAGAGTTTGACACTTAACTGACTGAGCCACCCAGAGGCCCCTGAATTCTTTTGATTTAATATTTATTTATTTTTGGGGGGGGAGGGAGAGAGAGAGAGAGAGAGAGAGAGAGAATGAGCAGGGGAGGGGCAGAGAGAGAGACACACACACACAGAATCTGTAGCAGGCTCCAGGCTCTGAGCTGTCAGCACAGAGCCTGATGTGGGGCTCGAACTCATGAACCATGAGATCATAACCTGAGCCAAAGTTGGATGCCCAAACGACTGAGCCACTCAGGTGCCCCTTCCCTGGATTCTTTTGAAACCCTAATGAGTGCCTCCCAATCCCATTGCTCGGCATCTTCACAAAGAAACCATTTGGTTTTTTTTCATGTGTCCCCAAATGGCATATTATTTAATTTTGTCTCTTTTGAAAATGGGCTCATACTGTACTTTAACACTGTGTTTCAAATTCACCAATGTTTGATTTCTGCAGCTGGAGGTCATTTGTTTTTACTGCTGGATAGTATTCCCTTATGTGTATATACCACCATTTATTTATTCATCCAGTGTCTGGTCAGTAGGCAGTTGGTTTTTTTCTAACTCTCTGGTATTATAAACAGCACTGCTACAAACATCCTTGTTCATGATTCCTGAGGCATTATATGCAAAGCCTCTCTAGGGTATGGTATTGCTGGATCGTAGAGGATGTGTAGGTTCAACTTTTCGAGATCATGTGAAACTCCTTTCCTACTTGGTTGTATCAATGTATATTCCCACTATGAGTGGATGGTCATTCCTGTGGCTTCACATTTGTTCTAACCCTTGTACTGTGTTGGAATGGCTGAAAAAAGATATCCCATTTTGTTTTAAATTTCATTTTCCTTTCAAGTGATTATTGGGTATTTATCTTTCCTCTTCTTCTCTTTCTCCTCCTTCTTCTCTTTCTCTTTCTCCACTTCCTCCTCCTTCTCTTCCTCCTCTTTCTTCTTTTAAAGAAAGAAAAGAAGTGACTTTTCATGACTCTTAAAGTGGTAGCTGAATGGAGCAAGAGTAGAAGCTGAAACACAGAATATCTGGAGGTCATAAACATAGTCCTGGATCCACAAGACAGAAAGGTTTCTAATTCCTTTGGAATAAATGTTTCTTATGAATCAAGTGCATTCATTGACTCATTCAGTCATTCATTTTCAACCACTGAAGTCCTAGGAGCTCTGTTTGACTGCTCTTACTATATTGTGGACAAGAGCTTCTTTCCAACTGGGAAGCAATTATATATCAGCCATTTTTGGGTATACTTTACTTTCTGTTGTACCCAAAGCAATGTTACTGCCTATAATCATAAAGAGTAGAAAATTCTGGAGCCAGGTTGCCCCTGTTCAAGCACTGGATTTGCACTAACTAGCTGTGTGACTCTGGGCATGTCACTTAACATTTTTGTGCATTGGATCCCTTATCTAAATAATGGAGATAATAATTGTACAAACCTGATAAAATTTTTGTAAAGATTATAGGGCACCTGGGTGGCTCAGTCGGTTAAGTGTCTGACTTTGGCTCAGGTCATGATCTCACAGTTCATGGGTTCGAGCTCCCTGTGAGGGTCTGTGCTGACAGCTTGGAGCCTGGAGCCTGCTTCAGATTTCGTCTCCCTCTCTCTCTCTGCCCCTCCCCAACTCATGCTCTGTCTCTCTCACAAAAATAAATAAATATTAAAAAACTTAAAAAAAATTTTTTTTGTAAGTATTAAACAGTAAAGGTTTAACAGCCAGCTCTCTTGATTTGCAGCATTTGCCAATCTCCGCAGTGTAAATACTCCCACCATGGACAGTTTGATCATCAAAGTAGCATCACTAAATACAGAGTTGGGAAGAGATGCATAGTAGCTAATCATGACATAATATTTTCTCTAACACAGATGCACTACACAGAAATAACCTCAGGAATGTAGATAATAGTAAGATAATTAGGGAGAGATTCATTTGGAGCATTTGTTAAGCTTGTTTTTAAAAATTACTTATTTATTTAATAATGGCCGTGTTTAACAACTGGTTTATAAATTTCCAAAAATTTAAATGAGCTGGAATAAACCAACTCCAGCTTATTTAAATTAATGTATATAAAGAACTTTGAGCAAAGCCTGGTACACAGCAAAGGGTATATACGTGTTAGCTAATTTCTACTGCTACTGCTATTATTTTGACTAGCAAGCTCTATAAATGCTGAAATTAAGTATTTTTTAAATTGCCCTAGAAAGCCCTGGCACTAACGTAGAATCCTCTCATCATCAGAGATGACTAATTACTGTTAGAAGAGACCCAGATTTAAGAGCATGGGCAACCAACAACAGCACTGAATTGGTAGCTGGAAAAGATGGTAGTTTTTCCATCACTTTCTCAGAATGCCTGATGCATTCAAAGCACTTTCGGCTTAGGAGCCAACTGTTAGGAAGAAAGAAAAGGCCCACAGTGGGGGATGAGGAAGGCAGCACCTAGCTTAAGATCAACATTTTAGGGGCATCTGGGTGGCTCAGTTGGTTGAGCATCCGGCTTCAGCTCAGGTCATGATCTCACAGTTCGTGGGTTTGAGCCCCACATCAGGCTCTGTGCTGACAGCTAGCTCAGAGCCTGTAGTCTGTCTTCAGATTCTGTGTCTCTCTCTCTCTCTGACCCTCCCCTGCTCACGCTGTCTCTCTCTCTCTCTCTCTCTCTCTCTCTCTCTCTCAAAAATAAATAAAACATTAAAAAATAAATAAATAAAAATGAAACTGTTAAAAAAAAATCAACATTTTTGGGATCTTGGGTAAGAACCACCAGCCAGACAGTGGCAGAGTTGTAGCTTGGGTCTTTCCATTCCGGTCTGCTGTTCTTCCTGGCATGTCATGCTCCCTATTAGTGTTTAGATGGTAACCTTTTGTTCTCTGCCTGCAATCTCCACCTCTGATTTAAAGCTGAGCAATATTTAAGAAGCAATGTTAAGGTCAAGAATTTATAAATCAACATAAACACCATCCGAAGGTAACTGACTTAAAGAAGTGCTTTAGCTAGGTAGTTCACATGGGCTCCTTAAATGTCAGATTCTACTTAAATACCTAGAAAATTAATTCACTATAATGATCCATTTATCCTTTGTTGATGAAATTAATTCCATAAGTTGTAAACTTATATCTAAAGTTTTAAAGTACTTACAATAAGTAAAGTGCTTTCTAATATTCCTTTAAATTTATTTTTGAGAGACAGAGAGAGACAGAGCGTGAGCAGGGGAGTGGCAGAGAGGGGAGACACAGAATCTGAAGCAGGCTCTGGGCCCTGAGCTGCCAGCACGGAGCCCAACGTGGGGCTCGAACCTACGAACCTCAAGATCATGACCTGAGCCAAAGTTGGACCCTTAATCAACTAAGCCACTCAGGCACCCCTCCTAATACTCCTCTAAATGCACAAAGCTAGAATATAGCAGATCAGCTTATTCTGGAATAAGTAGGGGGAAAAGAAACAAGTTACATAAAACCAACTGATTTACAAGTTAAACTGGAAGTTCTTTGTGTCGTAAGTCATAAGTTTTAGTTTTCCTTGAATTAGCTTCAAACAGATAGAATCACATTAAAAATTCTGAAGCAAAACATTGTGTAGTAAAGACCTAACTTCAGAGACTTCGATCTGTTCTAGGACTGTGTGCCCCAAAGTGTGCTGTGTAAAATTTTATTCTTTGGGAGATGCCTTAGGGGAAGAAAAAGCCCTTTGATCAAGGAAGTTGGGGGAATGCTGCATATTAGTCCCCTCCGGAGATGCACAATGCACTCTAGTGTAGTAACGGCTCTGTGCAGTGCTATGCTATAGACAACTCCCTAATGTGGTGTAACTCCTTATCTCTTAGACTTATTTGGCCCCAGCATCATGTTTCCGTATAAGTCATGTTAACATCCCGGGCAATTGGTCCTGTCTTCAGAAACAATTTTGGAATCCCCACATCGAGGTTATTATTAGCAATAATCAATTGTTTTGTGATCTTCAGCGAACCCTAGCCTCAGTTTCTCCTTCAAATAGAAGGTTATTCTCCTTCAAATAACCCACTCCCAGAAATGCTATGAACCAGAATTTCCATAGAAAGCTTCTCTAAAGACTTTGGAATGCTACTTCTGTATTTAGCTAAGGCTCATCACCAGAAAGCCACCTTATTGGTTCTCCTATTGCTCCATTCTGTTACAACTCTCCACGACGCACCTCCACAGAGTGTCATCTTGGACTAGCACACACGTAGTTGTGGACGCTGGGCAAGGCCAGGCAGCTACAACTTGCTTCAGTTTCAACCTGATGGTTTGTTTCAAAGGTCATTTGTTTTTTCTTCTAAAGGCACAACTGCTGTCAGAATTTCCTTTGGTACATGTGTAGCCACTTACACTGAGACATGTTGTCATTTCAAGGGTGGCTGAAACATGGGGCCAGGATGACCACAACCTTACCGCTCATCTCGGCTCATTTTTCTGCTGCCTTCTCAGTCTGGGATGGATTTAGAAACATGGTAGTATGTAATGCAAATAAACAAGTCAGGGCAAAATATCCAAATGACTGAAAAGCAGAGCAGCTTTAAAACTCCATTAGGATACCTGGAGTTTAGCTCTTGTGACACAAAGCCAATGATTCATTAATCGACATGATCCCCAATGGACTAGAGGCCCATGATTGGCTTTGCTTCTGCTCCTTCCCAGAGTCTTTGAGGCTTAAATGCAAATGTAGAGCAAATATTCATCTTTAAAAAGTAGAAAATAATTACAAATTAGTTTTGGGTGTTTCCTTGAAGTGAGGCAAGACTAATTTGGGCTTTGGGGGACATTTGTCTTCGGAGTTTCTGGAAAGTGTCATAAGGCTCTTCGTTGAATCAAGTTTCCATGGGTGGAGATGAACTTCACTTCTAAAACAAAGCTTTAGATCTAATTCCAGCCAGGTTCCTGCCTTTCTGTCTTCTAATAAAGAACAGCAGTTATAAGTTGGAAAACCCCAAAATTTCTTTTTGGTTAGAATAGATTCTTCATAAAATTCTAAAAAATATCTTTCCCTTGTGAGCTCTAACTGAAAGCTACAAATTCTTTCTTAAGCAGGAACTGAGGTTCAAAGAACTTCACTGGATTGACATATAAAGCAATAAATCTTGTCCTCTTAATTTGCCCCATACTTTCTTCCCCATTTTTGTGTTTACAGTATTAATACAGGAGCAATTCAGGAAATGGTCACTGACTTAACTGGTTCGATGGTGAATGAATCTTCCATTCTCAAGGCTTGGGTTCTGATGTTGAGAGTAGGACACAGAAGAGCTTATCTGGCCAGTGCCTAAGGACAGGCAGATGTTTTCATTTTCTCGAAACTCGCTTGTCCATGGGCCTAAGAACTTGCTCCTCGACAGGGCCAGCTACAGGAATGTGTGCACTGTGCAGCTGTACAGACCCTGCATGGAGAAAGACCCCAGGCTTAATGCCCTGTGGTCACCATGTTGATATTCTTAATGCTCTTTTGAAAGACTTATTTATTTTGAGAGAGAGAGAGAGAGAGAGAATGAGCATGGGAGGGGCAGAGGGAGAAACAGAGAATCCCAAGCAGACCCTATGCCCAGCCTGAGCCAAAATCAAGAGTTGGATGCTTGACCAATTGAGCCACCCAGGTGCCCACTTAATGCTTTTTGAACAAGGGGTCACACATTTTTATTTTGCTCTGGGCCCCTTTAATTATGCAGCTAGTCTCCTCTTGGGTTATTGTTGACCCAAGCTCTCTGCTCTCCTCCTGCTCTTCTCTCCCACCTATGGCCCCAGACCCAGTATCAAGACTATGCTCAGCATCATGTTCACTGGAGCAGGAAGCTAATATTCACTTTGTGGTGAGTCAACTTTCAAAGGTCCTCTTGTGAATTTTATGGATTACTTATCATCTCAGAGTGGCTTTCTCTTGGTCTGGACTTTCAAGAAACGCCAGGCAATTCCAGCAGTTGTGTCAGCCGAACATGATTAAGAAGGGAAATGTGTTACTTAGAAAAAGCCCTGCAATGCCAAAACTTAATAAAAATTATTTTTTATTTGTAATTTCTATATTCTTATTAAAAATAAACCAGTAAATAGGTGCAAAATCAATTTACAATGGAGTTTATATTTGAATTTTAAAAAGTCTTCCTGAACACCTGAATACTTTGTTTTATGATGTCAGTTTCCTGTATATTGTTTCTATTTTTTTTATGTTGAGCCATATGGAGACATTTATTCAGTATGCTTATTAAACTTTTATATTTGCACTACTCGCATAAACTGCCTAAAAATTATGATGACAAAATTCCTGTCTTTGGAGTCCTTTGTTTTCTTTCCTTTTCTTTCTTTCTTTTCTTCTCCTTCTCCTTCTCCTTCTTCCTCCTCCCCAGGAAATTCTTCCGAAATGGCAGTTTCTCATTTAACTGATTTATTTATTTTTAAAAGGTTATTTTATTTATTGTGAGAGAGAAAGAGAGAACATGAGCAGGGGAGGAGCAGAGAGAGAAAGAAACTCCTAAGCAGGCTCTGTGATGTCAGTGCAGAGCCTGATGTGGGCCTTCAACCCATGAACCGTCAGATCATGACTTGTTCCAAAACCAAGAGTTGGATGCTTATTGAACTGAGCCACCCAGACATTCTGCTCATTTAACTAATTTAAAATTTTCTTACCTCACGATATTCTCTTGTCCCCTCTTATTTTGGTAGAAATGCTTTTCTTAAACTGTACTTTATTGTGATGATATGTGCCTTCTTGAAGAGCATGGAAAGAATCGTCCTATCTGTTATTGCTCTGTCTCTGTGACCGAGAGCATTGTGTTGTCCGTGACCCTCAGACGTCTTTAGGAGAACCCACAGGAGACATCGCTCTTCAGTTACAATCAGAGCTGGTGGCAGGGGTGGCTTGTCTGGGGCGACGCCTAGCACAGCAAGCTAACATTGTGTTGGAAGGGTCACTGGACAGGGGATGAAATGAGAGCAATGGTTTAGTTACCATAACTTTTAGGAGGAGTACTGTATATGGTTGAAGGGAGTATTTTGAGAGGCCACATGGGGAGGGGCTAAGAATGTCAAGGAGCATGATCAAGTAACAAAATGCTCCATGAACTTCCCTCTGAACATCTTGGCTGGATTTCGCTAGAGAGCTTTTGTTTGCTGGGTGGGGCATGGCATTTTAGGACTGGAGACAAACTGCCTGGGATACTGGATGAGAAGTTGAGCCCTGTCATCAACTCCCCCCTACCCCCACTTCCTTTTTTAAGCCTCTTTAAGCAGCTCCTCTGTAAATAAATGTGGAAGAGATATTTGAAAGACTGTTCACTTGAATGGACACCAAAGCAGCTTTCCCGCAGACCTACTCACCTTGAGCCAGCCCTAATGTAAGTGCCTGATATAGTTTAACTTCTCCCGAGCAACTCGCTTTTGTGTCTGCGGTCTTTGAGACTCGTAACCAGTACTGATTTCCTCTTTGAGGTGGCTGGAGCAGGGCTTGGAGCTACACGTGTGGTCCACCTCTCACAAGTGTGCAGGGGTCCCTGTATGCCCTTTTGTCTTAACCTCATTCCTGAGCCCATTTTATTGTTTAACCTTTATTTCTTCTTGCCTAATTTTTCCTGCTTATTTTATCTTGCCAAACAATATGCATCTTCTCAGACTGCCTTGACTCCTTACTATTTTAACCTTGAAATTATTGTTTACAAGTATTTTACATAAATAATTCTCTTCCTCTTTCTCTTTCTCCTCTTTCTTCTTCCTCTCCCTTCCCCTCTTTTGTGGTTACTTCATAAGAGTAACAGCAATTATTTTGTATCCCATAATATTGTTCTTTGCTTCAAGAGCTGCCCTCCATTGTTGTGACTCTACATAAGCTGACAGAATAACCACGGGGCATATTTTGGATGAAGATTCATAATACATATGGTGGGGAAGGGAGGGAGGAAGTGCTCAATTTGCCAAAGAGTAAAGGCTCTACTGTTGTATAAATAAACATGTACACAGGTAAGCAGCAAACGATATTAACTATATAGGATCTAAAGACACAATAAAATAGAAGTGAATTGTATTGTATTTCACCAAATAAAGCTGTTATGTATGTTCATATTAAAAATAATGCAAGATATAATTAGTGCCATTCGCTTATAACTGATAATCGACAAATTATCAGACTAACCTCCTAATAACTGTATTTCCAAATGACTACCAGTCATTTCCACCGAGATGTCCCACAGGCACATTAAACTCAACATCTTCAGTACCAAACTCAATATCTCTGGAAACCTTCACTGTACTTGTTTCTCCTTGGTCATTCATATCACTGTTCAGATTCCTCTCTCTCTCTCTTTTTTTTTTTAAAGCTTTATTCATTTTTGAGAGAGCAAGCATGAGCGGGGTAGGGTCAGAGATAGAGGAAGACAGAGGATGTGAAACAGGCTCTGAACTGACAGCACAGAGCTGGATGTGGGGCTCGAACTCACAAACTGTGAGATCATGACCTGAGCTGGAATTGGACACTTAATCAACTGAGCCACCCAGGCACCGCAGATTCCTCTCTTTTCTGAAACCCTACATGCAGTTGGTGACCCAGTCCCTTGCTTACGTTTGAAATTCCTCTCGAGTTCAGACGCATGGATTCTAAAGCCATTTCGTATCCTACGTGTTTTCCTCAGTAATATCTTTGCCTGAGTTCTCTTGTGGGGGTGTGTACTCCAGGGTGCACATAAAACTGTCTTCTGAGTGAGCAATGAAAGTATCAGAGCTTCTCTTAATATTTTTATCTCTTCAACATTTCTGGCTTTTATAATGCATGCCAGTTATATATGTAAATAAATATAATCACATATGGGACGATGTGCTTAGACATTTCTAATGGATGTAGAGTCAAAATGGTTTGGAGATGACCAACCTAGACTATTGCCCCTTGTTACCCTACCTTCAGTGTAACTTTTCCACCTTTTTATTACTCATCCATGAGGTAAAGTGCTTAGAATAAACTAAGTACTATGTAAGTGTTAGCTATTAGTACTATTTTTTAAGTTTATTTATTTATTTTGAGAGAGAGAGAGAGAGCACGTGTGTGTGTGTGTGCATGTGCAAGAGAGAAGGAGAAAGAGAATCCCAAGCAAGCCCTGTGCTGTCAATGTGGAGCCCACCATGGGTCTCAATCTCACAAACTGTGAGATCATGACCTGATTCAAAATCAAGAGTCAGATGCTTAACTGACTGAGTCACCCAGGCGGCCCTAGCTATTAGTACTGTTATCCTATCCCCAAACTTAACTTTCTGTTGCCATCTTAGATCCTCATTATCAAGCATCTGGATTTTTACTTCAAAGTCTTAAATCAGTTGGTTCTCATAGTAAGATCCCCACGGAGCTCCCTGGTTCCTGGCCTGTTTTGCCAAGTGTGTGTGAGCAGAAGCTGGCACTCGGCTCTGGCTAGTTAGAGGAGAAAGATTGCTGTGGTCTAGCACCACAACAAGATGTGTTCAGTGTGCTTCCAGCCTCTCCCTTGATCACTTCCCCTAACACGTCATGTCCTTAAACCGCACAAATCATTATGCCACTGCCCAGGAAAAGAAAACGTGTAGGCTTTAGATTTTCTATCAAATAAAGTCCACATTCCCCCGGGAGGATGAGGAGAATAAAATATACCTACTTAGGATTTGCGGAGTTCTGTGTTCTACTGTATTTGCTGAGAAAAGGGGAGGAGGAATAGCTAGTGTTAAGGCTTCTGAGTCAGGAGACATGAATTCAAACATGACCCTCTCTAGTGTGATCTTGGGTAAATTGCTTCATATCTCCCTACCTCAGTTTTCTTACTTGTAAAAGGGCATAATGATACCTGCCTCACAGGATTGTAAGATAACACATACGTCCTTGGGAACCAGCAAGTTTTGAGTCAATGGTAGCCCTTGTCATTTGCAATGTTCTGACACTTTCAGAAAGTCTTAGAAAGTCTCCTACTCGAGGGAGATTTAACACATTCTAGTTAGAGAAGACTTCTTGAAGAAATGTCAACTAAGTGGGAGCTGACATACATGGGAAGGTCGCAGGCAGTGACCAAGGTGTAGGGTGGTGTGGCTGGAGCAGAGGCAGAGAGAGACCTGGGAGGGAGGGGCGGGCCTGGGGAGCCGGGCAGGGTCAGAGATCGGAATATCTTCTCTTTTGTATGATACTGCAGAGCCTTCTCTGCCACTCATCGCAACTAACTTTAGTTTTGTAAGATAGCACATGCACAGACCACTCCATACAATCCTCAGAAAACTAAAGCAGCACCTTTATTTTATACAAACAGTATAAAATGTTTATTACGCAAGAGCTGTGTTTTGTTTACAATATATTATATTGCTTCAAGCCAATGCCAAAAGTCCATACATTATATTCCCTATTTTATTGTGTTTACAATATATTATATTGTTAAATGCCACTGCCACGATGTTCTTTCTTTCTTTCTTTCTTTCTTTCTTTCTTTCTTTCTTTCTTTCTTTCTTTCTACTGAATTCTCTGGAATCATGGTAAGGTCAAAATATATTGTATTGAGAGTTTAAAAACAAGGGGAATTTTAAAAATGTGACAAATGTCTAAATACACCATGATAACATTAGAAATGCTGTAACTTCAACACAATTAACTGCTTCATCCAAACGCTGTGATTTATGCATTTTTGTTGCATGTACCTTCTCCAGTGTTCCCCAGCTCCTTGACACCATGAATGCATTGCAATTTAGGAAATAATTTACCACCTACACACCTGAAAAGACACAGTTTTAACCTGATCGACTGACATAACATCAAATCTGTCCCAAAATACTGCAACAAGAAAATCTATGCCATCACACTACAGATGTACTTAGAAAACTTAAAAGGAAGAGTAAATATCAGCTCAGTGATTTATAATGAAGCTAATAAAATTCAGGCCAGTATTCTTAACTGTAATGAACATTATTTGAACATTCAACACATGAAAGGTTAACAAAGGCTATGAACTTGGTGTAACTTAAAACGTTTCAGATGTCGGAGTTCACCAGATGTAATTGGATTCAGGTGGATCCTGCCTCCCCTCGGCCTTTTTAAGTGAAGGCGTGTGCTGCCTGAGCCTGGCGCCTGCTGGCCTCAGGGCATGCATGAGGCTGGCTCCGTACCCTGTAAAATTATTCACAGTTTAAAAGAAAAGAAACTACAAAAACAGGCTTGTCAGATTCATTATTAACCATTCAAATGAAATCCATTTTCCCTTTTCATCCCAGAGTGAAAGACCACAGCCACCACAAAAAGCCACCTGAATGAAGAGATGTTACAGGTTCAGGATCTCTGTTAAAAAAAGAAACCCATTTTAGGAACCATCCAATCTGGCTTCCATCGAAGCTCTGAGTCACTATAGAGTTTGGCCATGCAGAAACTCTTGATCAAAGTTTGGATGAATGTGACCAAATGAAGGATTTTCTCCACCCAAGGGCTGGTAGGGATCTAGCACTGAGGTCCCCAAAGCGGGGGTGCTTCTGCAGAAGATTTGATTATTTTACCACATTGTAAAACCAGCCTCAAATAAATTGATCCAGAACACCCCCACTGTTCATATCAATCACACAATCAAGTGTGGCTATTGCACTTACATAAAATAGGATTTTGGTAAGAAGTAAGGGCTTCTATGATACATTTTAGAGAAAGGTTAAGATTGGAACTGACTCCTTATCAATGGGGATTTGTCAGTTTCAGTCCATTTCCAGCTCAGTTGTAAGTGAACTGTAACACAGCTTCTCACCTCTCTTCCTCCTGCTTGTCAACCTCTGGAGGTGCCTGGGGCACTAACTCATTTCTACTGATTTTCTAGAAACGGATCCAAGACAGCAATCACATTTTAAAAATCTGCCTCCATCTTCTTGTGCATTAGAGTCGAGTTTGGCATTCCGTTTGTTCCCCGTGGTTTTTAAATGCAAGCATGCCATTAAATAACTACTGAGAACAGAATACTTTGTTCCTGAATGTGTTTCTTTGAATTGTCAGTATGTAGGCTAGTAGCTCATGGAACAGCCAGAACATGAGCCAACAACGGCGCTGGAGTAAATCCCTACCCTGCTGCTCTCCCCGCCACCCATGAAGCCCGAACCTCCCTGCTGGCGAGGGTGAGCCTCAGCCGGGAAGTCTGTCTACAGTGTCTTCCTCCCCAATAACATGTCTGGGTGCCCAGGACCTCCCAAAGTGTCACCTCGCTGGGAGTCTGTTCCCAGCAGAACTCTGTGCCTCAGAGCTTCCTTGTCACCTCCCTCTGGTCAAAATAAACCCCATTCTTTCAGCCCAATTCTCTAAGCTAATGTACAAAATGGTTGGGTGGCCTCGCCCAGAAAACACATTTGCATCTTAATCAAGCACCAGGGTATCTTCTTGATGCAATGCCTTGATCAGAGGGAGACATGTAGTCGATGACAAAATGACAATGCTCTTGGCAGCGGGTCTATGAGTGGGGATGGGTGGGGACTGGCAGACCTGTCAGAAATGCTCACCAATGCCACCTGAGGGCCCCTAACATGCCTTCTATTTGGAGGAGTGACCGGTGTATCAGCAGGGACAGTGCCCCTCTACTCTCTGGCCATCACTCTTGGTCACCAGGCCCCAAATATGGGTCTCAGAAGATCTCTATAACTGAGGCCTGGGATGTACAGTGTGTGACCTCAGCTCATCCCAGGGCCCAAGGACGTCTTGAAAGCTATTTTGATTCGGGGACAAGCCTTAGGGTTCGCATCCTGAGTTGAGAGTCCTTTAAAAATTTTGGTTTACTCTTTCCCAAAAGTTCTCCAGAAATGGTTAGTTTTCTACAGGTCTCTTTTAGTTCAAAAAACGCTTCCCCCAAGTACGTCCCTGCATGGAGGCCATTCAACCATTACCACCTGGGAAAAGGACTATTTTCCAAAGAAGCTGCAAGTCTTGTTAAGCTATGCCCGCCTGAAGCCAATTCAGTCTACCATCCCGTCAATTCAGCGAGTGAAAAAGACTCAAATCAATGGCTTAGTGTAGCCTAGGCTAGACACCAACCTACCTTAAAATAAACAAACAAATAAGCATGTATACCTACATACAGATGTATTAGATCTACATCATAATAATATAATGCGAACATTATAAAATATGCACAAAGATTAGAGATTTGGGATTGAGATGTATACTTATATGTAACATGCTTAGATACTGTCCCTCAGCCTAGCTGATCATTTCTGCACGCACTGGGCTACAGGCACCACCCTTTGGACCCTGCGGATATAGGAAAACCTCTGATGTGAAAGTGATCTGTTCAATTTGTGCCCATTATTTTGGAGACTGGATATGACAGGCACAATGTGAACTTCGGCTGTTGAAGGGTGTGGTAGGACTGCAGCCTTCCTTCCCTCCAAGGAATAGCGGACAGTGGGCCCACGCTTAGGAGAAGGAGTTCTAACTGCCAGATGGATTGAAACCACATTGTTTATTTTGTTCTCTTGCTAATTGACTGTCCCTCCCACTAGAACCTGGGCTCCGCCAGGCGGGGCATTCTCTCTCTGTTCACTGGCGTGTCGCCAATACCTGGATGCCTGCTTACAACAGAGAAGATATCAATCAAAATGAAATGGTTGAATTTAGTCAGTTTCATTTTGTGTCTAAAATTGGCCAGTGGCTTATTATCTATACAGCTAGTTCAGTTTTGGTAGTCAGTAAATTCAAAAAAACACAACTCTGGTATAACATCTCTTCCATATTTCATAGGCCTTTTTTTCCTTTTTCTTTTTGCCTAAAAGAACTCATTTAAAACATACCATAACCAATAAACTTTAATGATTTTGAAGAGCAAATCTCTTTGTTTTATATGCTTGCTGATAAACCTTGAATGATAAAATCAGGGCCAAAAAGATGGATATAATTAACTTAAAATCTTATACTTGTTATTCTTTCATAGTTACCACACTGTATGACCAAATCAACCTGCATTACTAATTACTGAATTACTAATTACTAGAAAATAGTTGTGGAGCTCTTTTACAGAAGTGGTGATCATTTACACTGAGGCATTGCCCTTAGACTCTAAAGTTTAGACTCAAAGGTTTGAAAATTGTGGGGGCCAGGGGGAGGCATGGGGGAGAAGAGGCAGAGAAGGGGAAGCTGTTTTTACTGAAATGGAAAGCCGGACTGAGTTATGGCTTATATATTAGCCTTTGGAGCCAAGACATGAGAGAGTCTCGCTCTCCAGAAGCTCCCACTCACTTTTATTGCAGTGTCTTCCATGCCAGCCTTCTTGACACTGGCATTTGTTCGGTTCATGGCAAGTTCCATGTGTACCGCAGCCAGGCTCACAGACAGCTAGAGTCAGAGGATATAAAAAAGAGTGCTTCCTGAGCTTTCATTGTTCCACAGAATTATACAGCTGCTTTTCTTGTAGTTTTTCTGTGTGTTTTAATTTTTTAAATTTATTTTTGAGAGAGACAGAGAAAAAGAGTGCTAGCATGGGAGGGGCAGAGAGACAGAGACACAGAATCTGAAGCAGGCTCCAGGCTGTTAATCACAGAGCCCAATGCAGGGCTCAAACCCATGCGCCAGGAGATCACGACCTGAGCCGAAGTCAGACACTTAACCGACTGAGCCTCCCGGGTGCCCCTCTTGTAGTTCTTTACAATGTGTTAGTTTGGGCTTCATCCCCTGTTGTTTTTTTTTGTTCCCTAAGCCAATCTCCAGCTCTAAGTCAGTGTGGGACTTTTTGAAACACTCCTGTAGCGCCTGGGTGTCTCGGTTGGTCGAGCCTCTGATTCTTTTTGGCTTGGGTCATGATCTCACAGTCATGGATAGGATCGAGCCCCATGTTGGGGTCCATACTGATCGTGGAGCCTGCTTAAGATTCTCTCTCTCTCTCTCTCTCTCTCTCTCTCTCTCTGACACTTCCCCTGGCTCACACATGCATGCTCTCTCTCTCTAAAATAAAATAAAATAAAATAAAATAAATAAATAAATAAATAAAGTCCTGGGAGAGATCTTAAACTAAGCTTGATGCTTCTCATTCACAAAAGATGCTCAGTAGGACTTTGAACACTGCTGGAATGGAAATTTATTTTCCTTTAAAAAAAACTCCAAATAGTTAAAAAGTTCAGTTCCTTGTGTGTGAATGCATCTGGTTTTTTACATGCATGGATTTCATACAGTGTTTTTGTTCAAACTAAAGGGAACGTATATGTCAGTGAAGAAAGGTTAATTGTAATGCCGAGGCAACATGCAGTGGGTGCAGAAGTTATGTAGGAGGAAAACCCCCCCCAAGCCAGGCTGATTATGTGTATGGGTACTTACGCTTTGAACAGAGGTCTCCTTGGTAACCTTTGGAGCACTTGCATTTGCTTTTACCAATGCATTTACCTCCATTTCGACAGGGTTGTGGGCATTTACCTGAAACAGAGATGGATGCAAATAGGCAAGAAACTCAGGGCTTCACTCAGAGGTCATCACATTTTTCAAAGGAACTGCAGGGCTTTGAGTAGATAACTGCTTTTTAAATGGCAACAATTTAACTTATTTCAGATCTACTCTAGCTTTGAGATTGAGTTTCATTTTTTGGCACAAACAGGCTAGTGTTCTAACCTATATCTTCCACGATAAATGTGTTGCCCACATTTATATTTATACAAATGTATTTATATTACTTTTTAATAAACTGAATGAACTTCTGATTAATAAACACTTGTAATTTAAGACAGAGGAAAAGTTAAGATATGAATTAACCTCTAAATGATCTTTTCTCGGAGTTCAGACTTTGAATGTCGCTCTTTCCGCAAGCAGGCCTACACCTGTACCTGGCAGGATTTTTCTCGGTCTAGGATTCCCCAGAGAGCAAGGCTTGCAGGCAGAGAGTGTCTTTGGTGAAGTGATCCTAGGAAACCGGGATGTGGGGACAGGGAAAGTGAAAAATGGAAGGAGGGAAAGCTGACACAAAAGTATATTTGTGGGCTGGCCATCCCTGCGGCTCTATCCTGCTAGGTCCTTCTGAGGACTCATGGGGACTGTACCCTCAAGTCACTTTTAAGAAGGGAGAGGGGACAAAAAATTAACAATAGAACTCCCTTATGACCCAGCAATAGCACTGCTAGATTTACTCAAGGGACACAGGAGTGCTGGTGCATAGGGGCACATGTACCCCAATGTTCATAGCAGCACTTTCAACAATAGCCAAGTCATGGAAAGGGCCTAAATGTCCATCAGCTGACAAATGGATCAAGACGATGTGGTTTATATATACAGTGGAATACTACATGGCAATGAGAAAGAATGAAATCTGGCCGTTTGTAGCAAAGTGGATGGACCTCGAGGGTGTCACGCTAAGCGAAATAAGTCAGGCAGAGAAGGACAGATACCATATGGTTTCACTCATAAGTGGAACAGGAGAAACTTTAACAGAGGACCATGGGGGAGGGGAAGGGAGACAAATAGGTGGG
>CM053571.1:48957050-49028452 GCA_028646485.1 Cryptoprocta ferox | reverse complement strand
CAGTGAAAAAAAGAAGAAGGGAGAGGGGAGCTCATTGTCTCCCACTGGCCGAGGATCACCCTATGGGATAGCTTCCTCACACTTCCAATCTGCCACTATGTGAGTGCAGACTGATTTTTTAGGACTCAGAGGAGTCGCTGGGTAGAAAGCAGGAGAAGTGTGGAGCAGCTAAGATGAGGTACAACCTGAGGCGCCGGGGTGGCTCAGTCGGTTAAGCATCCGACTCTTGATTTTGGCTCAGGTCATGATCTCAAGGTTTGTGAGTTGGAGCCCTGCAATGGGCTCCGCACTGACAGCATGGAGACTGCTTGGGATTCTCCCTCTCTCCCTCTCTCTGCCTCTCCTCTGTTCTCTCTCAAAATAAATAAAATAAACTTAAAAAAAAAGATGAGGTGCAATCAGGCTATGCTTGTGCAAAACAGGTTGCCATGGCAGTGACTGGAGTAAAAGGCTGGCTGAGAACGATATGAGATAGGCCACCAAAGGGGCCCGATGCCACACCTGCGCATTTTCTGGAATGTCTTAGATCTGAAGGATGCATCATTCTTTCTTTGATCTTGGTACCAAATGAGAATTGCTAATGTTTTCACAGCTCTTCAGAATACAGGATCTTAGAGCTGGGATAGGGCCTTAGATGTAGAAATTACATAATGATCGTCTTACTCCAGAAGCTATTTATTCTCCCTCTGCAATTTAGAATTTGCCATCCTAAGTCTGAATGTTTTGAAGAAGTAGAAGGAAAAGGATTGTTCATCCAGAGCCGAGACCACATCTGTGACCGGCGTAACGATGTTCCAAAGAGAGCAAACAGCCATTAGATTTTGGTAGTGGAGGAGTTTGGATTTCTTTATTGCTGTTCTTTTTATTTTCTACATTTTAGCAGACTACTCATTACAAAAGCCTCAGCACATAAGGAGAAGAAAGGAAACTATCCTAAAACAACACACTTTTATTCTCTAAGCTGTTCTTTTTATGGTTAAATGAAATTTTGAAAGAAGTGAGCTACTATATGCTTTACCGACAATCACTGTTTGATAAACATGAATTCCATATGCAAATTATTTTGCTTCTCTTTTTACTTATCCAAAAGGACCTTCTTCATATATAAATTGATCAAAGCAGCATTTAGTGGAGACAATATAGACATAATATTGATATGTTAGAGTCTCTTGAAAACCTGGAATGCCATTATATCTGCAGGTTTTTCTGATGCAGGGATGTTCTAGAAACAGGCATTAAAATAACCTTAATAATAGAATATCACCTTTTCATTGACCATTAAAAATATAAAGGGTTGTTTTTGCTAGGTTTGTATACAAAGAATAGCATTTACTATTTGGTCAAGATCCTAACTCTTGCCTAAAAGAAAGGAATACCTAACTCTGAATTTTCATTTGTATCAACGAAGCATCTGACCCCATCATATGCACAAAATTGGATCATATCACAATAGTTTTCATGCACTGGGGTTTTTCAAATAAACAAGATGTGGGGCAATAATTTTATGGCAGAAAAAATAGTACTTATTATGAAATACTTGGCGAGCCCAAATTTCCCAACGTTCAATGAAAGATGAATTTGGTAGACAGGGATATCACAGAGAATGACTGGCGGAGAGAAACTTTTCATTGACTCCATGGGTATTTTGTTTTCTTGGTCAGAGGGAAGGGAGGGAGAGTCCTTAGGTTCACCACAGCCAGGAATAGGGACGTTGGGGGCTGTCTGAAGGCCATTCCAAATCAAATCATATGAAGCCAAGTCTTATGAACTTCACGAAGGTATGATTGTTTTAAAATTCAGAATCCTGTGTCTTTAATATTGACTTCCTTTTCCTGAAAGTATTTTGCAACAGATTCTATCCATTAGACAGTGGGAAAGTGAGTCATCTTGAAAGAGTACACATTTTTACCTAAAACAGACTAAGCATTGCCTGAAGACAAACAGATTTGACTGTTGAATCAGTTAGCATTCTTATTATAACCAGTGGATAAATCCAGTGAGAACAACGAGCTAGGGATTGACAAAATTAGGACATTAAACTTCCTCTGCCTACCAGATTGCAGGATAATTTAAAATTGGAGCTCTGCTTCACATAGATTAAAATAGTTTACAATAAGTGTCAACAACTATCATCACTGGGTCTTAGGATTATGGGTGATTTTTAATTGTTTTATTCAGTATTCTAAATTTTTTATAAGGAAAATTTTATACAGAGGATTTTTATGATAATAAGAACCCATTAAGTTATTTTAAAAACTTATTTATGATACAGTATAAATAATTCATGTAAACTTTTAAACTGAAAGTTCACTGATTCGTGAGATATCTATGAACCTTAAATAACAAGATAAATGTATACTATGTACATCCAAATATTCCTAACCATGATGTTAATTGTTAATTGGCAAGAGTATCTCAAATTAAGTCAAAGTGAAGTTTGAGAAGATATCAGTCCTGACAGAGGCCAGGGGAAATGAAAATATAAATTACATCGGAACAGTATATATATAATGGAATACTATTCAGCAATTAAAAGGAAGTAATGATACATGCCACAACATGGATGAACCTCAAAAATATCATCCTAAGTGAAAGAAGTCAGACACAAAAGGACATATATTGTGTGAGTCTATTATATGAAATGCCCAGAGTAGGCAAGTCTCCAGAGACAGAAAGTAGACCAGTGGCTTCCAGTCTTGGGGAAAGGGGAATAGGGAGTCACTGCTCATGGGTACCGGGTTTCTTTTGTGGGTGATGACATACTCTGGAATGAGACAGAAGTGATGCTGTACAATTTCATGAATATACTGAATTGAATATTTTAAAATGGTGAACTTTATGGTATGTGAATTATATTTCAATTTAAGAATAAGAATTCATAATTCAACTCTTTGTTTCTACTATACTAAAGGCACTTATCAACTCAAGGCCTATTTCCACATTTTCTTGGTTCTTGTAATAGAAACAGGACATTTCCTAGTAGGATTTGAGCATAACCTGTGATAGATAGGAATAATCAGGAGCTTTCAAAGGCCTACATTTTGGGTGCGTTAGGGGAAAAAAATAGAAATAAAAATCATGGTCTCTGCTAATGGAAAGGTCGTAAACCATGGGCATGAAAGGGCATACTTACATAAAGAGAAATGAGCCCATGAACAAAGATTCATAAATATGATCTAACTAAGTATGTGAAGTCTGAGAGGAAGCATAGAGAAAGAAAACTGAGGGGAGTTAGTTCAGAGATATCATTATCAGGGCAGGGTAATTAATAAGAACAGAAACCATATCCTGACAATTAATGACATGTTCTGTGGAAACTTCAGAGGTATTTCATTTGAACTCTATAAAAAAAAATGGTTACTTCACCTACTACTCATTGAAGTACCAAAACTCACAAATAGATTAGAGGTCGAAAGTCAAAATTGTAAGTCAATTTTATTTAATTTTGAGCCCACTGCAACTTCAGAAACCATGGTTGGATGAACCAGCAGTATTTTACAGATATGATACAGCTGGAAATGAAAATGCCATATTTCAGAGCTCCCAGAAAAGCAGGGACATGGCACCCTTAGCAGACATGCTCAAGTTCCTTTTGCTCCTTCCTGAGCAGAGTGCTGGTGTTATCTCTTTTCTGGATCCTAAAGCAATCTAGGGTGCGGTGGCTCCTATTTGAGTTTCAGAGAGCTTCAGTGATTGCTAAGGGTTACAAGGCCCACAGGTCAAAGCCAAGAGGATAAGCAGTTGGATATCCTGATTCTGAAAACAATGATTATCTACCACATTCCACTCTTACATTTTTCTTTCTTTGTAGTGAAGCATGACAAACATATAGTGAAGGCATAGCTGCATTGATCTAAAGTTTACAGCTCAACTACTTTTTTCTACATAAATAAACACTCATGTGATACTTCATCAGTCAAGATATAGAGCATTTTTGGCAGCCTATAAAGTTCCTGTCTGCCCCCGAGCACTATCCTGGTTTCTACTATCATCAATTACTTTGGCCTGTTCTTAAACTTCATAAAAATGGAATCGTGCAGTATGCACTTTTTTGTATCTAGTTCCTTTACTTCACATTGGTGCAATTCATTCATGTTGTGTGTGCTACTAGTTTGTTCTTTTTCATTGCTGTGCACCCTTTTCCCCTTTGTCTTGAACCTATCCTTTTCTCTTAGGTGGGTTATTAGGCTCAGTGTAATTCAGGAAATGTGGCAGTGACTGGCAGGGAAGAAACTCTATGCCTGCAGGTGGCTGAACACATCCACCTGTCCCAAAGCTCTGGTCTACATTTCTAGGCTGAAACTATGACTCTGCAATGAGAAGGGGACAGATTCACTAACGAGAAGCAAAGCAACATGCCGAACAACCCAAACCCAGGTGACACTGAGTCAGAGTGTTTGTTGTGAGTCATCTGAGGTGAGCTGTGGCACACTTTGCCCCCGCCCCCCACCTTTAGTCAAAACGAATGGTGGCTAAATCTAGTGAGAAGGAACCACTGGCCTGAGACCTTAAATAAGTTCTTCATTGTCTCTTGCCTCACTGATGAGATGGTAGGGTTAGGTGGGGTTTCAAAGATCCCCCCAGAAATGAAGAGAATGCAGAAGGTCAATACTCACTCATTTCACACTGTTCCCCTTCTAGTCCTGGAGGACAAATACACTTTCCAGGGTAGAAACAGGTCCCTCCATTAAAGCAGGTAGTTGAGCAGTTTGCTATTAGAATGGATAACAGGGTATTGCATTAGACAGTAGGCTAAACCTGAAAAAAATATCCAACTTCACTTAAAATCAGGTGATACTTCTGGGACATCTGCTTTTTTTTTTTTTTTTTTTTACATAAACACTCGTGATACTTCATCAATCAAGATATAGAGCATTTTTTTACTTATTTAGTCAGGGAAACTGCTTCGCAAATGCAAGGACTGTAACCAATTGCTGACCCATTTGCAGATTCCAACAACATAATAGGAGAGCACACACATTACATATGATCCTCCTCCGGGGGCTTATATTTTGGAGAAAGAAGGCATGGTGTGTAAAATAAAAAAAAAATTATCTTCTTTATTTTCTTGTAAATATCTATGCCCTTAAAAAAAGAACACTGTAAACTCCCCAAAGTATTTTTTAAGCTAAAAGAAGAAGGAGAAAGGAGAAAACTTACTTTGGAATAGATAAAAGGGAGAAGGGCTGTAAGTACTAAGATCCGGCAAAAAAGAAAGCAACTTTTTTTCTTTTCGGAATGAGAACAGAGATTCATCTTATATAATAGGGATTTTTTTAAAAAATTAACTTTTATGACATTTGGAGGAAGGAGTCCTGGTATTCAGGAAAGGACTGACTGCCAGTCACCATGTGACCCGATAGGCCTGCAGCACCCAGTTGGACAGATTATCATGGGAGTCCAAATAACTAGGTTTTCCAGGCAAAAATCAAACTGTTTGTGATTCATCCTAAACTCTCTCTTCATGGCAACGTCTGGAATTTCACTGCTCACTGGCACCTAAAATAGAGGGAAGACAGAAATGGGGACGAGGGGAGAACAAGTATCTAAAAATAGACACGCTGGCTCATTCTATAAAGGACATTAAAATGAGGGCTTGGATTCTCAGCAATTCCAGTTATATGGCCAATTTGTTCTTGTCCTATATGGAACAGGCCAAAGTTGGCTATCGATGAACAAAAGCTGAAGGAAGCTTCCAGTAGGAAAATCAGAAAGGAGATCCAAAAGTTATGTGTATGCTTTCTTTGTGGAAAAGAAGGCCAATCAGCATGTTACTGCAAATATCACGCTTCTTAAAGGATAAAGCTTTTTGTTTAAAATAGTAAGTATCTTCCATCTTAAGGCAATGCTGTCCTCGATTTCACAAAATCCAGCCTCCTGATGTACGAGGAAGCAGCAGCACTTGGGTATAGAATTTAGGATTTAGGACAACCAGCTCTTTGGGCTTCCTCCTTGCTACTTGCTGCTAGTATTGTTACGTTTGCGAGCATGACTCTGTCTTCCCACTTGTCCCTGTTTCTCCTGGGGAACTAACAAGAGAAGAGAAAACATCAGGATGAGGGTCTGCTTGGCCAGAGCCTGCTGGGCACTATCTCTTACTAACAAATAGAATGCAATGAACTTGAGAGCTTAACTGGAAGTTATGGGATAATGACAAAGCTAGTTAAAGAATTTGACACACACATAGTATTTGCATAATATTTTACAAGCTTCTCTACATTTCTGCTGTGCAATGATTCTTGACTAGGAAAAGGAACCAGAGACACCAAGTAACTTTCACTGGAGCTGAGGGTATGCTGGGCCAGTGCTTAACTACTCATTTCCTAAAGTTTGCAACAAATGTCCCAAGAGCCAACGAAAGTTAATCTTTAACATTTCTTCAACTACGTTGTGCTAAGGTCTAGCTCCGTGCCGGTAATTAAACCATTTTTCAGAAGCTCTATACTCCCTCCTGGATGATAAATGCATCTTTTTGTTGAGGTAGTGAAAACCATTATTTTTAAATATTCCCCGATCTCCAGTGAGACCAAGTAGAATTTCAACAGACTTTCCAAAAGAACAATAAAAATAAAAATAAAAAATTACCGTAGTCTAACAAGTAGGGAAAATCTTTCATCTGAAAGGTAAAATATTACAAAATGTAGGACATATTGGAATACACATATTTTCCTTTAACAGTGACCACGCACTGTTTGTGACTCCATAGCATCAGAAAAACACTGTAGTTGATTCTCCATTGTGCAAACTACACCAACAATGGCCTCATCTAAGTAAGCAGGCCTCCCAAATGGTGTCTTTAAACCTGTTCATACATGAGCTCTTCATCCAAATCTCTGAATGATTTGCTCTATTTCCCAATCGTTTCGTGATAATAGGAATTTAATTCTGCTGCAAGAATTGCTCGATTTTGAAATAGCAGAGATGCTGAATGCTAAATTTAGACAAATAAAAAAGGTTTTTTTTCCTCACTGGCTGTTCTTATCATATTATCAGCGCTTAATCTTTGTGAACGCAAACTTTAAAATAGTGTTAAATCCAATACTCCGGTTTTGCATCACTTAAAAATAAAAGGCAGAGATAGTCTCACATGCTATCTCAATTTGCTTGGGGTCGGGAGACCAGGGGCAATGGTTTAATTCCATTTTTGAGATGGGAAAAGTATGACCCTCAGAGAGATCAAGTTATCAGCCCAGACACAGAGATACTTGTGGAGGAACAGGACCCCAAACAGGTAGCCTGAGTGACGGACATGATACAATAGGAGATGTGAGTTGGGGCCAAGCAACGGAAGCTCTGTAAACCTCATTTTGCTTATCTGAGAATGAAATGTTCCACATCTCAAAAGGCTGTTGAGTGTAAAGTAAATTATTATTCTGACTCATGCTGAGGGGTTGTTCCTTTAGCTTTTCCTTCCTTTTTTAAAAAGCTGTTTATTTCTATCTTTTTTTTTTTTTTGATGTTCATTTATTTCTGAGACAGAGAGAGTGAGTGTGAGTGGGGGCGGGCTCTGCACTGTCAGCACAGAGTCCGATGCAGGGCTCGAGCTCAAGAACCAGAAATCATGACCTGAGCTGAAGTTGGAAGCCTAACTGACTGAACCACCCAGGGGCCCCTGTTCATTTCCATCTTAATTGGTGCTATCTGCATTAGCACTCAAGAGACACTTCTCAAAACAGCACATCTTTTTATTTCATGGCATATATATGTTTTAAAAAACAGCACTCTGCTCATGCAATTAGCATTTTTGAAAAGGATAATTTCTTTACATACACTTTGTATATTATTTAATTTTCTTTCCATAAAAGATGTGAACTGGGCTAAACAGACAGGCATCTCGTAATGTGTATGGATCATTCAATATTTTAGAGCCAGGTTTGAACCCACTTTCTGAAAGAAAAACTGGTGTTGATGCTGCATCATAGGAAGAGGGAAAGCCATCTCTCAGGGATGTTATCTGTGAGCAGATCCTTAAATTGGGGGTCAGTGAACTTCTAGTTCAGGAAATGGGGAGCAGGCTGTTTCATTTCAGTCTTAGAAGCTCACCCATAAAAAATTTAGGACATACCAAAACCCCATGTGGCAGAGAAAGCTACGTGTTCACAAAATCCACGCTCCTCTCCCACCGAGTCATCCATGGGACACAGCTGTCCAGCCAGGGATGACATTTCTCCGGGGTGCATCTGGGACCAGCACTCAGGTAGGACCATGAGGGCTCATTCTTCTCCATGGGATAGGTGTGGAGGTTTTGTGGATCACTTCTGGGACAGAGCTTTTTTGTTTGGTTGGTTTTGTGTTTGTTTTAAAGCAGTGCCTGCTCATCAGCTGGTTCCAGAGAACTCCAGAGCTGTAGGGAGGACCACCGGTGTCAGGTACCTGGGCCCCAGAATCCCTGCACTGGACCATTCTGTGAGTGAAAACAAACTTCTACCGTATTGAACTACACTAAAATTTGGGGTTAAAGTTGTTATAGAAGCCAACGAAGTGTTATACCCTATTTAAGAGCTATTATGTAGAGTGATAATATACTTCTTTTAACTACACATTTAGAAAGGAAAAAGAACCTAGTTCTTAAAAAGAAACTGTTACCTTTATCACAATTGACTCCATAGAATCCAGGTGGGCAGATGCAGAACCCGGGAGTGACACAGAGCCCGCCGTTCATACACCGTGGTGTGCAAAGGGCTAATAGAGAGAGAGCTCTGATTAAGGTCAAGTGGGGTTTTGAGAAGGGCCATTTTGGAAATATCAATAATACAATAGCTCTACATTTTAACATTTTTATTTGAGAGAGAGAGAATCTTAAGCAGACTCTATACTCAGCATGGAGCCTGACATGGGGCTCGATCCCACAATCCTGGAATCAGACTTGAGCTGAAATCAAGAGTTGGACACTCAACCAACTGAGCCACCCAGGTGCCCCACAGGTTTTCTACATTAAACATTGTTTATGTGTTGTAAATCAGGGTTGGTTGTTGGTTTTTTTTTGTTGTTGTTGTTTTTACCAGTTAATAGATGAGAAGTTTAGAATTGTTCCATTTCAATGCCTGATTAAAATTTGCCTAGAATCATTACTTTGACCAAGAGGTAGCCTTCTTAAGACTGTAAATATTTTTCCCTGCCCTATTTCCTAGATCTTCTAATTCCAAAATATATGCAAACAAGAGAAATTCTTATGTCTTAAAGATGAAAAATTCTTTGCTTATTCTCGTCAAAGAAACTCTTAGTATGTAAGCATCCTGTGGTTAATACAATTTTCTTGTTTAACTCTTCCATATAATAGTAATTTTGCTGAGATAGATATATTTACAATACAAATGATTTTCACTTTTTTTTTGTTCTGATAGCAACTTCATAACTCAGGTGTACACTGAATTGTGAATCAGGATACTTTTTATTGCAGTAGACACTGTCAAATCAATCATTATATTAGCTTGTTAAATCCAATTTAAGTGGAGGAGAAACTTTCTTAAGTTTATGCCAAAGCATAGTGTATATAATAGTGAATCAGGGATGGCAGGGGAATGGCCACAAAGAATGTAGACACTGTACTAAAGTTCTCTGCCCTTGTCACCATATATTAGATTTAACAGAAAACCACCACTCCTAGAGGTACTTTCCAATTGCTTTTCTGTGGCTTTTTAAGATTTTACCAATCCTTATGATTTGACCAGAAAAATTATTTCCATTTTTCTGAATGTGTTAAAAAAGCATATGTGGGGCTCTAGTGTGATGTCCATTTCATTAGGAAGCAAGTGAGGTCAGTTGGGCTCTCTCCGTTCCATACCTTTCTCACAGTGAGGGCCATAGAATCCTTCAGGACACTGGCAGATGCGTCTTTCATTACAAAAGCCTCCATTTCGGCACCCTCCTGGGCATTCGGCTTCATCAAAGAGAAATAAGGTTATACACCTCTGAAACTGTTGGGGGAATTACTGCAAGCATGAAGAGGTTAGTGCTGACTTTTCCCTCTGTGCATTATAATTTACTGAACACTGATAACTTCTACCTCATTCTTTCTATACCACTGGTACTTCAGCAAATCCTCATCAGATGAAGATTTTGCTTCTTTCAATCCCACTTTCAACAGCAAGGGACTCATGGAAGAAGGCAAAGCAAGGATTATTCTGCCTACCTCACCACCTATCTATCTCCTGTACCTTCTTAGATTCACCCTGAAATAAAATGAATGGGATTACCTGCAGTATTCACTATTATAGGGTGGAATGACGTTTTGGTACACCTTTATCTTTATTTATTTATGTTTTTAACGTACACTTCGCACCCAGCATGGAGCCCAACATGGGGCTTGAACTCACAGCCCTGAGATCAAGACCTGAGCTGAGATTAAGAGTTGGATGCATAACACACTGAGCCACCCAGGCATTCTTTGGTATATCGTTAGAGTACTGAAAGCCTCTAGGGCTTAAATTCTGCACTGGACAAGCTTGTATCAGGATGAGAAAAAAATCTAGGCCTTCATGCTTAAATGGGCATCAGAGTACGATGCCTATGCCTGGCAGAGATTGCTGGTGTGACGGTGGCACTCTGTGCTCCGGAGAGGTTAGCCGCACCAAGCTTGTGGCGGTGGTACAAGTTGTATTGCCTTGACAGGCGGTAGTTGCTGGTAAAGACTGGTGATCTTGCTATGAGGCTGCAGACTCCCAAAGATTGTGTTGGAGGAGGGGAAGGAGAGAGGGAGAAGAGAGGATTTCTGAAGGGGTGCTGGAGTTCCTAAAATTGTGAGTGGGGTCATAGCAGAGAAAGTTTGTCTTAGTACTATACTGGACCTGTGGTTACCAGCCACTCCTCCCACTGGTGTGATTATAATTATACCAAAAATTTATCCTCTTTCTTTCTTCCTTCCTCCCTCCCTTCCCTCACTCTCTCTTCCTCTCTTTCTTCCTCCCTCCCTCTCTTTCTTTCTTTCTTTTTCTTTCTTTCCTTCTTTCCTTCCTTCCTTCCTTCCTTCCTTCCTCCTTCTTTCCTTCCTCCCTCCCTCCCTCCTTTCTTTCTTTCTTTCCTTCCTTCCTTCCTTCCTCCCTCCCTCTCCTTCCTTCCTTCCTTCCTTCCTTTCCTTCCTTCCTCCCTCCCTCTCTTTCCTTCCTTCCTCCCTTCCATCCTTCCATCCTTCCTTTCTTCTTCCTTCCTTCCTCCCTCCCTTCTTTCTTTCTTTCTTTCTTTCTTCTCTTCTCTCTTTCTTTCTTTCCACATCACACCTGGAAGCTTTATGAGCCTTCTCTTGATGGCGATCACTGATTACCTTGTTGACATGTTTTAAAGAAGATAGCATTTTGAGGCGTCTGTAGGATGGTGTTGCCTTCAGAATTCATTACAATCACATTCACTTCAAAAGCTGCCACTCCATCTTGTTTTCCAAGACACGGGAAACCAACTTGAACAACTAAAGAAAAAGCAAGTATAGAGAAACAGTTTATCTAGTTTATCCAGTTGTACAGAAATCTTGGTAAGAGAGACAAAGAACAAAGTAAAAATGTTCATATTTCATTCTTGCATATTCTTGTATCTACACCACAGTAGAAACTGTATTTTGAGCATATGAGCATTCTCCAAAGAATTTATACATCATGTTGGGTGGAGAAAGAATGAATAACCCATTAATTTGTACCTTAGTGATATGGAATTGGGGATATTTTTTTCCTAGTCTGGGCTTGTAGTATCTTGAAAAAAAGATGTTCTCTAAAAGTTAAAGGCAGCATAGACAGATTAATTAAGGAAAGAATCCTGGCGGGCATCTTCACCAGCCTCCATATAATCCAAAAAGAGCTTTAAAAATAGTATTCCAGAATCTATTAAATAAAGCCCTATATAGGCACTAGCTCCATCTTCACTCTGTGTGCTTGAAAGTGACAAAATATTTTCTTTGGAAATATCCTATAACTCAGACTAGACTCCAGTTATTGGATTGAGTTAGTGATGCTAATATTTTCTCAGGCTAAGATTAAGATGTGTCCATATCTTGGGATCTAGAAGAGAGTTTGATGTGATAAAATAATCTTGTGATAAGCTTATATCTAATAACTTAGGTTCCTAAAAATGAGCCATTTGTTTTTTGTGAGTATAAAGATCACCTGGAGTGTGTAATGTTGACTTAGCAGAAGAGTGGTGACTCATGACAATGGTATACTGTGAGGACAAGGAGGCCACCAATTGTGGGATGCCCACAAGTCAGTGGGTGGAAACTGGATCAAGTCATTGGCTAAAAGACTGATTATGTAAATTTCTAAAATCCACTAGATTATCATAACATATCCACTGGACAAGAGTGATTTAGTTGATCCATTAGACTCTAGTTCTTCCTTATATATAGGAAGAAATATTGCGAATGGTACAACATTTGAAATTTTCCTTCTTTCATTTCTATATAACAGCTTATGGTTACTGGCAAGCTTGGGGAAATCAGACCAAACCAAGAAAAATCCTTTCCCTTTAGAGTTTTCATAAAATTTTCCCCTAGATGTATAAGAAGAAATGAGCTAGAAATTGGCTTGCTCTTCCATAAGGCATAGCATACAAGCTGGTCATATAATCTTATTAGTGTGCTTGGCAATGAAAAACCCCTCTCAAGGCTGTGGCACTGTCAGTGTTTATTACTGTGCCTTTCTCAAAATAACATGGATTCCCAGTTCTGAATCTTGAGCTCTGAGCATTGCAAAAATAATCTATTAAATGGCAAAAAGGAAATACAGACATTTTAATAGAAATAAAAAGAGAGAAAAAACCCAAAATTGTGTCTGCAGTTCTAAAGTAAAATTGTCCCCGCTGAAAGCCTTGGTTTAATGAAATCTTATACATGAAAATGCCGATTTACAAAACACAAAAATCCATTGTAGGGATTTCCATTTCAAAAAGAAGCAAAAGAGCTGATGAATGTCTTTCAATGGTTATTCTTCCAATGGTTTTCACTTTGTTCCATTCTAAAATTTTCGTAATCTTTCTCATGAATCTTTTACATGGACAGGTAGGTTAATAATTGCCTTAAGGCATAAACAGATAGAAGAAACTGAAAGGATCCTTTAAGATAAAACTTCTAGAATTTTCTCACCACATGTCATGTCATCATCGGAACTATTATTTCCCAACTGCATCTTTTTCCTGGACCTTATTTGCAGCCAACTTAATTCTTTTACAAAAGGCACTTCCCTTTTATTTTAGCCCTCAGAATCTTGGCATGGAAGAGAAGATGCTTGTAAGTAAATTCTTCTTCATTTCTGTTTATCAGCATTGTCAAATTTCTTTTTTTAATTAAAAATTTTTAATGTTTTTATTTATTTTTGAGAGACAGAGAGACAGAGTACAAGCTGGGGAGAGGCAGAAAGAGGGAGGGAGACACGGAATCCGAAGCAGACTCCAGGCTCTGAGCTGTCAGCACAGAGCTGTCATGGGGCTTGAACTCGTGAACCACAGATCATGACCTGGGCTGAAGTCGGATACTCAACCGACTGAGCCACCCAGGCACCCCATCATTGTCAAATTTCAAAACACATTTTGGATATTAAATATCAAAAATGTCTCATTATATGTATGAAAAGTTCAGTTAAAAATAATTACTAGTTTGCACATATTTTCAAATGTGCTAAAAGCAAACCATTTACAAATATGCCTAAATTATGACATATTCACATGCTCCAGTCATGGGGTGGGGGGTAGTTCTAGAAGGTCTCGAGTGCTCACATAAAAGTGTGTGATTTGGTAACATGACCTCTGAGTCAATGAAAAGTATAGAAATATGCAGAGGGTTCCCTGGCCTGTGGTCATCTTAAAACTAGGGCTCTGAACAATCCCAGGAAAGAAAACCGAGGATGCCAAATCCCATAGAAGTTCAACAGGGAAAACACAAGTAACTTTCTTTTGGGGCTTCAAGGTGAATTTTTCTCTTTAAATGGTTAATTACAAATTTGAGTCAAGATACAAAGAATGTATCCATTTAACAAATATTGAGCATTTATTAGGTGCCAGCAACTGTTCCAAGCACTGGGGATAATTCAGAGAACGGGACAAATAAAACTGCCTCCCTTTTGTGGCACTGACGTTTCAGGGACTTGGTCTGAAGACAATTTGTGATAGTAACATTTTAATTATCTAAAAATCTAGAACAAGAAACACGAAGTATTTAAAGCCAGAGACTTAAATTGGAATTGAAAGTAGTTTCAGTGCTTGTTTTGAGTCTGCAATGACTGGATTCTTTGGGGATCAATCTTTATACTCTAACTTCAATTTGCCTATAGTTTAACCTCACAACAGGTGCATAAATATGTCTTCTGTGAATATTGTTGAATGCTTAAAATAAGGATCAGGGAGAGAACTGCATTTGCTATGACCCATTGACTTAGGGAGGATTTAAATCTTTTGGGCCTCAATTTCCTTATTTGGCAGTAAGACTAATTCTATTTTTAAAATAATTTTTAGGAATTTTTTGTGTGAAAACTCCTGTTATTTGAAAGTTTAAAGAAAATGTAATGTTGTCATTCATCATCAAATATGTCTTTAATTTAAAACAACCTTATCAAGGGGACACCTGGGTGACTTAGTTAAGCTTCTGACTCTTGATTTCAGTGCAGGTCATGATCCCAGGGTGGTGGGATCAAGCCCCGTGTTGGGCTCAGCGCTGGGTATGGAGCCTGCTTAAGATTCTCTCTCTCTCCCTCTCTCTCCCTCTGCCCCTCCCCTACTTGTGCTCATTCTCTCTCTCAAAAAAAATTTTAAAAAGATAATTTGTTTTAAAACATCTCATAAAAGCACTCACTCATGTAGTTATGCCCAGTTATGTCAAATGCAAAAGGTAAGAAAATATCTTTTATATTTTTGAATAGAAAAACTTCAGGCCATCTTGGCAGATAACTGAAGATGTAGCCTCTTCATTCTCTTAGTAAACCAGTAGGAAAGAATTATGGTACTAATCTAGAATTATGTTTAATTCACATTAATATTAATATGAAATATTTTCCTTCTTCATCTTTTAAAGATCTAAACTCTAGGTTTAAAATTGTGCTTATTTCCTTACATATTTATAATTGCAACTGAACAAATTCAATTTCAGTTAAAAATGAACACACCGGGGCATCTGGGTGGCTTAGTTGGTTAAGTGTCCAACTCTTGATTTCAGCTCAGGTCATGATTTCACAGTTCTGTGGGTTCAAGCTGTGCTCACAGTGCTGAGGCTGCTTGAGATTCTCTCTCCCTCTCTCTCTACCCCTCCCCCACTTGCTCTCTTTCTCTCAAAAGAAATAAATAAATAATTTTTTTGAATGATCACATCGAAAATTCCCTCAGCCCAGGTGGAAAAGTTTTATCAACAGATACATAACTCTTTTGAAATAGGAGGTATGTCAGTATAATTATGATCTGAACCTCAATACAGAATAAAAGTAGACATTAATAAAAATGTATAAATTACACTAATTATATTTGTCCATTTGTCAATTTTAAAACATGAAATAGAAATTTAATTTCCTGGGGTGCCTGGGTGGCTCAGTCGGTTAAGCGCCTGACTTTGGCTCAGGTTCTGATCTCATTGTTTGTAGGTTCAAGCCCTGCATTGCACTCTGTGCTGATGGCTCAGAGCCCGGAACCTGCTTCAGATTTTGTGTCTCCCTCTCTCTCTGCCCCTCCCCTGCTTGTGCTCTGTCTCTCTCTGTTTCTCGAAAATAAATAAATATTTTTAAAAATTTAAAAAAAAGAAATTCCATTTCCTTTTGTACAAACTCTACCTGTCTTCCTTTCTGCTTATAAATTTTATCTGTAAGGCCATTCAAGTAGTAAGAATTATACCTTTTAAAATGTTTCAAAAAAATTTGCTAAAAAAAAAAAAGCCTGACTTTAGTTAGTCTCAGTTTTAGCAATAGACTTTTGTGAAACCTTTGCTTTACCCAAACTAGATTTCTTTCAGTTCCTCAACATGTGGTGCGTGTCCACATTGTCCTGACTCTGTACCCCCATCCTGCTGTTTGGAATATTCTTTCTCTTCTTCTCTGTCCAGTGTCTGCCTACTCATCTTTCAAGACCAAAATGAAACAGCACTTGCTCTCTGTAACCTTCCCTAACAACCCCGCCTAAATCATTTCACTTACATATTTTACGAAGACCTCTACCTATGATTGCATTATAATATGATGATATAATTATGATTCTGGATCCTTTGTTATGGTTGATATTTTTTAAAAATTTTTAATGATTTATTTATTTTTGAGAGATAGAGAGAGACAGCGTGAGCAGGGGAGGATCAGAGAGAGAGAGGGAGACACAGAATCCGAAGACAGGCTCCAGGCTCTGAGCTAGGTGTCAGCACAGAGCCTGACACGGGGCTTGAACCCACGAACCATGAGATCATGACCTGAGCCGAAGTCGGACGCTTAACCGACTGAGCCACTCAGGTGCCCCAGGGTTGATATTTTCAAAGGCAAGAACCATATCTTACTTGGTTTTGTAATTTCAGCACCTGGCATATTGTCTGTCACAAGGTAGGCACTGACAGGCACATAGATAGACCTCGTGGGAGACACATTCATATATTTTATACACACAGGCACACACTTGCACACAAATAGAAATTCACCACAGACAGTGGGAGATATGGAGAATAAGACATTAGCAGTGTGCATGCAGAAAAGCACATACAAAGAAAAAGAGATCTCAAAGGGAGAAAAAGCACAAACTCTCTACTTTCAAAGAATAATAGAAATGTAAAAGTTATGTTGTGTTTTTGCAACAATAAGCATATGAGTAGAAAGCTACTTTTACCAAAAGTTATATGAAATTAGTCCAGATGTGAATTTCAGCACATTTGAATAATGAAACTGACGTACATTAAAACAACTCAGAAAAACTAAAGCAGATTGAACATAACTCACATGGTGTTCAAGTACGCACTTGATGTGCAATTGATTGCACATAAACTAACTCTTACATAGACGTAAACAGTAAACATACGTGTCTGGTTAAACACCTCTCCTACACTGAGATGGGCATGGTGCTCGCAGAGCCTCAGTGTCCGGTCACAGGAGCCACTGCCCATACAAGGGAAGAGATGAGAGAGGGCGAGAACTCATCCTTAGCACCACATGACCACAACCTGCTACATGACCACACAAATAGTCATCAGTGGGCCAAGCTGTGCTGACAGCCATTCATTCTCTCAGCAAATACTGAGCACCTTCCCTCACTTCACTTTCTGCTAAAGACTGGGGTCACTGAGAACAAGATGCTCCCTCCAGCATTATTAGCACCTATTCCAAAATTTCTAGACGTGGAATTCCTGGAAGTCTTGGTTGAGAAGCAAGCCAGCTCTGTTGGTTTCATGGTATGACAGAATCAGTTTTCAGAGAGGCAAAGCCTTGGCTTTATGGAAACTGTTTTTTGTTATCCAGTTTTACTGAACCAGCCTGCAGTTTGTATTTCCTGTTTTTGTTTTCTTCTGATGCCAGAAGGCAGGCACTTCGTAAATGTTAAACATCAAGAATTTTCTTTTTCATGCAATGTTCAGGCATAGAGGAGTCTGGGGGATAAAAGAACAACATAGCAGCTTGAGGGTATAAAATAGACCAGTAGAATATAATGACTACTACCTGGATGTTTAGGAGCAAAGACACACTGATCTTGTTACTTTTTAATAATTCAAGGTACCCTTACTGCTCCTAGTGTGGGGATTGAGCTAATAAGGCTAATGAATAACTGCCCTGCAATGGGCTAAAATTCCCATAAACTTTGTGCACCTGCATTTCTGCAAACAAATCCTACATCTGCCATTAAGACCTTATGTATGTGGGGGTGGCCTTGTATATGCGGTGTATCTGTGTTTGTGTGTGTGTGTGTGTGTGCGTGTGCACGCGTGTGCACACGCGCACATACACAAATCACCTTATCTCAGAAGAAGGCTTATTCTTTTTCATCCTACCTTTTCCAAAGCATCAATCACTTTCCCCCCTAAAGTTTATTATTTATAAAGACTCTAGAGTATTAGAAATTGAAGTTTTACCTAAGCAAGGAATATTAAAATATTCTCACATCATATATTGAAAATGTGATTGTTTCAATATCCTAACAAGTAGAAATTCAGTAAACTTTTTTTACTAGACACTATAGTGAATAAAACTGGGAAGAATTAGGATACAAGCATTAAATTGGAAGTGCAGAGATGGAAGATTTATTGGAAGTTGAGCAGGTGTAACTGTGTAATTAATTTAATTAATACATTTTTAGTGGGCTACAAATGAGCCTGTATTCTTTTAATAATCAGAAAACAACAAATGAAAATTTTAAAATATAAAATGGAGTTTGAGAGATATATTATGTATTTGTTTTATTCGTGAGTGCGTCTAAAAAGAAAGACTAAAACCTATGATTAAGAAAATTTTATTAAGAAAAATTATCTTTGACTAGAAAGAAATAGTACATGATGTGGCATGAGACTGAGTAATGGCCATACTCCAAGAACGGTCTCATCTCTGTGTAGTAGTATGTGACAGCAGTAGTGATGCCATCTATGTGGAATAGGGATATCCATGTATCTGGAAAGGGATAGGCTTATCCTTGGGGCTACAAATCTCAGGTGAGTTTACCTCTAGAATCCAAGTCCTCGTTCCTTTCAGGAAGCTTCCTAGAACCCCAAAACCACGTAGATTGAAAGTAAATACTCTGGGAGGACTGCCGGTTACACCAACAGCACCGGGATGACCCAAGAGAAACTCAAATTCACACTCTTGCTGTCTTTGCTCACACTGGCACCCATGCCAGGAAATTGGAAATGTTTGGCCGCGGAGGCAGGTATGACCTACAGGCACCCAGATAACAAGAAACCACTCACTACCTCAACACTCCCCGACCCAGAGACCTTCAAGGGAACCATTCATCAAACCTTTCCACCCTAAACAACGGACACGTCCTCCGTGGAACAAGAAACAGCTACCAACAAATCACCTTACATAAACATGTCAATACTTCATACCCCTCCAGCCAACGCCATAAAAACGCACTACCCCACTCCCGGGCGTGACTTCCCTGGCCCCTTTCTTTATGGACCAGGGAACCTCACCTGAGAGCACTCCCAATAAAGGCTTTTTTACTTCCATATCTGGCCTCGGTTTCTGCATCGCGTTCGCTACATTACAGGAAAAACTCTGCTTATCTAGTCCCCAACTCTTCCAACGCTGGGATGTGATACTAGAGATTCACTGGTAGTAGTTGATAACCACAACCTGAAAATGGACTTTATAAGGGTATCTGATTCCCTAATTATTGCAGAGATTTATATTAGCCCTTAATGAGATTTTCATTTGACATCAAAGATAATCTAATGTTCCTCTAGAAGAATAAGACTAATTTTTTTAAGGATAGGGTTATGATATAAATTATTTGAAAATATTATAAAACTAAAAATATGACAATATTAAAACAAATAGTAAGCTCTAAAACTCTATGTACAGAACATAATGATAAATAAAAAGCATACCTTGAAACAATTCATCCTTTCACACTGGAAAAGCTGATTACTTCGGAAAATAATTCAGGTTAGAGCCTCATACTACTACCAAATAAATTTTGATAAAATAATAGAAGTATGTGTAAATTGATGTGGGAAACAAAGGCAGAAGGAAATGGCAGATAGAACTAAATTTCCATATAACGTATAGCCCACTGACAAATACCTGAGGCAGGCAGAGTAAATGTTTCTTCAGGAACTCCCTACTGTCTTAATGCTAATACTTTGCTAGAGGGGGAAACAACCTTAGCTTGACAATAGCTAGGCCTCCAGGATCCTGTGAGTCTTCTTTAGCATAAGAAAATCTCAGTGGAAGCTTCCTCAGGACTTTACCTCCCCAACTCTGTAGTGTTTAACCAGTCTCTCCTCATGGTCCTGGGGCAGCTCTTCCTGCCCACAGGTCCTGTTCCTGTGCTTTAATAAAATCACCTTTTTGCACCAAAGACATGACATCTTCAAGAATTCTTTCTTGGCCATCGGCTCCGGACCCTGCAAACCCCACTATCAACCCAAAAAAACCTCATTATGAATTACCAGTTAACTGCTCTCTGGAATAAGAATTAACTTCCAAGCATAAAATAGGAAAAAGTGACAAAGAAAGGGATAGTTTTGACCACAAAGGATTTTAAAGACTCTGCATATCCCCACCTTAAAAAACTAAATAATAAATTGAAAAATACGCCATAAAGTATAAATAGTTAAAATATAGTGAGCTTTGAAAATCAATAAAGAGCACTATTATTTCAATATAAATATGAGCATAGTACACAGACATTTTACATTGTCTAATAGATGCAGGAACATGTCTTCTACCTCAATTGAAATTAAAAAACCAATTAAAAGAACACCAAGAAAACACTTTCCACTTTTTAAGTCAGCTAAATAGTTGATGTGATTAATAACCCATGTTGACGAAGTTACAGCAAGCAAGGCACTCTCCCACAGTGCTAGCCAGGGTACAAATGGGCACAGCCTGTGTGGAAAGTAATTTAGTATTTTGGCAATTTGTTCTAAAAGCCTTCTAAAATGTTCATAGTTCATGTCCTTTGACATAGTAATTGTACTTCTAAGAATCTATTTTAACAAAATAATGAGATGAGCTCTAAGATTTGGGTATACACATTAGTCCAATAAGGATTTTATGAATGCCTGTTCTGTGCTTGGCCCTGTGTTGGCAGTCATGGGGGAAAAAATAAACAGGCCTCCTGCTCAGTGACTATCTATTACTTTGAAAAGGATGTTTATTGTGATATTTCTAGTATGAAAACCCTGAATCGAAGTAACACACAATAAGGGAATGAGTAAATCAATTACGGGTATGTTCATAAAATGGATAATAAGGGCATTAAAAACAACTTTTGGAAAAATCTAAATGACATGGGAAAATGCTTATGTTAAAATGTTAAAGGTAAGAAAAAAACAGCGCAAAACCAAACACATAATATTATCACAATTATGGAAAAATATATATTCATAGACTAGAAGGAAATGAACATGTGTTTGAACATGCTACATAAGTGATTTCTGCACTTTTCTAAAAGTCGTAAGAGCTGGCCCTAGTCTCAGCTCCATTGCTTATTACTCATATATGACTTTGGGAAAGTCAGTGAAGACTCTGATAGGGAAAAATTATGTTATAAGATGGCCAACAGGACTGATAGGGGAATTCCAGTCCCTGCCCAAAGACTCCCCTTCCGGGTTCTTCTTCCTGCCCTGCTTGTGAGTGCGCCAAATGACGAATGTGGAAGTAACAGACTTTAAATTGTCCTCCATGCTTACGCTCTCTCGCCCTGGGCTTAGACCTCTGAAGAGTGATCTCCTCTGAGCCCGCCTGTGTGAAATAAACCTCCTGCCTTCCAAGATCTCTGAGTGCTGCTTGGCTCTTCTGCCGGGTGATCCAGACTAGGTTCTGTAACAACTCATAAGCCTTAATTTTCTAATTTGTAGAATGGAGCAGTAATTCTGGCTTTGACTCCTTCCCAGAATTCAAATTAGATAATGTATGAACTGCTATTTTGCAAGCTGAAAAGCTCTAAACAAATAAACCATACTATATTTTCTTAGCAGAGAAGGGTGATTAGCTCTGAAATATTAACCCCTTTCCATGTCTTTTCTCTCCTTCAAATTCCTATTTAATACAATGCTCATTTGGGGAACATTTCTCTTGATTTATCCCATCTGCCCCAAATCACTTATTCGTGTCTTTGCCATATTTATGTACATGACATTAATTCATACTTATTGGCCAGATATATCTCATGTGGCGACTTTCTTTTTTTAATCTGTGGTCACTTACCAACTGGGGCTATGTAGAGTCTTTAGGAAATCATAAAACTGCCATTTAGTCACTCCTGTCCTAACCTTTTGCCCAAAGGAGACAGGAACATACTGAGCTGCCCTAAAATCAACAGATCTCTTCTGGAAAACATTCCGCGATTCATTCCTTTGATAGGCAACTTCTGGATCTTAAATATTATTCCCATCACCATTACATTTTAAGTGTAAACCTTCCTCCGAGGCAAAGACCACCCACCTGATGCCTTGTGAGGCACTGTTCCCAGCAGAGGGACATTGACAGTTGGGTCTGCCATGATGCCTTTATCCAGGGAGCGTAAGGACAGGAATTCATAGAAGTATTCTGCCTACAACAAAAGACAATGACAATCAGTACCATGGGAACCACGGAGCATGAGAAGGCATTTCTTAACTGGTCATTCCTTTGATGGGAGAGTGACATTTTTCACTATAGGAACTCTGGAGCACCTGATATCTAAAAAATTGTGTAGGCATAACTCGCCCATCTGGATTTTAGAACTCCAGGAATTAGATTCTGTTTGGAGAGAAGTGATGCTTTAAAAACATTAATGACATCTCTCCAAAATACCCACAAGGCAGCCTTTTAGCTTAATATTATTTAGTTGCTGTCTTTTAAAAGGATTGAGAAAAAATGCTTTTGAGGAAACAAGTGGTGTCAAAACAATTAAGCAACTGTTAATCTTTAGACAATCCATCTCGGCTTCTTGGGTGATTCTTTAATTCTTTTCAAATCTGAAGAGAGTCTTTTGATCAGAATTTGGAAAGCTGTAAGAGCTAAGGGAAAATGAAAGCAGTAACTTCTTGGCAAAAGAAGATATTAAAGTCCAAAATTTAATGATCTTGCTGTTAAGATTTATTTTTCAGTACCATTCCCTTTGGCAGGTTTACATTTAAGGTCTCAATTTAATTATAGAGAGAAAAGTCTAAAAGTGCAAAAGCCACCACTGCAATATGGCAACAAGCTGTAAAATTTTATATTGTAAACATTTTAATTTTCCCACTAAGTCTGGTAGAGAAAAATGATTCCTGCTCCTTGAATATTCACGAAACACTGACAATCGTGAAGTATGATCTCACTGGAGAGCTTGATGCTTAACCGATTCTCAACTGGGTTGGTTATTCAAAGGATTTGTGATGGAAACAATGTGTTCTTGCTTGGGATTAAAGAACAATCAATAAATAGTATAGATGCCAAAATGAGAGGCAGGCTGAGTGGTTCTGCAGTTATCTGTAGAGAGATACAGAATTTGATGGGTTCATTGACTAAATTATTAATTACATGAATATGGGTTACAAAGAGGTTTAAAAAAGTATTTGGCCTTTCTTTATATTCAGTATAAAATTTATTTCCCTGTATGGAGGGTATTAAGAGAGACCTGGTAGACATTCACGCAATTTTTTGCCCTGAGTCTTAGTATTAATGTATTAGGTGTTAAGGACTTTGTAGGAGGATCATAATGAAAAGGGGTGATCTCAGCTTCAATGGGGACACTGAAGTGTGGAAAACACTTCCTGGTTTCCCTGGGCCAAAAGAAGCACCTTCACTGACTAAATTCCTACTGTGGCCCCTTCTTTGGGTTGTGGCAGTGTTCCAGAAGACTGCCATGAAGAGACCTTGGTAACAAAGTTTCATGAACTAATTTTATTAAATTCATTCACCAGGAGGGCCCTGAGGATACAGCCAATTCCTACCCTGTTTGAGGAAAGGCAGAGGACTGCAAGAAGTCTGATGAAAGAAAGAAGGGTCATCAGAAAGGTAATTCAATTTGGAATGAATGCCTTTGAAAAAGAGAACATTAGTTCCGACCCTGTGGTAAAACTGACAATTATTAAAAGTGGGCTACTTCTTAGACAGTGTTTCATGAATCCAGGTGTTTTAAATGACCTCTACGAGCTGCACTTCCCACTGCCCTTTATTGGATAATGTTTATCATTTAATATTTTGTTCTAAAATATATTTTGGTTGACATTGTAAAAGGATTTAGTGATACATGCCCTTATAATTCATAACTTTAGGTTATTTGTATTATTGAGTACAGTGATAACAACTAGCAACAATAACATAACAAATGCCTGTATAATGCACATGACGTCCCAACATTTATTTTGAACACTTGTAGTAACAGTACATTTAATGATGGAAAGGAGCTGAGTGGACAGAACACAAGCATGTTGAAAATAAAACATTTCAGTGGCTAGATTGTTTCAAATGCCATTTAATAGGTTGTCATTTGCTGCTCATAATTCTATCTTTGAGCTCCATCACATTATAATGAAATCTACCTCTCTATGGGTGATATACTTTAAAAAGGAATTCATAAAAATATAATTAAAAATAAGTTAAAATTTTTTGTATTACTAAGAAAAAGGAAAGACCAGCCATCAATATTAAAACAATCATTGTGTATGATGATGCTAACTGATCCTTTTCCCTCTTTTCCAAATTTTCTCCATGGACTTCACTATAAAATGCCTTTTATAGTGAACCAAATCCATTTATTTAAAAACAAACATTTATTATGTATCCTGCTTTCAGTTCTGTGTGGCTCTATTTGAATAATTCTCTGATCACAGATGAAATATTCTTCTTGGACTTCTATTTAGGCAGTGCTCAAGCAAAAAGCTCTTGCTTGCGTCCTTGCTTTAAGAAAACATTTAGTAAGAAAGTAGCTTCAGAACGTATCTTTCAAAGACTTTTGATAATGTTCAAAGAATGTGGAACTGAAGGAGTTTCACTCAGGGTCCAGAAATAATTCCACAGAGCCTCTGGGTCTCCTGTTGTTGCTTTTGAGTTTGGCCACATTAAGTAGGCTGGCAAAATTAATTTGTAATTAGCATTGGCATGACTGCTCAACATGATGTTTAATGGATTTGCCTGCACATCCAACATTCTCATCTTATCAATAACGAATTTCACATTAGAGGTTTTAGAGTGTCCCTTTGATTTCTCCAAGAATCAGTGAATATCAGTTTTTCTATTGCAATTTTAAGACTATTTCATAGGGTAGAAATTGGTCAAAACAGTTTCTTGCTTGGGTTTTATCAGCAATAGGTAGTTTCTAGAGAAAATTTTTTTGTTCATCTTATTTTCTGAAAATGATAATGATGCTGTAATTTCTGAAATATATAATCTCTTTTATACTTGGTATATATATTTTTAAAGGGGCTTGCCTATCTACTGTTTTCATTGCCTTCTTAAAAATCCTAACGTGGAAACTACTTAGAAATTGACCAAACTCGTGCACCTAAGTGGCTCAGTCAGTTAAGCGTCCGACTTCGGCTGAGGTGATGAGCTCATGGTTCAGGGGTTCAAGCCACATGACAGGCTCCGTGCTGACAGCTCAGAGCCTGAGGCCTGCTTCGGATTCTGCGTCTCCCTATCTCTCTCCTCCTCCCCCACTCATGCTCTGTCTCTCTCTCAAAAATAAATAAATATTTTTTTAAAAGCTGCAGTTGCACAATAAAAAAAGAAAAAAAGAAGTTGACTAACCCTTTGTCTCTGATCTTGACACTGACTTCTTTCAAAGTTTCCCTTTGTCATTATAAATGGATCTACCCAAACCACCAGTACCATATAATATTTCTACAAATAAATTATCATCACCATGTGGTAGAGATGACATATATTCCTCATTTAAATTAAGTATTAAATTAAATAGCTAAAATATTTCCCTCAAAGTTAATGGAAATGGCTGATGAAATAAGTGATAGATTTATAATGTCATATTTTAAGTTCTAGACAAGACTTTCTGTTTTTACTTTATTTATAATATAATAAACAGTCTTAGTCCCAAACCTCTCCACTGGAAAAACTTACTTGGGGGCAAATAAAACTTACATTCTATGCCAAAGAACAGCGAGCTTGCTTTAAAGTTTGGGAACAAGTTTCAGAGATTGTAGATTTATTACTTAGATAAAAGGAATGCAAAGCATGGACTGTAATAGGGAGGTGGCATATTGGAGAGCATGAAACGTCTATTAGGGAAAAGTACGTTTTGTTTTATAAATGACACTAGTGGAAACTCAGGTAGAGGTAAGTAGGGCACTTATTTGAGAAACACATGAAAAGATCGCCTTGTATTCCAACAAAGAATGGGCCTATTCAGGAGAATAATTCACTTCTAAATTAAGTTGCTGAAAAATCTTACTGGCCTGGTTTGCCATGCAGTAAATTTTCTTTTCATGGAGAAGTATAAAAGACACCCAAATATTATCAAGAGAGGAGTTGAGTGCTGGAGGCCATTTAACTTGCTTCCAAGCAACTTGGCTGACTATTAAGGTTGTTCCTTCCAGAAGAGATGAAGACACTTAAGCAGCAAAATGGAATAACTCAGAAGGCCTTCACTCTGGCACTCTTTCTTGGGTAGACACAGAGAAAGGAAACAGAGAACTATATTAACCATTGGGAGGAACAGACAATGCAGTATTTCTTTTCCATCTTTGAAGTTCTGGGTTTGTAGTGCATACTTAATCTAATAAGTACAATAATTACAGGGATCTCTGAGCTAAGAATCAAAGGTTTTTCATAAAACCAGGGCTCTGAAACCTCTTCTGACTTCATGTATCATGATGCCGACCTAAGTGTTCATAAGAGAACACTAAAACAATAAAGGGATCAGAGTTATCCTAAAAAAAATCTCAGGCGATTTATAGATACAAAGCATACAGATGCTGTAAAGTTTGAAATCTACAAATAATTTTTATTGAGTGTTTACTAAACTCCAGTCATTTTTCACTGAATTCTCACAAGAATCTGGTATTATTATAGCATGCATGTCTGTTCAGATTAGCCAGGCATTCAGTGTGAGAATTACTAGAAGGATTTGAAATAGTCCCAATACTGTATGTGAAGGGCAGGAAGAAATCTAAGTAAGCAAGAATGGAAAATAGTTCAATGCTAAAGTCCCAAACAAAATGAATAAACACTCCCAATGCTTAAAATAATCTGACGCCTGAATGTCTAGACCAAAAATTGCCAGATCTCACATTCTTCCTGGGCATTCTTTTTGTCACCTCCCTGCAAAATTTCATCCTTCAATCTCACCACTCATTATCCTTGAACGCTGTGACACTCTGCTGGTTCTTCTCCCATGTCTTGACTTTCCTGCATTTCCTTATTAACTCTTCTCCTCTCACCTCATGACTGTAAAAAAGCACTAAGACTCTGGCCTCAACTCTTTTCTCTTTATATTCTATCAGAAAACTCACGCATGTTCACAAATTGAACTATTTCCTTTTGGACAACGATGCTAGGCGTGAACCATTCACACTGCCTCGTGGCCATGCTCGTGTGCACGGAGCTTAAGTCATTTATCTCCCCAAACCAGCTTCCTCACTCGATGTCTTTGTGTCTGTCAACAGTATCATCATTTTTCAAATAACAACAGTACTGAACCTCTGAGTCATTGTTGTTTCTTGCCTCCAGCTCATCTCCCAATAGCCAGACACCGAAGTCTTGTCCTTTCTCCTTGTATAATCTTTTGATTCTGTCCCTGCCTCTTACTCCTACTCCTTCCTCCCTAACCCAGCCCTTATTGACCTATGTTGGCACTATTATAACATTCTCTGAAATATCTTTCTTGCCTCCCTCTTTAAAATCTCTGCCGTAACATAAGCCAATATATCTGATGGAAACATCAGTTTTGCCATATCACGATGCCTTCCTGTCACCCCTTATCTCTGGGATAGGGCCCTTAGCCTGTTAAGTGTCCTCCACAGTCTGGCTCCAAATTTTCTTTATTCGGACTACTCCCTAACAGAGATCCTTTTCTGCGGCTTAAATGACCCATGACCAAAGCCATACCTATATTCCAGTGTTTTCACCTATGCTGACTTACAATAGGACTCAAACCAGCATAGCCCTTAAACATACACTGTCCTGTGTTATTAGTAAACTTTTCCCATGTGTAGATCATGTACTGTCATGTACAGTTTGGATTCTTTGTGGCTAATGATGGGATTATATTTTCCCCCCACACTCAGCATTGGGCACACCAGCTATTTAATAAATATTTGCTGAATGAATGAATGAATGACCTACTGAGAAGCATCCAGATGTGTTAGCCCAGTGCATTCCAGAGCACACTGTTATGGTGAATTGGCATTAGCCTCTGATTTTATTGACAGGCATCAGTTTTTCTGTTTCGGTAATTGCTAAATTACTTTTATGGGTCAAAAGTTTCCCTTTTACATTGCTGTGTGGTCAGCCGCCACAGCATACATAGAGAATAGAGAACATTTTTGAAAAAAAGAGCAATCAAACATTGACATTTGATATCCAACCAACCTCTGTTAGTTCATAACTGTTTTATGCTTGTTTAGGGACAAAACCTTGGCAATGAGGCTCCCAGAATAAATATAAGCAGATAGTGTAGACAAGGTCCCATTCTGAAACATGATGTTGTACAATGCTCTTCTGGTTCATATTTCCATTTTCTATAAGTTACATATATATCATTTTAATTATATGTAATTCACATAATTTTAAGTTTATACATTTTGTAAGATTGTATAAATTTATATAAATTTTGCCTTCTCTAATTACAATATGCAATTACAATGTCACTAAGAAAGTGTGAAATGTCAACAAAAACTTTTTCCCCTGACTTCTTTTGAAACTGGCTCTAAGAAGAACTTGTTTCAAAACTAAAAGAAAAAGCTCCTTCCCATGCAGAGTAGTTATTTAATTATGTCACTGGTCTTGGTCTAATTGATAATGAAATGAACATTACTTAAAGAGAGAATCTCAATCAGCCTGGTTCTTCTGTTCCAGTAATTGTTTTTATATACACTGCCATCGACCACCATTAGTGGGCTGGGTTGAGGGAGTAAAGCTATTGGAATATAATGGTAGTATTAAAACTTAAAGTCCAAGTAAACACATCCAGGACCATGAAAGTTTTGTAAACTAAAACTGGCAAGAGATCACAGGGTTTGGCTTCACATGAATCTGAAATATCTAAGACATTTTCCATCTTTTTCCTACTACGGTTTGGAATCACCATTGCTCATGCAAACCAGAAACAGCCCTGGCTATCTGACAAATCACTGGCTAGTCACTCTCTTTTAAGATTCCTAAAGATAGAAAAGCAATGTAATAGAGCACTACATTGCTGTTTTGTGTTGGATAAAACCAAAAGCTAGGAGTTTTCATTTTTATTTTTTGAGATAGAAAAGCAATGTAATAGAGCACTAGATTGCTGTTTTGTGTTGGATAAAACCAAAAGCTAGGGGTTTTCATTTTTATTTTTTGAGGGAGGTAGAAAAACAAAGCATTGGGGAATGGAAAAGAGGTTTTCTAGTTCTTCTAAAGACCGAGAAAAAGGGTGTCAGTATGCAGACAAAATAGACTCTAAAAATACAGCACACTGCTTTCACCAGATTGCCAAAATTTTCCATGGGAAGGGCAACCTAGGCAGCAGTGAGGCATCTGAAAGCTTCATTCCTCTTTATTCCTCAAGACTTCTGGGACAAGGACCTCCTTCTCACAAGGACCTCCTTTGCCCTAATCCAAACATTTGCAAAGTTTTGGGTCAATGGCAACCCCAAAATTGGGCACCGAGAAGGACAGTACTGGGCAATATCGAGTGGGGTAAGGAAAGGGATTGAAGAAAGAAAACTTTGCTCTAAGGGGTACAGCTGGGCCTTGGTGGACCAGGAGCAGGCCAAACAGGGGGTGTGGGAAAAGAAACCTCGGGAGCATAGCCACATGCTTCCCATAGATGGTAGGATGGTAATTATTGGAGAACACAGAAAGGCTAAGAAAGTAGTGGTTTGAATGCATGGTCCTTTGGAGGAGATGAGAGGGAGATTTCAGCTCTGAAATAAGAAAAGGAGTGCTTTTTCCATTTTTTTCTTCTCATCTCAAGATGTACATGTGAATATTCCTTTTCTTAAAGCTTCAGAAGTAGTCATTGGGTATTTATTTATATGGAGGGGCAGGGAGAGAATTGGCTAAGAGCTATTTCTTTGATAGTAATTTAAAAACTGAGCAATTACCCTCACACATCATGGAGTACATTAATTCTTCATCAGTATCTCATTCCCTTGTTCTCACCTTCATGTAATTCACACAGCAGTGTATTTTCAGTACATCACATTATTTTTTTAGAACAGAATGACTTTTGTAAAATGTACAAATAAATTTGTGTAGCACCTATAAATAGCTCAAAAGAGCCAAGATGGATGTCTCTTGGGATGTATATTTATCTCATTCCACTATAAAAAGTGCTTGGAAATCTTTAACTGACTTAGAAATATCAGTAGATATTCTCAGTGATGACTCTAAAAATATTTAACATGAGGTCATGTTTGTCTTAGTTTTAGGGTAGTTGTCTAAAATTCTTTAGTATACTTTTATTGAAAACACATGGACAGCATTAACTTACGTCTTGATAAAAGCCAGAAAAAAAACAGACTTTCCTTCTTGACTTTATGTGTTGAAAAATGCATTAAACTATTTGGTAAATATGAGATATGCCTTAATTTGACTTCTTTGTCCATATAATCACAATTTCATATATCAGGAAACTATGTTACAAGATGCCTCCAATGACCAGTTGCTCTCTTCCTATCTAGGAACCAAACAGAGAAAAAAAGAGTCTGTAATTTCATAGTTTTAGATTTTAGGGAACTAGTGTTACTAACAAAAGATTCAAATAGCAGTCATCCCTATAAATTTATTTTTATACCTCAGGAAAAGCCATTGCCTAGAGCATGCAGCGTAATCAGCCTTTTTAATCTTCTAAGCTCCTCTAGATATTTGCTATTTTAAAACGGTCACTCAGACATGCATTATTCATCCTTTGTAAAAAAAAAAAAATGAGAAACTGAGGCAGTACTGAAGCAATTTCCTGGAGAACACTGATGATGAAAATGCATAATCTGAGGACTGGCTAAATCTATGGGGCCAACTTCAGTTGCCCCCTAACACCCCTGAGCAATTCTTTTAAACATGCCTATTCTCTCCCTTCCCCTACACACGCCAATTCCATAGTTTCCCCCAAAAGTCCTCTACCCCAAGCCTGCTATCATCGCTCAACTGATGACAGTATCCTATTCACAAAGGAAACAGATTGCTAGATATGAATTCTCCCAACTTTTCCTCCATCCACCTACAAATAGCCCACACCCACATTTAGTCAGCTTCCTTCCCATATCCTCTGAGATTGGCTCTCTCAATAATGTCCTCTTCCCTCATGTATATTAATAAGGCTAAAAGGTTAAAAGCCCAACCCTATCACCACGAGTCTCTCTTTCATCCTTCCTGTCAGTACCATGCTTCCGGAGGGTCTATACTCATGGCTGCAGCGTTCTTGCTCACCAGTCTTCAGCTCCCTGCGGTAAGGCTGTTGCCCTTATCGCTGTTAAAATGTCTTCATAAATGGTCACAGATGGCCTCCAAGTTTTTATAGCCAACGAGCACTTTCCATCTTAATCTCTCCTGTAGTCTCTGAATTTTTTTATTATAATGAACTTCTCTCTCTCTCTTTTTACCTATATACAGCAACAGTCTCCATGAGCTCCTCCTCTCCTCCTGTCTATCTTTCTTTAATGGTCTTCACAGGCTTCTCTTTCTATAATGGCACCTGGAAAACAGTTCTGGAGGTGCGCCTATGCACCATAGCTTTTGTTTTCATATATATGTGGCTATTTTTCTGGGCATAGCAGACCCTGGCTCTCATCACATTCTTAAGAAGGCCATGACTCAAAAAAAAAAAAGAAAGAAAAAAGAAAAAAAAAGAAAGAAAAGAAAAGGTTAAGAGCCACTGCCTTAAAATGTTGATGTTTCCAGGAAACAACTCCTGCTTTCCTCTTCTTGCTTCTGCTCTCTTCTTGAAGTATTTTATCTATCTCTGTGACTTTATACCAACATTTCAATGACCTCCAAATTTTTATCTCCATTTTCCATGCTTCTTCTTAGCTCTCAGCTCATATTGGCATCTGTCTACCAGACATCTCTCCTTAGACCTAACAGAGTTGAACCAAACTCATCGCCTTCCTGATGAACCTGTTCACTCACATTTCTTTAGATGGTACTGTATACCTGATTGCCAAAGGAACAAACTTGGCAGTCTTTCTAGACCCCTAACTTTTTTCTGACCAGGTCCCTCTACAAACTATCCCTGATTTCTCAAGTCGATTCCCTTCTTTTCCTTCCCACTGTTACTACCAAAATTCAGACATTTGTCACATATGCTCCTGTTATTGTCCCCTAACCTATCTCCCCATTAACTCATGCTATCTGGATCCATGCCCTCCAGGCTACACTATCATTCATTTTGGAAAAATGTCAACTGGGCCACACCACTGCTCCCACATAAAACTCTTAATAGTTTCTAATCATGAGGAAGCGTTTAGCAACAGCTTGACATCTGGCTCTGACCACCAGCCTCTTCTCTCACATCTTAGCTCCAGCAAGCTTTGAGTCCATGACTTTAGGTCCAGTAAGCTTCGAGTCCACTGAACTGCTATGCTCTCTCCTGAACCCTGCTCCCTACTCAATGCCTGGAATGTCCACTCCCTCCCCTTGTCCACCAAACAAACTTTGACTTACCTCTCCAGGCACAGGTGAAATATCTCTTTGGTAAAAATGTCCTGTACCAGATGCTTCTTTCCTGCACTTTGCCCCTTACTTTTACTATTGTGCTTACAGTAACAATCTAGTTACTTGTCTTCCCCATTAAAATGGAAGGGACTTTGTCCATTTTTATTTGAATCCCCAGTGACTAACAATTTTTGTGTCACAAAAGCTTTTTATAAAAAATAAATTCAAGCTTTGAGTCAAACTATTCATACCCTAAAAAAATAGGTAAATCACATCTTACCATGTCCATTCCCCATCATGAAACTTCTGACTTTAAATGAAACAGAAGTCCAAGTATACTTGTGAAGGCTTGACTGAGAGAGATAGACACTGGCATCTCAATCACAAATAGGAGATAAGGGGGCCATGCACAAGGAGACTCAAGCTGCTCCTGAGCTGGCTCTCCATGGAGACTGCTAACAGTCCAAAATAACAACATCCACAGGCTGGGGTGAATCTGGGTGAAATCTGGGCTACAGTAAGACCAGCTTGGCTTGAATTCTCATTCCATTACTTACCAGTTGGTCTTGGGCAGAGTCTTAGCCTCTTATCCATTCAACACATATCTATTGAGTGTGTCAGGCAACAGACATTGTATTTACCTACAATGCCAAGGAAGACCAAAAGCAGATCTAGTATTTATGCTTATGGAGCTTGTAGGCTGGAAGGGAGTTGGTCATTAATCAAATAATTAAAAAATTAAGACCATGATAAGATGCTTTAGGGGAGAAGTCTGTAGCATTTGGGGAATATGTAATTAGGCTGAGATTGGGTGTCAAAAAAGGCTTGCCTAAGAAAGAATGGCAGAACTGAGATCTGCTTATCAGGCAGAGGTTAAACAGGTGAAAGGGGGCAACATTTTTGGCAGAGGTAAGATCAGGTGCATAAGCTCTGGCAGGATTTTGGCAAGTTTGAGGAACTGAAGTGGGGCCGGCACCTACCCTATGGTGTTTTTGCAAGGATGAAAGTAAGTAATGGGTAAAGCAGGTAGGCAATGTTGACACATGGGAAGCTTTCAACAAATGGTCATCATTATTAACAGGATCAATACACAATTCTCTTATTGCTGGGGTATGCTAGAGGGAGTTTCTACACAGTGGAAGAATCCACAGGTAGAAAGGAACATTCTGGGGATTTCTGAGTGTTTGGGGCTAGAGGAATGTGATCAAGGTGGTTCCCACAAGTCCTGAAGGAATCAGCTACATGCTGTGGGCCTAGGAGTAGAGTTCAAAAGGAACAAGGGGCTGTGAAAATAGTATAAATTAATATTTTCCTTTTCTGTTTAATACAGATGTGGGTTTACAGGCAAGGTTAGCATAAATAGGTAAAATTGGAATTGCCCTATTTCTTTAGCTTGAAAACAAATTAGAAATGTCTTATTGACTGTGATTCTACAGGGAATTTAGAGGATAGAAGAACAAGTAAAACTACACCACAAAGTTGTAATCAATGAGATCCAGGCTATGGAACATGATGGGCCAAACACCCTGGCTCCTCAACAAAAATTTGAAGGAGTAAAAAAAGACAGAGATGGAGGGGAAACCTACAGATTAGTGTGCACAGTGTGTGCAACTTTCTTGGATTCTCCAAAGAAACGAACCTTAAAAATGTATGAGGGCCACCTGGGTGGCTCATTCAGTTAAGTGTCCAACTCTGGCTCAGGTCATGATCTCACAGTTCATAGGTTTGAGCTCCTCTCGGGCTCTGTGCTGACAGCTCATAGCCTGGAGCCTGCTTCGGATTCTTGTCTCCCTCCTTCTCTGTCCCTCCCCAGTTTGCGCTCTGTCTTTCTCTCTCTCTCAAAAATAAATAAACATTAAAAAAATTTTTTTAATAAATTAAAATGTATGATATTTATGAGCTATAGTTGGAAATTTAAACACTAACTACATATTTGATTATGTCAGAGGATTATTTTTAATGGTTTTGGGGATTTTTAAAAACCTTTTTATCTTTTCTGGTACATACTAAAACATTAATAGATAAAATGACCTGATATCATTTCAAAATATACAATGGGAGGGAGCATGGGTAGGGAGTATAGATAAAACATGGATGGCCATGAATTAATGATTCTTAAATCCGGGTGATGGATAAATGGCTGCTCATTTTTCTATTCTGTTGATATTTGTATATGTTTGAAAATCTCCATAATATAAATCTTTTTTTAAAGTTTATTTATTTTGAGAGAGAGAGAGAGGGGGGCGCCTGGGTGGCTCAGTCAGTTAAGTGTCCGACTTCAGCTCAGGTCATGATCTCACGGTTTGTGGGTTCAAGCCCTGCATCGGGCTCTGTGCTGACAGCTCAGAACCTGGAGCCTGCTTCGGATTCTCTGTCTTCCTCTCTCTCTGCCCCTCCCTTACTCATGCTCTGTTTCTCTCTGTCTCAATAATAAATAAACATAAAAAAATTTTTTTTTGAGAGAGGGAGAGAGGGAGAGAGAAAGAGAGAGAACTAGCACACAGCGGGGAGGGGCAGAGGGAGAGAGAGGGAATGCCAAGCAGGCTCCATGCTGTCAGTGCAGAGCCCAATGTGGGGCTTAAACTCATGAACCGTGAGATCATGACCTGAGCCGAAATCAAGAGTTGGGTCACTTACCGACTGAGCCACCCAGGCACCCCAATAAAAGGCTTTTTAATAAAGAAAAATGGCTAACACTGGCATTTGTGTTGAATGAATAAGCTTTAATTCATAGAGAATAACACATCGCAAGTGGTACCCTAATGCTTCCCGCCCAGGCTGGATGCCCATTAGCTGTAGCTCCCCACTCACTTGGGTCCTGCCATGCTGACTTCCTTGCTGCTTCCTTAATGTGCCAGGTACACTCCCATCGGAGGGACCTGGTACTAACTATGCCTTCTGCTAGGGCGCTCTGGCCCCAGATAGCCACATAGCTTACCTCCTTTTAAATTTTATTCCTTTCTAGTAAAATGTCATCTCATCCAAGCAGCCTTGCCTGTCCATCCTCTCTGACACAGCACCCCCCACCATGCATATTCTTATTTTCTGCTTTATGTTTTTCGCTAGCACTTATCATCACTTGTTATATGTCCATTTAAACATTTAAAAAATTATGTATCTCTTCCTAAGCTTTACAGGGGCCATCACTCTCTTGTGTTCACTGCTGTATTTTCGGTACCTAGAGCAATGCCTGGCAGATTAAAAGTACTCAGTAAATGGATAAATTGGAAAAATAAATTGGATAAATCAAGAAAGAAAGAATAAAGGAAGGCCAGATAACATAATGACATTCTTCTGTTTATGTTGCAATTTGATAAAGTTTTTGTTATTAATTAGTTAGGATTAATTTACTTTAAATCTTTGCAAGGTCAGAGCTATTGGCTGAAATTGATCTGTAGGGTAAAAGGCGAGATCTAGGAAAATCTAATGTGTTTTGGAAATATAAACACAGTATAATTTAACCATAATTTTACTGATTATATGATTTCTTTCTACTCAGATTTTAATACAAGAAGTTGGTTGTATGAGATAAAACATTGAGTTTAATTTAAACAGGAGTAAATACTCTTATTTCCTTTAGTAAGTTCAGATAAACAGTATTATTATTAGAGTTTCTCAAAGACAGAGACTAAGACTTCTTCTGCAACCCTCACCTTGCCTAACACTGTACTAGACAATACAGGTAAGAAATACTACTGATTTAAACCAGTACTTGTAAAAAGACATACTCTCCATTGTTGTCTTTGTCAGAAAAGTTTTTATATCAATACAAGTAAGTAAATACGAGTGTTAGAAAACTTGTAAATAACTGAACAAATTGAGCAAATCTGAAGGAAGCGCACCCGAGCAGAAAGAATAGTGGTACCGAGCCCCTCAGATGGGAAGGTACCTGGCACATTCAGAAAAGAGAAGGAAGCCAGTGGGGCAGGACCAGAGCGGGCAGGGCAGTGTGGTTACAAGCATCTAGCAGGACAGGAATCAGCATCCCATTGCAGGCAAAGGGGTCAAATGCTCCCCATGGAGGAACCCCGGAAAGTGCCCACAGTAACAAGATCAGCTTAAGCATCCTCTGGGGCCAGAGGAAACTGTACGTGACACTAACGCCCTGTCTCGTCTCTTGTCTCTGCTTGCCATGCCTCCCACCTGCACCCCAGCCTTCCAGCCCTAGAGATGTTGGAGGTATCTACAAGAAGAGTCAACCATGGTGCCTTCCAGGCTGCAACTAAGGGAGGGGAGTGGTTTTAACTATGAACACACATTGCAATTTTAACTACTACAGAGCAGTGGATATTTTAATTACTGAAATAAGAATAATCTTAGCATTAAAGTAATCAGAGGACATTTTATTATTGTTGGCTAACTAGAGAGTCCAGGATCTGCCTGAGGAGTCATCCAAAGGCCCAGAGATAAAGATGCCTACACAGTAGGTAGATGGGGCTACTGTGAGAAACAGTAAAGACTGCGTGATGTGATCACCCATGGTGGCGTTTTGCTTATTTGGTGTAATAGTTTTAAGCCCTTGGGTCCTTACATAAGGATCTTAGGTAGGAACCAAAGAGGAGGCAGCATGTTTCATTTGTAACCTCACAGTCTTGCTATTTTGCCCACTTAAAACATGCCAGCATATTAGCACAAATATGAACCCTCCTTTATTTCTTTTTAATTATTATACATTACGCATTAGCTTTCTCATTTCTAAGAATTATTTCCTGTAGATTCCTTAGTACTTGCAATTTCCCTTCCTAGATGTAAACCTAGTTAATGATCATGACTCTCTCCAGAGAGCACACAGTGAATGACAGTACTTTCCAGTTAAAATAAATGGGTATGAGGCAGATGTGAGCAGACACCATAGTTAGTCAAGCTGATTCATTAAAGAAGAAAAAGGCACATTAAAGCTGCATCAGCTGTCATCTTTTAGTGACGACTGTTGATTTGATGTGATGAGAGAAAGTTCATGCACGCGGACGGGTTGATTCGGCTCCCGGATGGTCTGCCACATCGTTAACTCATACAGACTGATTCTGGCCCTGGTTCAAACTTCTCAGCCTTTGTTCTTGGGGCTCAGAGGATGGCTTTGAAGTTCAGGATAAAGCTCTTCTAACACACCATTACCAAAGAATAACCTTTTGATTATGATCTCATGAAAGTATAATCAATAACTTACATAAGTTAAAACCATGGCAAACAGTGATGGTCCTGTAATGGGACCTTTATGACTTCCATATGTTACAATCTCTGCATTAGCTAGCAGTCTTGCATAATACATATATTTCTTCCCCAAACATAGCTGTGGAACTTTCTTAAAAGGCTATGAAACTTTTCACAGCTACTGTCAGCCTTGAACTCTTTGGGCCCCTGAGCTTGGGTGTGGGTACATAACAGGCAGGATTTTTGGAAAGCTTAAAAGGATAAATAAGTATTTCTCCCAAATCCAATAGATACTCACTTGTGCAAAGCAATTTAATCAAAGCCAGTTAACTTTTTACTTAAGTCTGTAGCTTGTGTGCTTTAAAAAATAGTTTGGGGGGAAAAGACCTCCAGCAAACCATGTTTACAAACATACGTAGAAAATATATTCACTTAGTAAAGGCTAGGAAGCTGTTATGCCATTATCTACATTATCTGAGACTTGTATTTACTCCTCTTTTTCGTTAAGCTAAATTATACTATTACTAAATTTAAAATGTAAGTGTTTAGTATAGCTTAATTGGCTTCACTTTGTAGGAAGGGCAGTAAGCATGCAAGAAAAGACTTGGGAGGAAAAGTATATAACCCATGGTCAGAGTAGTTAAAAGCAAAAGCCAAAACAAACCGATGGAGTTCTCTGATGGATCGAAGGGGACAAAGAAGTCTGAATTGAAGGAACATTTAACGACAGAATGAAAGATATCAAAGGAAAGGGGAGTCCCGTCCTTTTAGACTAAACATCAGATCTTTAAGGAGAAATGAGAATACAAAGCCAAAACCAATAAATAAAGTTGGGGGACACATCAAAGGAGTTATTTTTGCATCTTCACCCTCTCCTCACAACTATTACTACCCCCAAAAATGTCGCCTTAGTTCTGTTGCTTGTTACCATGAAGTAGCTTTTCTTTTGGAACATATCTGAAAATTGCCAAAGGGGAGGGGACTGGGAGATTCAGGCTTCCAGTTATAGAATGGATAAGTTACAGGAATAAAATGTACCGCATATGGAATATAATCAATGGTATTGTAATGGCGTTCTATGGTGACAGATGGTAGCTACACTTGTGGTGAACATGGCATAACGTACACACTTGTCGAATCACTATGTTGTACACACCTGAAAATAATGTAACACAGTGTGTCAATTATAGTTCAATTAAAAAAGTTGCCAAGCTAATTTCCAGCAAATTTATAAACCATTAGATTCCTTAGTTCAAAATAGCATCATTAAAATAATCTTTGTGACTCTATGTCACTTTATAAAATGTCCCCACTTGTAAATATGTTACTGGATTTCAAATTAAAATTTGAATTACTGACTCACAATGCATTCAGTGTACCATCTACATGAAAAAACATGATATTTGGTTCCATATCTCCTCTATTTGATTATATATAATTCCTAAATGCAGAGACTGTAACTACTTACCAATCTATTTTCAATTGTCCTACTTTATTTAATAAAAATAATTTCAAAGTCTTACACACACACACACACACACACACACGGATGATCAAAGAAGACCAGTACACCAAAGGAGAGAAGGATCAAGCTTTTAACATCTTTGGTTTAATTGTTTTTTAAGGAAATATCAGTGAGCTGGTTTTGGTCCGGCTACATAAAGAGGAAAGAAAATAGACCAATGGGAAAACCAGATGTACACAAATCAGCAGGGCCAATGTGATCTAAATCGTGACTTGTATGAATGTGTGGAAACTAAAAAGCACTGAGAAATGAGTCTCCTGTATTTTTTTTTCTTTGCAAAAAAAGAAAAAAAAAGGATGGCTTTGGAAATTATAGACCTGTCAACATCAGTATCTGTTTTCATGGCTCTCACACCTTGAAGAATAACCTCGATATCAACATAGAGTCACAGGAAATAAATAGCACTTCCTCAGTTGACGTCCTTCCTCAAAAGAGAGGGAAGGAAGCAGTAGACAGTCTACCTTTATGCCAAAATCACTGTTGACTGCTTCCCACAGTTGGAAAGTCCAGCCTTTACTCTTCGATAGGATGGCTAAACATTCAATTTAAGAGTTTAAGAGTTTGTGTTACATCCAAAACACAAACTTGTGTCTGCCTGGTATACATATTGTGTGGTGTTTCATTCAGATTGGTCTTGGAAACCAATCTATCAAGATATTCCTATTAGTGACTTTTGTGAACAAAGTGTGTCGGTGCTCACAAAAGCTGTAGCCTTTCTTCAAATAAGTGAGTTTTAATACTCTGGAAGACAGAAGCCTCTAAATGTTCTTAATCAATTAAAATATGACAACACTAAAACTAGAATAAAATTTGCAGGGGCAAAAAGCCAACCACTGCAGTAAAATAATAGAGCAACTGAAACTAGGGAAATCAGATCTGGAAAATCATAGTTCGTTACCAACTGAATATGAGTTAGCAATAGATTCCATTCTATGGAAAAAGTCAACTTGATTATGAAACTTACTGAGTGTAAAATTCTTCCTTCATGTCATGCAGTAGATAGGATACTAGTATCTATTTAGAGAACAAACTGGTGGTTGCCAGAGGGGAGAGTGGTGGTTTGATGGGTGAAATAGATGAAGAAGATTAAGAAGTCCAAACTTCCAGTTATAAAATAAGTCACAAAGATGAAACATACAGCATCGGGAATACAGCCAATAAGATTGTAATAACGTTGTATGAGGACAGATGGTGACCACACTTAAGTGAAATCACTATGTTGTACCCTTAAACTAAAATAGCATTGTATGTTAATTATACTTCAATTAAAATACAAGAATCGGGGGGCATCTGGGTGGCTCAGTTGGTTAAATGTTCAACTCTTGATTTCAGCTCAGGTCATGAACTCACAGTCGTGAGCTCGAGCCCTGTGTTGGGCTCCATGCTGCTCATGGTGCCTGCTTGGGATTCTCTCTCTCCCTTCCTCTCCTTCTGCCCATCACCCACTTGTCTGTGTTCTCTCTCTCTCAAAAAAAAAGTAATAAAATGAAATTTTAAAATAAAAATAAAAACATAATCAAAACTTTAAAAAAATATCAGCATCTATTTTAAATGATATGAACAAGGATTAGAGAAATATATCAAAAATTTACTGAAACCATTTAAAAAGTCTTATGAAGGAGTGTTTTTGAAAGTTAAAAGTTAAAAGTTAAAATCAGATTGATTACTTTTCCAAGTTCATTTTTGTCTCTAGTTCTTCCTGTTTTGGTTGTTGTTGTTGTTGTTGTTTACATATCATTCTGGAAAACCAGTCCTACTCTGATGGAAATGAATTTTTGGCTGTTGTTCTCAGGTCCTGAAAAGTATAACAAAAAGAAACTAGATTTCATTGTAGCAAGGAAGATTCTGGATGGAGACAAAATGTGGGGCATCAAAATGGTGAAACTCTGGATAGCCAAAGATGATTGATGGTAGGTTCCTACAGAAGGTAGTTAAAGATCTGGCCTATATGCTCCCTGTGAGAGGCTGAGATCCCTTCCTGCTCTGGTGATCTACTGTTGACCTTAAAAGACTTTGGTATTCACAAGCAGCTTTCCTGTCAGCATTCACTCTCCACTCCTCTTGCTCAGGGCTGGTACAATGTCTACTTCTTTTTCTAATTTTACACTCCCAAGTTTCATCTTATTTATGCTACTCTATATTACCCTTCCTGATCCTTCCAAAATTTCTTTGTTCCAGAAAAGCAAATCCTTCCTTAACACTTATTTCTAAATTATCTTCCTCCCAGAGAGTAAATATTTCCACAGTACTCTTTCCATCATCCTTTTTTTTAGAATCATCTTGACATTTTATCTTATATATTTCCATCTTTAGCACTTTCCCCCAATTTTCTTTGGTTGTACCATATTTCTTTGGGTGATATTATTAGCGGAAATTGAAGTAATAGAAGTTCTAGTACCATGGAGAAACATTATGTTTGTAAATGGAAGAAGGAAAAAAAGGGGGAGAGGTTGTAATTCTAGGATTGGTGCATTCTAGGGGAAATAATTCACCTCCAAGAAAGAGCCAATGTTCTAAAATGAATGGAGAGAAGGACACCAGAACAAAAGAGTCACCACACTTTGTGCTAACATCATGTTGTTCCTCCTCCATAGGCAGTGAATAGAAGACAAAGCCAACCTATGAACCCAGGTTTTAGAAACAGGCTAGCACAGGGTCAGGCCAACTTTTCAAAATCACCTAAAAACAACGCTGTTTTTAAAGACATATATTATCTGACTATTAAACACTTTTCAAATGTCATTGAAAATTTTGTATCTGTATTTCTTTTGATACTGTTGGAATTTCCACAGTAAGGGATCTCAGAGAGCTTTGTGAACAGGCTGGTCTTCACAAAGTCCCTCTGATGGGGAAACATGACACTTTAGAGCTGGAAATAGTCTAGGAGATCATTTGGGGAAACTGAGGGCCAGGGAGGTTAAATTATATTTCCAAGGCTCATCCATCAAGATTGGCTCAGTGTGCTTTCCATGATACTTTCCTATCACTATCTCCATTACACTGATGTTAAAATGAAAGAGAAAAAAGCCCCAACACTGATATCAGCCTGAGATATGGGGCACTACCATTTCTAAATAGCTACCATGTCTTGGCCCCTGGTGCTGGGTGAAATGTATGACGGCCAGAACTGAGCAGGCCCTGTCTAGCGATTGCCTCACCCTGTTGTTCAGAGCAGTGACCAACCTATCGGCTTTGCCTCAAAATTTCACATTAGTGTGTGTGTGTGTGTGTGTGTGTGTATGCACACATGTGTGTGTGTTTATGAGACTGTGTAACCTAAAAACAGATCAACAGACTTCCTTATTCTTCATTCCAGGAGAAAAATTATAGGCAATTCTTTCCTTCCACATTTTATGGGACTATTTAATTGTGATACGGTGTTATCAACCCTCTCCTAGCCTTAAGTTTCAGACGGAAACAAAGTGGGAAGCCCTGCTCTGTCAGAAGATACGTGCTCTTTTGCCAGCTCTGTTGCTAACTCTGTGATCCTCACAAAATCTGGCAACACCCCTGGTCTGTGGTTTTCTAATCTGAAAATGCAGGTAGCTGAAGGAAACTTTAAGATTCCCTTCCCTTCTAAGAGTTTGTGATTCTGAGTGGAAGCAGCCCTTGACAAATCCTTCCCACGTTTAACATCGACACCCTCCTGAGCATTTGGGAAGAACAGAGTTCATTCTGCACAGAAAACCGGGTCGAGACCTGGGCTCGATAAAGAGCTAGTTCTCAATGTTAAAGTCTCAGTGTATTCGTTCTGTGCTCTTATGATCTAAGACCTCATGAGTAATCTCAGAAACATGCAAACCCGGAAATTTGCTGCATCGATATCCTTGGATGCACACTGTTGCCTTTATCAATTTCTGATATTTTCTAAAATGCAGAGATACATTTTGATGACCAATTGATGAGAGTGCTTAGGGTGAGCCAACAAGATGGTTGAGAATGATTTCCCTCCATCAGACCTGTCCATTTCCCTTCTGTTTGCCACGTGTTCACTGCAGGAGATTTTGCTCAAAGAAACACGTGAGGGTTCCTGTCCTTGAAGTAGCTACAGAAGATTCTCGGCAGCAGAGAAACCAGCAGATTATAAACAATAATTCGTGTCTACCTACCAGGATTTTTTTTCTTGCCTGAACCATTTTATTCCATAGACAGCAAATTCAGGACAAGTGAACAGACACTTCAAAATGCAGAATATTTACTCCAATATCAAGACTTCTGGTTCAAGTGAATCCAGCTCTTTAGCTGCCCGAGCACTTTTCTCTAAAAAATCCTCTATACCAACTCTTTCTCCTCCCAGTTGAATATCCAGCTGTGGGAGCTCTGACCAGCAAGTTAATTGGTCTTCCTTTTTATGGAACATCTATGAAAGCATATTTATTTGCTCAGAGCTCCCTTATTTTGATAAATGTAGTAAATATGCCATTCTTCCTCTTAGAAAGTACTATACTCTAGTCACTGAGGATAATAACTCTTTAGGCTTGAAAGGTGATCTACTTGCTAATCCTTCTCTACCTTATCCCTTTGAAAACTGAGCAAATTATACCATTGAGTGTTGGGAGAATAATAATAAATCACTTAATATATAAGAAACTTATTTAAAGAGTATATATGCAGAAATAAATGTTCCAATCACTATTATTTCAAAACATTTCTGGGTAAATATATCTAATGTACAGAAAACTCACATACTTATTCATATTCACTTTATGCTATGTTAAAAAGGAATGACCTGTTTCATTCTTTGCAACTCACCCACTGGTTTTGTATTTGTATTTGTAATTTATAATTAATATATATCTGAGGAGTTCTGTGTTCACAATCATCCCGATGCAGAGCTTTTTCCCTCGGTCAATCTCTTTGGAAAAGGAGAGCCACTTACTGATCCCCTACTGCCCCCTACAGTGTGAAACTCCTACTGAGATAAACTCGCCAGAACTTAAAAATGCAGGCACAAATCAACGGCCACCAGAACCATTTGGAAAGCCTCATTTTGAGGTTTAGAAATAAGCCACAAGAGAATACTAAAAAGGATATCCTTGCATAATTCTGTTGAAAGTATGGAGTCCCCATTACAAACCATCCAGCATTAACGTATGTGCCAAGAGCCTGCACCACGATCAAGTGCTTTGACTCAGAAATTCCACTTGTGGAACTCAGTTCTAAGGAAGTAATCTTCTTATGGAAAAACTTTTATGCCTTGGGTTGCTCTTCACAGTGTTATTTATAATAGTGAAACATTATCTAGAGACTATCTAAATAGGAGAACGTTTAAATAATCCATAGAATATAGGGTAGCTGTTAAAAAAAAAACATGTTTACAGAATATGTAATAACATGGGAAACTGCCTCACTGTTCCTAAGCAGACAACAAACAAAAAAGGGCTCAAGTTGTGGCTTGAATGGAAAACCACTAGGTGGAAAAACACCAATATTTTAGCGTTTTCTTACATGAGTTAACTATACAGGACTTCCCTTCTCCCATTCTTCCTTCTCTTTTTCTGTATTTTCCAAAGACTTTTAGAGGGTGTACTAGTTTATGATGGAAAAAAGTAATGAACTTAAAACAAAACTCTTTAAGGATTCATAAAAAGAAATGGTTATACCCAGGAAATTAAGTACTGCAAACCCTAATGAAGTCTAGTTTATGTAACTGAGTACCGACCGGGTGCTGCAAGTTATAATTACTATGGAGAGAGCTTGCAGTGTAAAAACCTCAATTTGTAACAGAGAGACAAAATCTCAGACTTGATTCCCCAGTTCTTTGTAAAGAGCCAAGCAAGGAATAAATGTTATGAATGTCTAGAAAGGAATTACTATTTGAAGAAGGTCTTACAGGGTAAATATTACTAGTAATAATCATTTGCCAAAAGGTCTTAAAGGGTAAATACGAGTTACATGGCTGTCTGGCCTACTTGCTTCAGAGTTGAACTCCTAATGTTAGTTTATTAGTCAAACTGAATGAACTGAAACCAAGCTAATATTAGAAGACCAGGTAAAAGTTGCCTAAAATAGATTATGGTATATTTTATTGGCGTTATTCAGGCAAATGGTATTTTGAAAAGTTAGTTCTGCTCACAGTTTGTTTTGCTTTGTTTTGTTTTGTTTGCTACAATTAGTGGTATTGTCCAAGTTGCTTTTCTCTCTGTGATTTGAATTCAAACACAGAACCAAGAACAATGTGGAAATGATAATGACTAATAATAAATCACAGACATTTTAGAACCGAAAGGAACCCCTTATTTTACAGATGAGAAAGAAAATGAAATACTTGCCCGAGGCCCCAGATAGATGGTGTGGGAGCTGAGCCAGAAGCCAGGTCTACCGAGGCCAGCTCAGTGTGACACTGTGAGTTCAGAGACTGGGACGCCATCACTTATGGTGGAGCTGGGCACCCGGCCAGCATACTCCCTCGCCTGGGATCTGGCAGCCTACCTTTCTTTGGCCTCCCATTTAGGGAGCCTAAATGGCTCCCATTTAGCACTAATAGCTCATTAATACAAAGGGAAGAAAAGACCCTACTTTTTTAGTGTCGACTGTGTGTCAAGTACATTGTACACATTATGCAACTGAATTTTGCTGCCAGTGTAAAAAGAAAATTAATGATTTCCTTTTAGCACTTGAAGAAACCAAGGCCCCAAGCATTTCAGTTGATCAAGATTTGGCCCATGATGCTGTTTGCTTCTCTTTGATAGTTAACTTCTCCTCTTGTTGGGCAGCTAAGACAGGAAACAGTGTATTAGAGCTTTCCAGAAGGAACCAATAGGATAGATGATAGATAGATAAATAGTTTATGGAATTGGTTCATGTGATTGTGGAGGCTGGTGAGTCTGACATCTGCAGTTGGCAAGCTAAAGAGTGAGGAAAGCCAGGGGTATCAGTTCCAGTCTGAAAGGCAAGCTCATGACCGAAGGAGAGCCAGTGTTTTAGTCTGAAAACAGGCAGGAGGAGTTCTCTCTACCTCGTGGGAGGGTCCGCCTTTTTGTTCTATTCAGGCCTTCACTTGATTGAATGAGGCCCATCCACACTGGGGAGGGTCATATGTCTCTGTCTACCAATTCAAATGATAATGTCATCTAGAAGACCCTCACAGATGTATCCAGAATAATGTTTGACCAAATGTCTGGGCACCATGTGGCCTAGTCAAGTTGACACATAAAATTAACTACCACACATCATGTTCTCCAGGATGGTCCAGGCCTGGACTAGGGGGAGTTGATCAAGACACCCAGATTATAAATTTATGGAAGCACTTACTCCTAGGTTCACAGAAACACCCTGAGTGCCTCACTTGTCCCACTCAGCCTAGTACTGGCTCCATGTCCCACTCAAAAGGGCAGATTCAATCACCTCTCTTAACTTCAAGTGTTTTATATGAAGGGGACAGCTTTCTATAATCATGTAAATACCATTCTAGAAAAGTCTTGGCTATGCAGAGTTTCTCAGGGAATTAATGGCAACAAATATCTGAAATACCAAGTATGAACACAGATGAAGGGTGATTATTTCTATCCTCACCATGACAATGGAATGGTAATCTACTTATATTTTCCACTGAAAATGTTTCCTTATAATTCAAATAGAATTTATTGAATGGGCCCTTATTTATTTTTATCGAAAGGCAAAAGCCTTTCTATAAAATCACAGATGTAAAAGTTTTGTGCATTATAAAAGAATGTACAGCTATTAAAGATCAGGTTTGAATTATTTTACTTTTGGCCAAAGGCCATCCACTGCAAATTATCACAGTTATTCCTCATATTTAATTATCTACAGTTTCAGCAATGCATGGTTTTTCAGTCATTAGAAGGACTGAGTGAACTCAATGAAACAATATAAATGAAAGCATGTTTTAAACTATTAAGGACAATATAGAAAGGTGTCACTGCTATTAGCAGAATAATAGAAATCTCTGACCTTAATTCAAGAGAGCTGTACTAATTTGCACTACATTTCCCTCAGTTTATGAGTAAATGTTCCCTCAAACCCCAGACAACACAGGCATGCAATGATAACTCTCCAAATTCAAGCCTGCAGATATCCAGGAAATCAGATACATTTAATGATCAAACTTTGGGAACCAGAGACATTCAGCCAGTCTGGAGTCAAATGGATTTTGTATTTGTTCCATTTAGCTTCTGAACTAGATCTTGACTTAGTCAATTTGTTATTTGCCTCATAAGGTAGAACTCTCTAAATAAAGCTGCTTCTTTAAAAATTGATTTGGATGGGCAGATTGGCCTACTCTTACACAACATAGAGGTGAAGTAATATAGACATTCTTATACCTACCTTGGCATCTGACTGCCAGGGTTCAAGCCCTGGCTCAGCAGATGACTAAGGTATGATCTTGGGCAAGTTACTTAATTTCTCTGAACCTCCAGCTTCTCATGTTTCATGGAGATAAAAATAGAATCTTCACTTCACAGAATTGATCCAAGAATTAAATAAGATAATCCCTATAATTACTTAGAAGAGCTGCTGGCATGAGGTAAATATCCAATAAATGTCAATTCTTATTGTTAAGTTAAATCACATGAAATTCAACCATTTTGACCTACTAAAGATGACGATTTCGAGTGAGTCGATGAAATTTACAAAAGCCATGCTATTTTAGCCTACTCTAACTGGTGTCAGCTCTTAATGATCAGGATCCTTACCTAACTCATGCTTCCCAGCACATGGTGTGCACGCAATAAAATGTCTAAAGAATAAAGATGCAGATTCAGGAAAATCTCTGTTTTAAAAGAGTACAAGATGCCATTTTATCATGGATTCTGGAGTCAGATTATCTGAGTTTAAATCCTGGCTCCACTACCCTCTAGATGTGTGAACGTAGGCAACTTGTATAACCTTTTTGTGACCCAGTCGCCATTTCTGTAGAACGGGAATGTTAGTAATGCTTATTTCATAGGGTTGTTGAATTAAACTAGATAGTGATGAAAAGTGATTATTAGCACAGTGGCTGGCACACAGAATACCTTAATAAGTGTTAGCTGTTTTCCGTTTTTCTTCCCCTCCCTTTTCTTCTTCTTCTTCTTTAGCTTATCATCCAAGTTTTATAAACCAAAAGATGATTTCACAATTCTAGAAGTAGATCTCCAATTCTAGCAGTGAACTATTTTCTCAGACTATAAAGAGTAAAGTACCACTAAATTCCATCTGTGATAATGTTATACTTTTGCTAAGTATTTAGGAATCAAGGTTGAAGAAATGCAAAACTGCTTATGTGAAGGAGCTGGAGGAATTGGGGATGTTTGGGGACATGGGCTGTAGGAAATTAATGTTGGTGTCTAGTTGGGGTCAAGGGTCTTAGGTAATGTTGTTTTAGGTGCCAAGTGACAAAGTTCAGTGTCAAATTAAGGAAAGGGGTAGACTCCCCATTTCTGCACAGAACACCAAGTTCCTCTGAGACTGTAAGACCTATGGAGAATACAGCCCTCTATGGCCCCTTGAGTCTTTATAGCTTAGGGAGCATGGAGAGGCTGCACCTAGACCTGACAAGCAGGTCTCACCAGGACCACATTGTAGCAGCAGAGGTCAGGACATCTTCCTCCAGGATGGCATGTGTCGAGTCATTCTAAGAATTCGCAGAAGTAGCTGGTCTTTGCCAGGAAAGAAGTAGGAGTAAATGAACCAGAGACCCTACATTAGCAATAGCGAGGACAAGTCAACAAACTTCAGGGTATAAATGCAAGGCCCAATGTGAGTCCACAGACTGGTAGTCTTGGGAGATTCAAGTTACAGCAGAAAGGCAGGTTGTATGTAGCCCGTTATGAAGAAAACTTTCTATGATTAACACAATTAAAATAATTCAATAACATCTGCCTTATGAAGTTCCCTGCCACTGAGCATGTTCAAATAGAAGTTAAGAGACCACAACTCATGGATGCTTCAGATAAAGGTTGGGCTTGATGGGGTAAATGAGGTCCGGGATATCTTCCAACTCTGCTATTCTGTTGACACCCAAAGATACAGCCAGAGAAGGCAAAGAAATCTCTGCATGAATATGCAGAGATAACTCAAAGCCTGACTCCTGCCTGAGATTGAGCAATTGTTTAAAAGGAAGAAACAGAAAATTCAGGGTATAATGAAATCATTCACATTTGTAGTTATTTAGGATGAGTTCTCGAATTTATGATGAGTCTTGATGCTTTCAGTAACATGGAGTTTGAGATAGTTTATTTTCTAACATACTGAATATATTAATGGCCTATTGAAATGAGTTATGTAAGATCACAGTACCCCCGCAATTTGGTCTCTGTTAAACAGAGAGCACCCCCACAGCCTTAAAAAATGCTGAGATGGAAAATTCCACAAAGAAGTAACTTTTACATTGCCACCTGCTGGCTACTGCTGTAAGTGACAGCAATATAAATACAATTTCAAAGTCTTACCAAGGTCCAACTGGAAACAGGAATCTTGATTGAGTTAACAAATGACAGGAGTCAAATGGCTTCACTATAAGTACTCAAAAGGCAAGTACAGAGGAATTTTACAAGTTTATTGGTGATGCATCTGGGTATTGTCTTAAATAGGAGATAAATCTACGTAGAGTTGACTTCAGATGTGAATCCCACAACCTTCCCCCCCACCCCCTGGTGTGCATTCATGACTAATACTGAAATAGCCCTTGTAAACCAGGTATCCTAACAAGCTGTATGGTGTAGGTTTTTCAGGCATATATTCAGCTCCCACAGACTGCTCCTCAAGAATATTTCTAGACACTTAATTCTGGAGAGATGACTTTCTCTGTCACACAGTGGTATAGTGACATTTGTTTTCTTTTCCAAAACAACAACAATAGCAACCACAATAACAATAATAATAATAATAATAATAATAATAATAGCAAGTAGAAAGCAGAATACATTAGGCCATACTGTCTCAAGTACATAAAAGCCATGAAGTTAAGCAGAGTTGTTCCAAGTGTGCATATATTAGTTTTCCAGGATTCAGGCTATGCCCTGAAGAACACCAGAAACCCTTTGTAAAGTAATTTACTTCTCTCCCCCAAAGAGTTATGCTCCCTCCTCAGGATTTTCACAGCACTTTTTCATTCTGCAATTATAATACATTTAATATTGCATTGTTGTTGTTTTGTTCATATCTGTTGTCACACTAGATGAAGGGCAAGCTTGATCTCCTTGAGGGCAGACTTCATATACAATGTATATTTGTGTTTTTAGCATACAGCACAGCTTTGGCATTTCATAGGCCCCCAAATATCTAGTGAATAGAGGTTGAAACCAGGAAGGAAGAGAACTAGGTAGAGAAAAAAAACTCTAAATCTCCAAAATCGGTCTTTCTATTCTATGTCTCATAACTTCGCTCTAGACTCAATTTTTCAAATTCATACCAGACTCTGCGATCTGAATGTTCAGCAGAAGATTCATGTTTAGAAAGTTCCAAATGGACATCACTGTTTTTGTACCTCAAACTGTTCTGCGCTGACTCCTGTAATTAATTTCTCAGTTAAGACAGAACCATCCAACCATCTGTCCAACCAGCTCAGAGTCATCCTCCAGTCCCTCATTACCATAGCACCCACATGGCAATTTATCCCGAGACCTATCTCTGGGATCTGCTTCTTCCTCTCTCTCCCTGCTGTCTGCCTTCCTTACACTCTTGTCACCTTGTAATGTCTTTTAAAACTTCCTAATTGTTTCCTTGTCTTCAGCCAGGCACCCAGCATCTACCCTCCATCTGGCACCCCGTCCTCTACCCTCCCTCTGCCACCAAAGTTATCTTGCATGCAGAACATGACATTAGCATCTCTGTTATCATGCTCCCTATTTTCTCTAATACAAATCTACTATGCCATACAGAAATCATCATCTTCTCAAATTTTTTGGGACTAATAGTCCTACTCCAACTACACCAATGATTCTCAATCCCATGTACCTTGCTACACGTCATTCAATATACACAGAAGTTCCATCCCAGCCCTACCTGTCTTGGCCATGCTCTGCCTACTGAACATTTTTCATGACCCATTTAGATGTTACCTCTCCTGTGATATCTTCTTCAGAGTATAAGTAATTGTAAATTTACCTGATCAATGGCAAAACTCTCCAGCTTTATGCTCCCATAGCAATTCTCTTAGGGTATATGTAATGGGGGCCCCCTAGCCCATATAAAGGCTGTGTGCAAATTAGGTAGAAGTGCCCCTCTGGACAGGGGCAGCTTTTTGACATGCTATCAGATTTGACAGGTGAAGTGTCAAAGAGCTGAATTTCGTTTGGTCCGGTTGAACTTGCTGCTTTGGTTAGGTTCCCTTAGGCAATGAAAAAGCCTGTCCAACCACACGTGTTGGCCCTACACACCACAATTATTATATGAGCTCACCACAATTATTATTGCCTTATTGATTCCATGGTCTTCACCACCAGCTGGTGAATTCCTAGAAGGCAGCTGGATCAATTAAAATTTGTATTCTTAGAACCTAGGACACAGTGAGCATTGATAAATTGTTCTTTGAATTGGTATTTTTTGAATGGGAAGACATTCCAGAAGTTATTACAGGAAGATCTCTGAAGTATACAAACATATACATAAGTATTCTTAGCTGTGTAGTCTCAGGTAAGTAATTTGACTTCCTCACACCCTATTTTCCTCAGTTATAAACTGGGTACAATACTCATGCCTACCTCAGGCTTTCTGTGAGGATCTAATGAAAGAGTATTTGCAAAGCACCTAGCAAGTATGTGCTATGCAAGTATTGAGTATTATCATCAACATACAATAAGTAAAGGAGTATTCTGAGATGAATCTTTTAAAATTTCACAACAAATAAAACAATTTTGGAGGAAGAGTCTTTCTGTCTTCATTTTAAAAAATGGAGACAGATATTGCAGTGTGAATACAGATATTACCATTAATGTTAAATGATTGAAGATTTTTTTTGTTTTTTTAAATTTTTTAACATTTATTCATTTTTGAGAGACGAGAGAGACAGAGCGCAAGTGGGGGAGGGGCAGAGAGAGAGAAGGAGACAGAGAATCTGAAGCAGGCTCCAGGCTCTGAGCTGTCAGCACAGAGCCCGATGTGGGGCTCCAACCCACAAACTGTGAGATCATGACCTAAGCCAAAGTCGGACGCTTAACTGACTGAGCCACCCAGGCACCCCTGATTGAAGATGTTTTACTTAAGAGATAGAAACATAATATTTCAGAATTTGGAAGGCATTTTATTTTTTATTTTATTATTTTTTAATGTTTATTTATTTTTGAGAGAGAGACAGACAGAGTGCAAGCAGGGGAGGGGCAGAGAGACTGGGAGACACAGACTCCAAAGCAGGCTCCGGGCTCTGAGCTGTCAGCACAGGGCCCGATGCAGGGCTGGAATTCAGGAACCATGAGATCATGACCTGTGCTGAAGTCAGACGCTTAACCAACTGAGCCACCCAGGTGGCCCTGGGAAGCATTTTAGAGGTAATCAAAATGGCTTTTCTCACAGATAAAAGAATTGGGTTAAGTGCCCTTTCCATGGGTTCTACTGTCTCTCCCTCTGGCCCTTCCCAAATGTCCAGCCTCATCTACACATACACACACACTCCTGCATCCCAGCCCTGGCCCCCAGTAATTTCCCTTGCATACATCCAGCCCCTGTCTGGAGAGCCATTACCTCTTCCCAGAATGCACTCTCCCAGATCCTGTGCCTCTGCCTGTGACAGTCCTCCCTACGCTTGGTGCCTGTCTCAGCTCATTAAACAGCTTCAAGTCCCAGTTCAATTGTTCTGTCTTCTCTGATGAAGACTTCCACTCCTTCCTCAGCCAGGGTTACTTGTTGCCTCCTCTATGTTCCCATTCTGTGTTTATACCTCTATTTAGCACTTATCAGAACAAGGGCTTTGGATCCCAACTGCCTAGGTTTGAATTCCAGCTCTGCCGCTTTGCTACCCATGCTTCTTTTGCTCTTCTCTGTCTCAGTTGCCTTATCTATCAACTGGGAATAATAATGGGATCTACATCGTATATTAATTCATTCAACAAATAGTTTATTGGTTGCTTACTGTGTGTCAGAAGCTGTTCCAGGACCTGGAGTTGTTACATGGTGAACAGGACAAGGTCCTTGTTCTCATGAGCTTACATTGAATGGGAAGATTGAACAATTAAAATAAAATATAATCAAGTATAATCATTACTCTAGGGGCCATAAAAATACATAGCAGAGAAATAGACTCAAGAGTGATGAGGGTTGTGGTTGATATTTTACAGAGGGAAGTCAGGGAAAGTCTGTTAGAGGAGATGACATTTGATTGAACATGGGGGAAGTGAGGGAGCAAGCCACATAGAAATCTAGCAGGAGTAAATTCTAAGCAGCAGAAACTTCATGTGCAAAGGCTCTGGGGCAGGAAGGATGAGCTTGGGGGCAGGAGGCAGAAAGGCTAACAGGGTTACCAGGGTTGCCAAGTTAATGAAGCAGACAGTGGAGGAAATGAGATGCTCTTTATTCCTAGCATCACGACATTTGCATTTTTATCTCCTAAATGCTTCCCCAATCCATTCTTCCCTTCTTTTCATCCCTGATCTTGTATTTTATTATCCCCGATTTCTCTCCTTGCAGTCAGTTTCCCTCAAAACTATCTTTCATCCCATCAACACAATATCTAACCCTACAGTTCACCACTTTATACTTTTTCATGGACTAACTCAACACTGTCTATAGCGTAAACACAAGATGCATTAACATGCTGGACAAAGTCCTCTAGGACCAACTCTCTACTTCCTACGTGCACATACACTCCAGTCACACCAAAGTACTGGTTCCCAGATAATGTCTTTCTGGTCTCTATACCTTGCCTTAGGCTGTTTCCTTTCCCTAAAAACCATTCCCTCTTCCACATTTTTGCTTGGCTAGCTTAATAGTCAGGCTCAGCTCTGGAGTCTTCTCTGTGCTCTCATTATAACCTGAGAATGCCCTAGTCCTGCTACAATACCACTTCCCAGCAATTATTAGGATCATCTATTTGTATATATCTGCCTCTCCAGTGAGCTTCTAATTTTCTCAAGGGCAGAAAATTGGTTCTTACTCATGTGTTGCCTCCCTGGGGCACAATCTGGGTTCTGGCCATGAGCAACTAAGCAAGAACTATGTTCATCTCCTTTCTCATATTGCCACCTAGGAAGTCAATCCTGAATCTGTCCCCTGTTTCAGGCCCACACAGGGCATAGCTTCTCTGTGAGACTGTGCTCAGGTGAATGGGTTTCAAATGATGCCTGACAATTTTCAAGATTCTTTAATCACATTCATCTATAAAATTCAAAAAGAAGACAAAATCCATATGTCCATCTGAGAGAAACAGAATAGAAATTGTCCTATGATTTTAGAATTTTAACTGCTAACTTTGTTTGTTTGTCTGTTTGTTGTTGTTTTGGAGAAACAGAGAGAGTGTGCGTGAACAGGGGAGGGACAGAGAGAATCTAAGCAGGCTCCACACTTAGCACGGGGCTCAGTCTCAGGACTATATGATCATGGCCTGAGCCAAAATCAAGAGTCAGATGATTAACTGATGGAGCCCCCCAGGTGCCTCTTGACTAGTAAGTTTTAAAAGAAAATTGGATACTTGAAGAAGCAGGCTTATTTTAAATAACTCAACGTCCAATGTCCACTTCTTATCATTTAAACAGAAGCAGCACCTGCCAAGTGTAATTTCTATACCTTTATTGTACTTTTCTTGATACTTTTCTTGGGAGTTGGGAATAGATGCTAAATCAATTCTTTCACAAATTAGCATACTATTTTCCTTATTTAAGCTTCCTTTGACATGAAGTTCAAAGTTCTAGGTTTCATTAGAAAATTACATTGATTTTTTTTAAAAGATCTATGCACTCACAAAACGCTGTTTTTTAATAGTTCCATACCCTAATGGCCAAAAAGAAAAAGAAAAAAAAAAAGAAAAATATTAACCGGGAGCAGAGACTAACCATCACAAAGTTTTCCAAAAGTTTAGTAAAAAAGAAGAGGTAAATGATGATTGTAGAAAAGCCACTGTCCACCTAACACATAAACCAAAGGTTTACTTAATATATTCCGGGGACGAACCTGCAAAATGTTGAGTCCATTCTTTTCACAGTAGAGAAGAGAGAAATATCCTTGAACTGTTGTTTCTACCTTTTCTTCTCCTCCAGGACCATCTCCGTTATTTGACCTTGACATCCCCTTCACTGAGAGGTCATCCCAATGACCTCTCAGATGTTTATGGACCACTCATGATCACCTACTACTTGTCTTCCCCTTTAAGACCCCCATGCACTTAACACGCTGAGCTCTCCACTTGGAAGGTATTTTCCTACCATGCCGATCTGATGAATGCTTCCTCATCCTTCGGGAATTAATTCAGACACACCTGCTCAGTGAGCTCAGTGAAGAGCTCAGGGAAAAGTGTGGCCTTCTTTGTGCTCTCAACCAATCCTATACCTTCTAACCTCATTTGGCTGAGTGTGATGAATATTTGTTTCCTAGGCTATGAGCTCCCTGAGGGCAGGGACCGTGTTTATTCCTCTTTGTGTGCTCTGTTGTCTGTGTTTGTTGATTGACTAAGTGCTGCAGCGGAGAACAACTCCCCATCCACTAAGGGTTCACAGCAATGTAACCAAGTTACTCCCAGGTTGGCAAACGGGGCAAGCTGGCCAACTTTTTGCAGCAGAAGAATCCCAACCTGACAATGCCTCCTCCCGAGATCCAGCTACAGGCTGAAGAACAATTTTTACTAAACTCTTTATCCCCAAACCTTTCCTCTCACAACACATCAGGGACATTTAAGTTAAATGAGTTTAATCCAAAACAAAATGCTTTATTGAATATCATTCCTTTCCGCTTCACCACAACAATTTAAAAGATTTTTATTTGCGCCAGCATTTTAAAGTCAGGAATAAACGCAGAGGATAGCGGCGAAGGGTTTGTTTACGAGCCTTTATACCACCGTGTAAGAAGACGTAGCAGAGTTTACATTTGTGCCATGTAAATCGCTGTAGAACCAGATGGGGCTTACAAGGTACCTTGTAACTCATCTCCTCTAAGCAATAAAGCTTTTTTTTTTTTTTTTCTGGCAAAAGTTTGAGAAACTTACTGCTGTTTTCTATCAGCAGATACAACAGATGGCTGGCACATGCCTGCTTTGCTAAATGAAATGCGCTCTCTGCAGAATTACTCTTTGATCCAATGGCATGTCCACACCACCACAATGCAAAATACCACAGCCTAGCAAAATCTAAACATGAAAAGTTTAAAGCTGTGTTTTTGATAGGAGTACCTTCCTCAAAAACTCATGCCCACAGTATGTAAACATATTCGCATTCCCACTTTGAAACCAGGGACCAGGGGTCAAAAAACGAGGCATTTCCTCCATTTGGTGACATAAAACCACTCCAAAGGTATGATGGCAAACCCCAGGAGTACGAAAGTATGCAACCACTTGGGTTGTAACTACCAAAACAATCATAACTCCATTAGGAAAAAATGTGGATAGTACACATTAAGGGATTTAAATAATAATAGTAAGTGTTACCATAACTTATGGAATTGGAAGGAGGCGGGTAAGGGTATTCGGCAGTTCCTTTGAAGAGGGAGAGGTAGTGCTTGAATTAAAACTCACTCTCTGTTGCTTTTCTTTCATTTTTGTCAAGGGGAGAAAAGAAGGAAAAACACATTTTCCTACAGGTCTCCTTTCCTCAAGCAGTCCAGTGGGAAATCTGAGACAGCAAACTGCAGCCAGTTTAATGGGACCCGTGTGACTTCCTATCAAACACGATAGTGCAAAAACAAGCATCTGGAGCTTAGGGACATTTTAATGACAGGATTGGATTATCTAGTTCATATTACAGAAACACATTAGTGGAATGATTTCATTTTTTTAAAAAATTAGCAAAAATCTGAGTCAGTTTCCAGGCAAACGATCTCTTTTTGACTTCTCTTTTCTTTTCTTTTCTCTTTTCTTTTCTTTTCTTTTCTTTTTTCAACGGTACCTTCCTCATTTTAAAGCTGAATTTGGGTGTTACTGACTGGAGTCACTCACAAAGACGCCACTACCCAGGCAAAGTTCTTAGCTTTATTCATACTCTATTTTGTATTATTATTATGTCGGGCAGTTTGAAATAATTCAAGATGTTTTTTAATTGGTAGGGAAACTAGGAAGGCTGATGAACATATTTATGTTCCTTACATAATTGGAAAACATTGTACTCGATATACTGTATCTTCGGCATGTGTAGTATTTTCTGTTTTGTATGGTGATACATGAAACAAAGGAGCGCGTTTAAGTTTAACCCAATAGTCAATGCTTCCACAGGATACATGTGGCCACCCACTTCCCAGCCGAACAGACAAAATTCTCCCCTTCCTTTCCTGTATCCACAAAGACACTTTTACGTTTTGTTTTTAAACATCTTGTAACTGACGAAAATGAAGCTCTCTCCGACTTTTAGGAGTTATAAGAATTGTGGCCACTACACATAATTACAGCTGACTTTAAGATCTGGACCTATTGGTACAGATGGTTAGAGCTTGCTTGGTAATCCAAATGGTGGGTTGGAAGTTAATACTCGCTGGTTATCTTTACCCACAGAATTTCTATTCCACACACACCAATTTCACCCCAACCCTTGCCAGCCATCTCAGCAATCCAGGCATTTGGTCACAAGGAGGTTGGAAAACTTGTACAGATGGCTCAGCATAAATCCATCACCACTGCGGGGAAAAAAAAAAAAAAGCCAACATAAAAGATGGCCTATTAACTGGGTACTAGATTCATAGTACCTTAGCATCTATGTGCAGGTGATAGAATATATTACAGTTGTTAAGTTCAAGTCTATATGATCTTTATAAAGATCTATTTATATTATCTATATAAACAAAAAATTTTGGCCTTGAACCAAATTGGTTCATATGGAAATCAGCAGTGGTGTCCTAATATTAGAATTCAGATTTGTCCAACAAAGCTTCTCATTAAAGTTTTATTTGACAGCCATTAGTTTCAGAAAGGGTTATTTTCCAAATAAAATGTTTAATTAGTGCATCGTTTAGAAAACCAAAATGGTCACTCATGGCCCCTACCTGTCCCAAATGTGGAGAAAAATTAGAATAAGGAATGCCTCATTGAAAAATATCAACTATTAAAAGTTATATACAGCAATAAAGAGTATTTTCCCTTAATTACTAAAAAATGCTTTAAGCCTAAACCTCTTTAATAGAAATTTTTCTCTGATCTAAAGGCCTTGACAAGGTCATGTCACAAAATGAGTGTTTTAAATGGGAGATAAAGTAGAGACAAAGTTTTCAATGGAAAATGAGGATTTCAGTGAGAGAAAGAGGTCAGGTCATCTGATTTCAGAAAGGAAAGCCTTCCTAGGCAGAGTTTTAGGGATCTTGAAAGAAACTGGTGAGAGTCAGAGAAGCATTAGTGAATTCTTTGGGTTCCATAGCTATGATCAGCTACGAAAACCACTTGTACCATTTTGTTGAGTAATGTGTGGTGTAAAAATGATACTGTATTGGGGAGCCTGGGTGGCTCAGTTGGCTAAGCATCTGACTTTGGCTCAGGTAATGATCTCACAGTTCGTGAGTTTGAGCCCCACATCTCTCTGCTGTCAGGGCAAAGCCCCTTTTTGGATCCTCTGCATCCCTCTCTCTCTGCCCCTCCCTTGGTTGTGCTCTCTCTCTCTCCCTTTTTCTCAAAAATAAATGTTAAAAAAACATTTAAATAATGATACTGGAGGGGTGCCTGGGTGGCTCAGTTGGTTGAGCGTCCAACTTCGGCTCAGGTCATGATCTCACAGTTCATGGGTTCGAGCCCCACATCGGGCTCTGTGCTGACAGCTCAGAACCTGGAGCCTGCTTCCGATTCTGTGTCTCCCTCTCTCTCTGCTCCTCTCCTGCTCACACTCTGTCTGTCTCCCTCTCAAAATTAAATAAACATTAAAAAATTTTTAAAAAATGATACTGGATAATAAATATAAGTAAACTAATAATGTGGAACATCATACAAGCATAAACTGTAAAGTATAGCTTTCACACATAGTAATGTAAAATAGTTTTTGAAATTACAAATCAATACACATTCATTGTGGAAAAACAAAAATGTAAAATACGCAGATGTGACTAATGTTAATACTCGGGAGAGTCAGAGGTTTGTCAGATGTTTGTTCCTATGTCTGCCTACATATTTTATAATGGGATCAAACACAATATACTTATAGACTGCTGACTTAATCTGTCATGAATAGCCTCCTTCTATGGCATTGAGTAGATCTCTAGATATTCTTATTAATGCTTCATTGCATTCTCCTGCCACTGTCACTGGACCTCTAAATTCTACCCATTTTGGCTTTTTTAAATAGTATAATGAGGAACAATCTTGCACCTAAATTTTTATTAATATCCATAACTATTTCCTTAGGATGACTCTCTGGAAGGAAAACTTCCCAAAGGGTCTGTATCAAGCGTTTTGCCCTCAGAATCAAATTGCCCTGCAATAAGGCTCCCAAGGACATCAGCCACATACAAGCGTGCCCAATTCTCCACATACTTAAAACACTCTTAAAAACCTGACCAACTTGACGTGGGGAAATGAATCTCACTGTGATTTTTATTTGCATTTGTTTGAAGTAGAACATGAAAGGTATTTCAAATGGCCCCAAGAATACTTGGGGTTAATGGACTAACAATTCATTGGAAGTAGACAATACCTACTGCCTCTAGATCTTCAGCCCTAACGTTATTCTAACGTTCTCCACGTGCTGCCAAAACACTTCAATATTCAGCTTTAAATTTCAGTAAGCAGCTGTGTGTTTTTACTTGTGTTGAAATCCCTAAATGCTTGATATTATTTGGATGAAATAACTAGATAATGGAGTGAGCTTTTCATTTTCCATGTAGATGTTTTGATGTGGTTTGGCTTTAGCCAGAGATGCCTTTCAAAATACTTAATTGGTATTGAAAGGATTATTTTCCTCGTCTTCAAAATTTCCATGCATTTCAAAATGATGTTGCTGGAGTCATAAAACGTTATCGAGTAAAATAAGTAAAATTTAAATAATATTTTTAAATGTCCTGCTGTTTGGCATCGTGTAGATCACACCTTTCTCACCTACCCTCCAGCTAAATAAGACAGACACCAGAGTACCCACCCAGAGCAGAAAGCGCCAAGAGCAAGATAACTGAGGGGCTAACATTATCCGGTGTAATGAGATACGCCATAATGGTGATTAACATCTAAACGGGGAAAAAAAGATGCTAGAAGCCTTATTTCCATTCCAGTTCTGACGTCTTCTCTAATCCTTTGCAAGAGACATTCTGGAGATTGATCTGTGATTCCTTTCGTGCTCAACAATATCCCAGTGTTTGCAAACCTGCACTATGCCATCAACCAACAGGGGAGATAGCATGGCATTTAAGCCTTTGCTTCAAATTCCATTCTTCAGAAGACAAACGCATATGAAAAATAAATAAATAAGAACTGTTGATACCTTCTGCTTCTGTTACAGTTACCAAACACTTTCAGCTAGCAAGGTAGCTTTTAAGCTACCTTCCAATGGTTCTTACAAATTAATGAAAGTATAGGTAAAGAAAGTATCCTTTTAAAAACTACTGAATTAAGGGGCACTTGGGTGGCTCAGTCAGTTAAGCGTCCAACTTCGGCTTGGGTCACGATCTCACGGTTTGTGAGTTCGAGCCTCCCATCAGGATCTCTGCTCTCAGCATAGAGCCTAATTTGAATACTCTGTTCCCCTCTATTTCTGCCCCTCCCTCCCTCCCTCTCTCAAAAATGAATAAACATTAAAAAAAACTACTGAATTAATATTGATCCCATCTGACAAATGGTCAAACACAGATAGATTCAGGTGAAAAGTAAAAGATGATAAAAGGTCATTCATTAACTTATTACTAATTTCACAATATTCCAAAATTAATTGTCCCTTGAGTATCTATGAAGAGGGAAATCTATAGGAAGAAAAGGGATAGTCTCTTTTAGAACAATAGGAGCCTCAGTGAACTTATCTGACAAATGGGGGCATGAGAATAGATGACCTTCCTGTTATGAACCCTGGTGGATTCAAAACTATTTTTGGATATTTTTGTCTATTTTTTTTACAATGATAGAAGTGTTGATGGGTCTAGATTTGGTTTATTTTAGGGGAAAAAAATGAGAGAACAGACCTGAGGGAAAAGTGACAATTAAAATGATCATGCCCAAAATATAACAGATAATTAGAGAGACACAAAGTGGTTTCTCAATTCAAAATAATTACTTTTAATTAAGTGTCTTCTGGATCACATTCTTCATGAAATGGCCACTTAAGTAATTTTGGAATTAAAAAAGGACCTGAGAATGTGATCTTAATTATAATTACAATGACTTTCATAGTGGACATATTTTACTGACTAATGAATAAAAGAATTTATTACTTATTTACTACCTACCGTCCTCTACAGTAAATTCTCCAACTGCACAAAAAAAATTAAACCCACATAACATTTATTCTCTCTTTCTTTCCAAAATTAGAGCTCATTTATGTAATAATGGAACTATACAAAAAGTAACATACAAAGGATGTAATACAAAGGATGGTAATGTGCTAAGAAATAAAAGGTATGCTTCTTCATAAAAATATATTGTAGTTTTCTTTTTCCATATGAAAGTATTTAAAATGGTGCTTAAAAAAATCAAAAGCCTGCAATATTTTACAAACATTCTTATATGACACTTTTTGAGGCTATGAACTTCAACCAGAAATATATAACATTTGCATTGTTCCAGTGAGTAACATTCAACAATTTTTCCAAATGCACAATGTCAAAAATACTTAGAGTTTAAAATTTGCTTTAAAGTATAATGTCAAACGTGATTAGTATATACTATGGGAAAAAAATTCTTGTAGATATTATGTTAAGTTTTAATGTCACTGATCACAGGAAGAAGTGATGTTGGTATTTGTCTCTAGCAGCCTGAAGACACGGAGTCATATCAAAATAGCAAGCTTAGGCACATCACTTACCCTTTTCTTTTGGGAATCTTTACTTTACATGACATGTTTCAATAAACAAGGGTTAATTCTTTATTTGCTTTGGAGATCACATGAGAAATCACTCTTAAATGTTGTAAAAAGGTTCCAGCCTACACATGACACCGCGTTATTTCTACCTGCAGTCGGGCAGTGGAAATATTAAAGGGTAATTTTCTCCACCCCTTCTGGTATCAGAACTTACCTGCCCTGCAGCTTGCCAGGTAAAATTCATGGAATGGATATTGACAGGAATGGCTGGCATTCTCTGTTGTGCTTTTCTGAAATCGTGTGTAAAAGGGGCCATTTTCCCCTCTGAAACAATCAAGATATCTTCTTCAAATCCTGGTTTAAAAAAAAATAAACAAAACTATCAAACCAGGTAGACTTAAAAGAATCCAAACCAGAAACTGCATGCAAAAAGAGCATTGAAGAATTGGTATGGGTCATGACTCTACACCACGCACCTGTCTTGGTACCAACCAATTTTCCTCTTCATGGGATAAGAACAGTGCCAACAGACACGAGCTTTTAAGAAAGGGAGCGGACATGGAGTTACCAGGTGCTAACAAACGCTGGGTCCACCCCAAAACCTACGGTTGTGGAACCCAGCAATAGCACGCAGAACACTAGATCTGCTTAGGTTCCTTGAGAGAAGTTCATACACTTCCAGGTGGGAAAATAGCTTATTAAAAGGTGGAGGGGAACAACCTTCCTTGGAAATTAAGTTGTAAACAGATCCTTAAATGCATGCATCTCTCCTTGAACAGAAGCGCTGGCGAGAGGAAAGCCACAGGTAGGGGAAGGGAGTGGGCGCGGGGGCCTTCCTTACCTATGAGCACTCTCGCCTGGTGAGCATCGATCCACAGGTACAGGCTTTCCTCGCGCGGCGGCCCCACCTCCGCCCGCAGTGCCAGCAGGCACGGGAGGATGCCCCAGAGCCGGAGCGCGGCGGCGGGGAAGGCGCTTCTCGGGGCCATGCTACCCCAGATCGCCCTCGCGGTGGCTCTCGCCGCTGAACCTCCTGCAGCACCCTCCCAACCTGCGGCCGTGAAGTCCCGCCTTTGCCCGGGCTGTGCCCGCTTAGACGGCCGGGCGTGCAGCCTCCTTCTCGTGCGAGTGAGCCCGTGAGAGCCGGAGGAGGAGGGAGGGGAGAGCGGGCGCCGGCGGGGAGGCGGAGGGGGCACAGGAGGGAGACGCGCCGGCGGAGACGTGAGACTGGCAAAGCAGGAGATGCCAGCACTCGCGGCAAGGCCAACAGCCCGAGGGTTAAATACAGCCCAGAGAGGAAGAACGGGAAGGGAGGGCGCGAGTGAGGTGCGAGCGAGGAGCGGCGAGGCCCAGCCGCTCGCCGCTGGGGGGCGCTGGGGGACGCAGGACCCTCGGAGGCCGCGTCAGCGCCGCGGGGCGCGGGTGCGAGCGCGCGCCAACGGAACCGCGTGGTGTAGACGGTTGCAGAGAGGGAAGCTCAGACGCTGCCCTGGGACGTCACTCGCCTCTGCCTCCCGCCTGGCTAGGCAGGGCAGGAAGAAAAGGGGGAGAACGGACATCGCATGGCTTGAGTAAGCGCTGAGGATGGTGAAGATGACGACGACGACTGTGACAACGACGGCTCCTATCCCTATGCCAGCGCTAAAGGAAGGCACATATTCCTCCACCTCTCCCTTTCTGCCACTATCGTTCCTCTCTGAGCCGCTCTGCCCCGATACAGTGTAAACCCGATCCACCGCCCAGTGGTGCCCTTGACTGCAGGCGCTCGGCTTGGCTCCCGGCGCAGGGCTTTCATTCTGCGCTTGATGGCCGTCAAGGAGGGTTCTTTCACAGTTGGGGGAGACTCCTCCTTGCTCACCCGGTGGCGCCAGGAAGAGTTCCCTGGACGCTGGGTGACACGCCCACCTGACCCGGTGGGGATAGAACTACACAAAACCATGAATATCTTAATGTATGCCAGGGGTTCCACAAACTTGAAGGCACGCACGGTGGTCCTGAAATCACAAAGCGCTTGGTGGGAACACCAAGCTCTGGCCTTGCCTGTGGGAAGACTAATTGGCTGGCGGTGGGCTACAGCTTAACATACATACCCGACCTCTGCAGAAGGGATTTAACTTGCTCCCTGCCTAATCCCTGGGCTGTGCAAAGAAAACGGAAGCAAACGGTTTAAAAAAAAATGCTTAGAAAGATTTCAGACTCAGAAAAGGGTTGTTCTCTTTGTTCTTAGGAACCCAGATGCTGCGACAAATGCCCAAGGATCCAGTGTCTGGGGCCGGGTGTGGTGTTTCACTCAGTCTTTTGTAGAGTAGTGGACCCCTCAAGAGGGGAAAACAAACAGAAGGGCCAGAAGAGAAGCCGAACATGAGCACACATTCAGTTACATAAATGTTAGGTCATGATAAGTTACTAAAAAGAACAGAATATGCATTTCCAATTATGAAATATTTTCAGCTTTACAACTGTTGATCTTTGAAAGTAATTAGACAAGATGTCTAATTATGACTGTTTTGAACTTGCAGTGTCTTAACTTTATAAGTACTTTAAAGTGCTTACTTAATCTTCACAACTCTTTTAAAAAGGCACTATTATTATTCCCATTTTACTCATGGGGAAGCATAGGTCCAAAAAGCCCGGTAAGTTGCCTGTGGTTACCCAGCTGGTAAGGGGCAGAGTCAGGGTTCAAACCCCAGGCACTCTGAATTAAAAGCCCATTCTTTTAGCCACTATACCTCATACTGATAAGTAAATTATCATTAAGTGTATACATCCCAAGCCTCAGAGGCATTCTTCCTTTAGTATAAGACTATTTACCTCTTTTCAAACATTTTATTAGTTTTGATTTCAGTGCATATTCAAATAATGTATTCACATACATTTGGCAGCCTTTAAAGCCCTTTAACATTTTAATGCCAATTGTTTCCCAATTAAAGATAATTTCAAAACACAGTAGACATTTTCTTCGACTCCAAAGAGTGTGGTCTTAACCGAAACTTTTTCCTTTGCAGTGCTCAAATCTCTATGGCTCTTGGTGCAAGGACGCCCTCTACAGGTTGTTATAATCAAATACTAAGTAGGAAATACCATAAAACTACTTTTTGGTAGAGAAAAAGAGGGGCTAAATTCCCTCCTCATTCAACTTCCTCTGAGTGAGGCCCTTCTGCAATGGTTGACTTTGGTGTTGATGATGATGGTAGAATGTATTTTGCTGTAAGAAATTATTTTTCCTTCCAGAATGGTTGGTCTTTATTTACTTCACCTTAGCAGTGGACACTTACAAAAAATTAGATTTTATTATAGTTAGAAAAATGCTATTTCCTAAAATTTTGGATTTGAACTCCTTGGATTTTAAAGGGAAGGAAGGAACATATGGTATACACCAGTCAGCTATTTCCAAGAGTGTATCATTTTGGGGGGAGGGGCCACCTAAGACCTAAATCAAGCTTGATTCTCCTTTCTGTTATTAGGGAACAAAGTGGCTTTTTCATTTAGAATACAGTCATGTTTCAAATTTCTGTACTAAAGAAATGTGATTATATTTATTTGCATATGAAAAAAATTTCCAAATAAGGTGCTAGGTGATATTACAAGTCAACTTTGTTTAGTTTGAAAATTCTACCATTTATTGGGCACCTGGCTGGCTCAATGGGCTGAGCATGTGGTTCTTGATCTCATGGTTGTAAGTCTGAGCCCCACGCTGTGTGTAGACATCACTTAAAAATAATATCTTTAAAAAAATTCTACCATTTATTTTCCAGACTATTATTTTTCCTTTCCTTGTGCAATTCATTCTCATCAGCTACATTTGTAGGCAGATGCATTTATTTGTTCATTAAGTTATTCACTTATTCTACCAGAGATTGATCAAATACCGATTTTGTACAAGATGCTGTTCTAGAAATTACACGAAAAACAGAGCAAAAAAAAAAATCATAAAACGTCATGAAAAACGAAACATGACCTCAGCCCTTGAAGAGTATTGGAGTTATTAAAATGAATAAAACAAGCACCTAAGTAACCATAGTGGTTGTTGACAGAAGGACTGGGAATTCAAAGAGGAAGTAGGTCTGGGATTTGGGAAATTTTTTAGTTCGTTCATTCAAAAAACATTGGTGAAGGGAAATGGGTGAGGATTTGCCTAAAGGACTGATGGGGTTTAAGAAGGGCACTTGTGGTGGTGATGAAATCACTGAATTCTACCTGAAAACAATATTACGCTCTATTAGCTAACTAGAATTTAAATGGAAATTAAACAAGGAAAAAAAAGGCATTGGTGAAGTGTCTGATGCACAGGGGATAGAAAGGCAAGTTAAAACACAACTCCTACTCTCCACATCCTGGTCTAATTGGAGAGAGTGTAAAGAATGAACCATAAAGACTTTTCCTGGCTTCTCATGGCTTCTTCAAGGAAAATTTAGAGATTCTGGCAATACTCCCCCCTTACAAGGGGGTGTGTGGGAGTAGTGGGGGTAAGGAGTGGCTGCCATTCAAACAGGGTTCTGCTTCTTACAGTTACAATACTCTTCTATTGAGCCTGCTTCACTTGACTTGCTGGGATCTGTAGGCTTCTGAGTTTGCTGCTGTTGGACTAGAGGAGAGGCAATGGGACAAGGAGGGGGAAGGTGCCAGAGGGGGGTTGAAACCAGCACGCATCCCGGAAGTGTGGTTGTGCGGGGAACAGGGGCGGAGCCTGCTGTAGAGAAGGATCTCGTCAGTGCCCTGCTGCCCACTTGCCAGGCAATCCTTTCACTGCCCACTCTGCCTCGTGGTCTCAAACAGAGCTAGCTTGCTGACTCCAGGGGTTGGCACTGAGACCAGGGCATAGCAGAGGAATCCTGAGCTGTGGTTGGTTGGAGAAGTAGGGGAGCAGGCACCCTGGCAGCACCCTGGCATGAAAAGGGAGCCACAACACAGTAAGTGAACACAGCAATTCCTGTTTTTAAAAAACAATGTTGGGGAGACTGGGTGGCTCAGTTAAGCGTCCCACTTTGGCTCAGATCATGAATTGAGGGCTCTGAGTTTGAGCCCTGCGTCAGGCTCTGTGCTGACAGCTCAGAACCTAGAGCCTGCTTTGAATTCTGTGTCTCCTTCTCTCTCTGCGCCTTCCCCTCTCGTGCTCTGTCTCTCCCTGAGAAATAAATAAACATAGAATAACCATGTTTAGGTGTATATATGTTTATACTTGGATGTGTCTAAAACTATATGCAGAAAATGTCTAAAAGGTTACGTACCAAAATATTTCCAGGGGTGGACTATAGGGAGTAGAACTGGGTCTAGGGGATGATTTTCACTTTATGCACAAATAGTTCCTGCTTTTTTAAAAAAATGAACAGACGCTCTTATAATTAAAAATCATTTTTAATAAAGGAGAACGGTCTTTTCTTTCCTGCTTCAGTCAGTTTCTCCCCAAGTAGGCAGCTGTCACCACCCTAGGCCAGCACAGTTTGCTGTACTGCTTGCATATGTTATCACTTCAGAACTGTTCATCATGACACATGACAGGTCATTACTAAAGCACAAGCCCAGCTTGGATATTCCTCATCATCCCATGCCACACTCCTGCTCTTCTTCCCTCGCTTAATGGCATTGCCAAGCAACCTACTATAATTTGTCTTCCACAAACCTTATCCAGTATTTTCTGTTCATCCATGCTGTTTCATCTCTATGACACTTAACAGCTATTATTTTTTAATGAGGGGGGAAAAAAGGAAAACAATTTTACTGCCCAATATTAGAGGAAGGAGGAACAAATTAAAACACTTTCATAGGATGAAATATTACTGAAGCATTAAAATTGATGTAATTGATTTTCTGGCATATATGTTCAATCATGAAACTATCATCGCAATCAAGATAATGTACAGTATCCATTACTCCCAAAGTTTCACAAATCATACACTTTAAATACATGCAGTTTATTATGTTTCAAAATTTTCTAAAGAAATAAAAAATATTGGTGTTTCTTCAGTATACAAAACCCACTAACAATAAAAGAAAAAAATGGTTAATTGGACAATATTAAAATTAACAACTTTTTTATGAAAAGATAGCATTGAGAGTGAAAAGACAAGCCATTGAATGGGAAAAGATACTTGGATGTACAGGGTTCTTATCCAGAATATATAAAGAATTTCTACAAATCCATAAGAAAAAGAACAAACAAGCCAGTAGAAAATGGGCAACAGTCCTGAATAGGCACTTAACAAAAGTGCATACTCACATGGCCAATTAACACATGAAAAACTACTCAACATTGCTAGTTATCAGCAAAATGTGAATTAAAACCACATAGGAAACCAATTTACACCCTTCAGAATGGTTCAAATAAAAATAGAAAGATTATATAAAGTTGGTGAGGGTGCGAAGCATACCCTGCTGGCAAAGTGTAAATTGGTACAGTCATTTTGGAAAATGAAATTACTGAAGCTCAACTCAGCAATTCCACTTCTAGAGAGAAGTCCAGCAGGGGAAAAAATGTATATATTTATACAAAGACTGTCAGTAACGGCACTATTTATCCTGGGCTCAAAATGGAAACAATTCAAATATCTACTGGCCGTGGAATAAATTAATAAATTATAATTGTCTGTACAGTGGAATACTACGCAGCAATGAAAATATACAAACAACAGTTACACACAGCATGGATGAATCTCACAGACATCATATTGAGCTAAATAATCCAAAATGATACATACTTGGTGATTCTGTTTACTAAAAATTCAAAAATGAGAAAAGCTAATGCATGCTATTAGAGGTCAAGACAGTGAAGGGATTACCTTTGGAGGGTGGTAATGATTGAAAGGGGACGTAAAAGGCTTTGAGATGTTGGTAATGTTTTGTTCTTGATCTGCGTGTTAGCCATATGAGAATGTTTAGTTGATGAAAACTCATGACGTTGAACACTCCTGATTGTGCGCCTTTTAATGTATGTTGTGTTTTAATAATATATTCATTAAAATTATTATATCATACAAAAAACAAAATAATAAAAGATCTGGTAGAACTCATAGATGAATGTGTTTATAAGCTTAGGATGGAGAAGATCTTTTTAAACAAGATACTTGAAAGCTATAAAAGAAAAGATAAATAAATTTGACTTGAAAAAGTATTTTAAATAACTATGTAGAAATTAAAAAAATAGCCACACCATAAACAAAATACTGGGGAAAATATCTGCAAACATGACAGACAAAGGAACAACTTCTTTAATTTCCAAAATGCTTGTATTTACATTTTATAGGGAGCACATCACCTAGGAGAAAAATGGACAAGACTATAGAATTCTGTTTCACAGAAACAAAGTATAAAAGGCTAAAAGGTGCTTACCTCCTCCGTTTATAATGAAAGAAGCGCAAACTCAAACAATAAGATATTGTTTTGTTTTACTGATTGTCCAAAATATAAAATATTGATAAATGTAAATTAAATTAAAAATTAGACACATTTAAAAATAACCAAATATATTTGGGAAGAGCACTGGGTGTTATATGGAAACCAACCTGACAATAAACTATAAAGTTAAAAAAAAAAAAAAAAAAAAAAAAAAAAAAGAAAAATATCCCTCATGAATACAAATGTTTAACTCTTTAAAAATATTAGTAAGCTGAATCTAGAAACATATAAAGAGAATTATATGCCAACACCAAGTAGGAAAAAAAAATAAAATAAAATAAAAATAACCAAATATAAAGTATTGTCAAGGCTATAGGAAAAGAGATGCTCTCCTATTATTGATGAAGGTATAAGTTGATCATTTTTGCAAAACAATTTCTAATTTCCCAATATCCATCAAACATTCAAAATGCAAAATTTGCTTTAACTCACTAATTTCACTACTGAGAATTTATTCCATGAATATACATGAAAAAAAAAACACCAAATTACATTTACAAAGCTGTCCTTTGTATTGTGGTTTGTAATAGCAAAGACAAAGAAACAAAAAATTTGAGATAGTCTAAATATCCATTAATAGGAAATTAGTCAAACAAATTATGGTTCGTGTGTGAGTGGAAAATCAGGCAGTTTTGGATGTGCTGTTTATGAAAGTTCTCAGGATTCATTGTGAAATAACTTTACCATACTCAGCAAACTTGATGCTGGTTTCCCTTAGAGAAAGAAATTATGAATCAGGTAGAGTTTGGGGAAAGAGGCTTTTTCCATTCCATTGTTTTCTCTACCATTTGATATTTTTTAGACAGATAATAGTTGATATCTACCTTTTGAAATGTTAATAGAAATTACTAAGGTAATGTGATTATGAGCCATTTAAAATTTCTTCCCTTTGCTTTTCTGTTTTCAAAAATAAAACTCTAAAAAGTGTTTTTAAATGACATTTTCAAATACTTTTTAATAGCTGAAAATATAGTGTCAAGTGAAAGAAACCCAAGAAAATCATGTTTCTGTGCAATGTGTTATGTGTACTCCAAACACACAAAACATAATATTAAAAAATGCCCTGATATGTTAATGAGAAATGCTATTCAATAATAACTACTTAAGTCCTGTGGAACCATGCTGTAAACGGCAAAGCCCCAGGAGTCGCTAGTATTACATGAGATCTGGTAGTAGTGATCTAAGTGAATGGCTAAGACTCAAGTCCTGGGTTTAGAGCTGCTGGCTCATCTGTGGATCTGAGGCCACCCTCAGGACAGAGGAGTGGGAGAGTTTTCTTTTGTGATCACTGAGCTCTGAAGTCCCCAGAGTGTTATGAACCTCCCTGTCTTGATGGAGATCTGATTTATATGTTAATCTGAGTTCCAGTCCTTCACTCATTCCCACACCCAGAAAGTTACCACAGACACAGATGCCCTAGAACACAGATACCTGAAGCAATGGAAAGTTCCATGGGTAACAGAAATACTATATAAAGGATTTTATTTCAGAATGAGCCTTAAAAAGTAGCAAAATAATTTTGACGTGTAGCTTTGATGAGGCTGTTTTGCCTAGAGCAGGAGCAATCACGCTGTTCTTATCCACCCTTTTGACAGGGTTGTTTGAGGTTAGTAGGAATGTGACTGTTACCACCAAGTAACCCTTATTCCTTCCTTCCCCGCGTCTCTTCTTGTCTGGTGAGCCTCGGGAGTGGGGTTAAGACATCTCTTTGTATATCTTCGGGGATAAAATCTTGAAAGTGTGACAGTTTGTTAACATTCTAGAAAAAAATTTAGGTGATCATTTGACAATCTTTCTAAACAAAAACATCAAACATCCATCACATATATGACATACATATATCATATATATGTACCAAAGATATACATATCTATCTCTTCAACCAAATGATATCTTATATATATACCATATATATACATATATCTCCAACCAAATACATTTATATGGTTTCTATATAACATATAAGTATGTGTATAGATACATATC
>CM053571.1:48884018-48956550 GCA_028646485.1 Cryptoprocta ferox | reverse complement strand
ATATATCTATAGGTATATACATATCTGTATGTACGTATCTATATCTACATGTCTATATGTAGATATCTATAACTATATATCTATATGCTTAGTAATATGAGAAACAACATTGAAAGATAAATGATATCCTGAGGGGAAAAAGTTGGGTTAAAATCCTTAATGTAAGTCAATTCTTACCAAACTTTATTTTTTTTAAATTTTTTTAATGTTTTTTATTTATTTTTGAGAGAGACAGAGAGACAGTGGGAGCAGGGGAGGGTCAGAGAGAGAGGGCGACACAGAATCAGAAGACAGGCTCCAGGCTCTGAGCTAGCTGTCAGCCCAGAGCTCAACGCGGGGCTCGAACCCACAAACCGTGAGATCATGACCTGAGCCGAAGTCGGACGCCCAACCGACTGAGCCACCCAGGCGCCCCCTTACCAAGCTTTAGATGAGGGAGATGAGTATCCCAGTAGAAAAATAGGCAGATCTTCGAATAATTGACATACAAATACAAATGAATGAAAACCTATGGTCATTTAACATTTTAAAGAATATCCAACTTCGCTAGTCATTACAGAGATACAAATAATAACAGTAAGATACTCTTTTACCTTTCACTAGAACAAAGATGTAATAATTCATAGCCTTCACGGTCGTTGAGAGTACGAATTGGGATAACCTTTCCAACAACTAATATATTATCTTGTATCAACATTTTAGATAGGCACAGCTTTTAAGAATTTTTGCTTCTGGGGTGCCTGGGTGGCTCAGTTGGTTAGGTGTCCACCTCTCGGTTTTGGCTCAGGTCATAATCTCAAGATCGTGAGATAAGCCCCACATCAAGTTTCATGCTGAGGGTGGAGCCTGCTTGGGATTCTCTCTTTCCCTGTCTCTGTCCTTCCCCTGCTCATGCTTTCTCTCTCTCTCTCTCTCTCTCAATAGTATAAAAATAAACATTAAAAAAGAAAAAAAAACTTATTTCTGAGAATTTAAGAAATAATTAAAAGTGCATAAAATATATATGAACAAAAATGTTCTTGACAAACTTTACAATATTAAAGAATTTAGAAACATTGCTCATCAAAATTGAATGAGTGAGCACACAATAAATGCCATGCTGTAAGTTAAAATGGTGTTAACTTTATTTGATTAGCTACTTCAACTCAGATTCAGTTTAAGGAATACTTTTAGTTTTAAAGTGCCTGAACTATAATAAGTACTTTATGAGTGTCTTTTAAGTATACATTGAAAGATTTGATGCAATATTTGGATCCAAATGGTTATGGTTGGTTTCTTCTTATAAGTTACTAGCTTCTTCTAAGTTACTACAGGCAGCCCACAAAATATATGCTTAACTCAGGCTGTTCTAACGGCAGGATACCTTGGATATTTATCACTAATTTATATGGAGTCATATAACTTATTCCCAAAAGGAAATTCTTCTTTGCTCTTTGGATTTTACAATAAAAACTTTACCGTTAATGGACGATGGGGACAAAAGTCTGTTTCTATCATCCATGCAAGCCTAGCAAGGATGACTAGGATTCAGAGAGTGTTGTGATTCTAAAAACTCTTCCCATATAAAAAAAATGTAACTTAAAAGCTTTTACCAAAAATTTCATAAGCTATATTATGGAATTTGCCTCATTGGTAATGAATAACCACAGTAAGAGTTGAATTTTTCTATCTTGTACTCATTTTTAAAATTCTCAAATTTCCTGAGGTATCTTTCCCTAGACTACCTGAATGTGATACTGTTTCTTTCTACTCATAACAATAATCAAAATCAAACAATGCCAGATTGTGTGACTGGCTTTCTTTGGGTAAAATACCAAATAGCATTTGTAGTAACCTTGAAAAATGTTCACTTGTGAATTTTTAAAAGGACACATTTAAAATTTCAAGGGAGATCAGCTAATTGTGAATGTAAGACCTGTTGAGGGATAAAACCTCGGCAGAGTTTACACAAAATTGGAAGTTAATTTTCTATAGACAAATCCTTTTTTATTGCCAAGTTGATCAGGATCTCAGAGACTATTTCAGGCTAAACACACTCAGAACTAGGATCAACCAAAAATGGTAACTTATTAATCTCCAACATGTAGAATATATTTTTGGAGACCAGAATGCAAAAGTTAGCACTCCAAGACATCCGTTTCCTAGCAGGAAGCTACCTGCAGAATTCTATTGGTAATCAAAAGATTGATGAATGTTGATCCCAGATGAGAGTATTGGCCAGCTAATCTCAACTGCTAATGAGTAGGAGGCATTTTAGAAATCTGTGGGGATATTTCTGGTTGTTACAATGTCTGATGGGTGCTTTGGGCTCCTACTGGACATAAGCCAGGAATAGTACCTTTCCTGCTGTGCATGAGACAGAGCCACATATGAATTGTGCCACAGTCTACACACATCTTTTGATTACCCCAGCAGAGATTCATGTAGACAAAAACTTGTCTATAATGATCTGATCCTAGGAACTTAGTTCCATTTTACCTATAAACACATAGTTTTAAATACACAATGAATTTTCCAGAAATGCAACTACTGGGAATAGTCAGATTCTGTGAAAAGCAAGATTGTGCTTGGTTTTATTTGGATCTTTATCAAGAATCATTCACATTTTGGAAAAATCACATCACACCTCTGCTTTTTTCATTCTCTTATACTTTTTATACATGATAGCTTCTGATCTTCTTCCCACAAAACCAAACTTTTTCATTAAAGTAGGTACAAGTATCCGGTTACTTCACGAGGTCAAAAACAGTTGTGCTCAACCATTTCCATCACAAATATACATTATTTTAGAATTAATTTTTTGCTTTGTTCATATATGTTAGAGCATTATATTTATTATTTAGCATTATAGGTGTCAGAGTAGATACTATTGTCCTGTGTTCCATTTGAAGATAGTAAAGGGGAAATAGCAGAATGTCTATTATAAAAAGGCAGCTTTGGGTCAGTCTAAAAGGCTATCTACCGTGTGATTCCATTTATGTGACATTCCAGAAAATCACTATAAACAGGGAACATAGGCTGACAGAGGCTTGGGGTTCCTAGAGGCTAGGGATTCCCAGGAAGGTTTAATGACAAAGGGGTTGCATGAGGGAATTTTTTTGAGGGGCAATGTTAACTGGTCTGATTCTTGACTGTGGTGGTGATTACATGACTGTTTGCATCTGTCAAAATTTATAGAATTGCATACCCCAAAAAGTGAGTTTTATGTATGTCAATTGTAAAATGTTTAGAAAGGGGGGGAAGAAAACACAAATAAAACACAGAAAATCCAACAATCAAAATGGTAGCATTGGTTCCCAATGTTGAGAACTGCTGAAGTAGGCCACAAAAACCCCTGACCTTTTATGCCTCCAAAGTACAGGTCCTACCTCTCGTGACTGAACTCCTTATTCTCACTGTCATTCTCAGATATGTGGAGAGAAAAAAATTAACTTTTTATAGAATTCATGACAATGCACAAACTATATTTTAAGCAAAGCCAACAAGTTATTGGCATTAGGATTAAAACCTAGACACTTCATTCTAGTGATCATTTCCTACACCACACTGCCTCACTAGTTTATGCTAAAATGGAAGAATACTGTGAGTTCTTAAGTCTTTCCATTCATAGCCAGCATTACACCTCTAAAATAAAATAAAATAAAATCCCAGTATGCACATTATACTACCACCTGACTTTACTAAGAAAGCAAAAATAAAAATAAATAATTTTCTTAATAACATCACCACTCACATTCCTAGAAAAGTGTACTGTAATGTCACTTCTGTTGACAGAAAATACAGGTCTCTTGTGTTTTTTATAAGGTGTTTACAATAGGTCAGTGTTTTGGCTAGGGTGTTAAAGGTTTTTTTTTCCCATTTATAGTATTTATTCTTCAGCCTTTTGAAACCACTTTGGGAAACTTTAACATGTAGAAATGTTTAGCTCACTTATAGGTGATTAAAATGGTTAAGGGCGGAACATTACTCAATAAATGCCTTAATTTGGATCACATCCAAATAGTAGGTGTCAAAATGATACATTATTAGCTCTTCAAAAATTTTCTTGCCTAACATTCAACCATTTAACCATTAAGCTACATGAATCTGTAACAAGAATATAATAACATTTAGATAATCATTAATTGATACCTCTGCTGAGAATCTATAAATCAAATGCAGTATGATTGCTTTATAAAAGAAAAATCAAATAATTGTCACTTAATCAGTTTGCTTCATGATAATTAACATTGGAATTGAGTGTGATTTCAAATGATTAAAAAATAAAAAACAAAAGGTACTTTACCGAGTGTAAGCTGAACCATGGATATCCAGGCAAGATGAAGGTATTGACGCCACACTGTACATTCTACAATCCGTGGCCCACAATCAATTTTCAAGGGATACTACTATTTCAGTCACTCATAATTAGGTTTGCAATCATCCCCTCTGTCATCAGTTTAAAGTTGGTAGTTTTTATGACTTAGGAGGCGTGGAAGTGGAAGTGGAAGCATAGATGAAATAAGACTGGCCATGAATAAATAATGATTGAAACTGACACTTTCTCTACTAGCTACGGTGGAGTAACTGACACTGGCCTTGTCCTCCCGGTGCACACAACTAGAAAACTGGGCAAAATATAAGAAGCTTCTGTTTTAAGGGGTGCCTGAGTGGCTCAGTCAGTTAAGCCTCCAACTCTTTTGGTTCAGGTAAGAATCACACAAATTGAAATCAAACCCCACATCAGGCTCTACACTGACAGTGCGGAGCCTGCTTGGGATTCTTGCCATCTCCCTCTCTGTCTCTGCCGCTCCTATACACACACACACTCTCTCTCAAAATAAATAAATAACTTTGAAAACAATTAAGAACATAAACAAGAAGCATCTGTTTTAAGACATTGAACGGCAGAAAGTACACGCTTATAACCCCCCAAAAAAGGAAACAAATTACTTAAGCTCAGTGATCTCTCTGGCTTTCTTTTTCTGAAGGCACTTTCATGACTATGGAGCAGGAAGAGGGAATATATGTATTTATATGTGTGTGTGTATATATACATATATATATATATACACACATATATATACATATACATATATAAGCTTAAGAAGTCTTCATACCCTTAAGTCTGTTCAGAATACTAAGCTGAAAATGCATAGGGAGAGGGGCACCTGGGTGGCTCAGTCAGTTAAGCGGCTGACTTTGGCTCAGGTCATGATCTCGTGGTTCCTCAGTACAAGCGCTGCATCAGGTTCTGTGCTGACAGTGTGGAGGCTGCTTCAGATTCTGTGTCTCCCTCTCTCTCTGCCCTTCCCCTGCTTGTGCTCTGTCTCTCTCTGTCTCTCTCTTAAAAATAAATAAACATTAAAAAAATTAAAACAAATAAATAACATTTCCTTAAAAATAACCAACTCTTTGAAGCAAAAATAACAGTGTATTGTGAAATTTATAATATGTAAAAGTAAAAGGTATGACAGCAATAGCACAAAAATGAAAGGGAGGAAACAGATGTATGTTGTTATAAGGTTCTTCATTATATGTAACTTGGTACAATACTATTTGAAAATAGACTGCTAAGTTAAAGATGAAAATTGTAAATCCTAGAAAAAAGCAGTGAAACATAAAGAGGTATGCTTAATAAACTAATAATGGAGATAAAGTAGAATACTAAAAAATAATATAAAAGAGGGGGAAAAGAATCTAGAACAGATGTAACAAATAGAAAACAAAGAGCAAAATGGTAGACTTAACGCTACCATATCTTTAATTATATTAATTATAAATGTCTAAATACTCCATTTAAATAGCAGAGACTATCAGATTGAAATTAAAAAAGGAAGACTCAGCAAATTTATCTACAAAGAAAAAGGTTTAAATATGAAGACTCAGGTAGGTTAAGAGTGAAAAGATGGAAAAAATATTTGAAGCAAACACTATTCATAAGAAAGTTGGAGAGGCTTTATTGATATCAGAGAAAATTGACTTTAGGACAAGGAATATTAGCAGAGATCGTTGTTGAAGCTGGGTTATAGATAGATGGCAGTTCATCATACTATTTTCTCTACTTTTGTACATGCTTGACAGTTTTTAATAAAACATTAAAAATAAAAAAAGGAAAAATATATGCTAAAACAATAGTTTTTTTCTGTGTAGATTAAATATACCCATTTCAGTTACCCGTCTTGGAACAAAAATACCTTCTGCTGTGGATTTGTATTATTAGTTTCATGCTATACAGATCTACTCATTCCTTTTTCCGTTATTCTAATTTTCTTATAATGATCATAATACTACATTTTTGGAAAAGGGTTATCTAGAGGTATTATGAAAGGTTAATAATTCCCCCTGGTGAATGTGGATATTAGTTTCTAGAAAGCTGTGGTTGGATTTCAGTTTTAGAGTGGTCCCAGAGTTGCTATGTATTTGAAACACTGTACATACCTCAAATTATAGCTAGTTTTTCCAAATACTCCAGAAAAGAATGCTTTTCATTATTAACAGAATATTTTTCATTTTTTTCTTTCCTTTTTGTTTTGTAAAAAAAAGAGAAGCAATTTGAAAACTGTCAGATTGAAAATGTCAAATATTTTACAGGACAATAAAACATTTCACAAAGAATTGCTATTTAAATGGCTTTTATCCCATTATAGAAAAGACATTGTCATTTAACTTCCATCTTCTATGCTATTTACCACCCATATAAGACTGTCATACAATTTATCACGGATAGGTATTATTTCCAATTTCAAACAAGGTTTTATAGATAAGTCATATTAATATTAAGCCATTATTCTCATCTTTAGAAGTCAGAAAAATGTCTATGCATATTCTTCTCTAATTCAATAGACAGCATTCAATAAATTTCCATCAGAAACTGAAGGAGAATATTAAACAGAATTTTTCCAAATATACCACCTTAAACATATAGCACTGTTATAATTTTGATACCTTATATTTTTATGAAACTATACTAACCCCTTTTACATGGTAATATGCTAATGTTTATTCAGCAATTATTATGTGCCAGGTACTTTCATGAACACTAAGACAGTTTTAGTTTATAAGCAAAATTTATTACTATTTAAAAAAATACTGTGTTTGTATTACTATATTTGTGACTGAGAGATTTTAAAGTGGTTTAAAAGATACATTGAATATAACTGGAAGGCATATATCTTCAAGCCAGGGAAGCTCTTAAAGTCTAAATCAAAATATATAATTTTGGGTGCCTGGGCGGCTCAGTCAGTTAAGCATCTGATTTCAGCTCAGGTCATGATCTCACAGTTCGTGGGTTTGAGCCCTGAGTCAGGCTCTGTGCTGACAACTCAGAGCCTGGAGCCTGTTTTGGATTCTGTGTCTCCCTCTCTCTCTGCCACTCTCCCACTCGTGCTCTCTCTCTCTCTCTCAAAAATAAACAAACATTAAAAACTATTAGATATTCCACAGCAGCAGAACATAGTTTTTTTAAATAAAAAAACATAAAATATATAATTTACTCCTTTGTTCAAAACCCTGCAGAAGCCTCGCTTCCCTCTCAGGAAAAAGCTTTCAGTAGCTTACATTGCTCACATTCATGGTTCTCAAGCCTGGCTGCATATTAGAGTCACATGGGGCTCTTTTAACACCTACTCATGCTAGGGTCCTATCCCAGCCCAATTACATCAGGATTGGTTGTTTTGAGCTGGGGTTTTCCAGGTGATTGTAATGCTCAGTCAAGGTTCAGAACCTCGGCCTGTACCATCAGGGTTTCCCCAACACATGCACCCCCGTTCATTTCATTATAACTTTCATTTCAACTTTCCCCCAGCTCATTTCATTATAACCACACTGGCTTCTCCCTGATCTCCCCAGCCATCAGTACAAGGCCTGTGCGTCTGTTATTCTCTCTTCGTGAGATGTTTTTCTTCCTGACAGCCACAAGTCTTCCTCCCTCACTTTGTTCAGGTCTTTGCTCCTCAGAGCCACGCACTGAGGTCTCCCTGTCTCCCTTATTTAGAACCATACCTTCCTCCAACCTTGCTCTGATACTCCTTTTCTCCCCTGCTTTGTTTGATTGGTAGCATTTATCTCCATCTGATAAATTTCTGTTTGTGCCTTAATACATTCTCATCTCCCCATCTCCACATTTCCCTGAAACTAAGTTCTATGAGCAGGGATTTTGTCTGTTCTGTTCACTGCTGTATGCCCAGGACCTAGCACAGCACCTTGCACTTATCCAGCACCCTATGCATATTTGTTGAATCAATTAAGAGCAAGCAAACAACAATGGAAGACCCTATATAGCAGACTCTATATGTGAGCTCTTTCACAGTTAACCTTTATCATAACATTAAGAAATAGATATTTGTAATTTTTCCCAGCCTCCTTCCTCCTGAGGTCACCCCTCTAACATGGTATAGAAGAGATACTTCTTCAGACCACATGCATTTTGCTCCTTGTTGTCACCTGAAATTCCCAATCTATTGTCCTCATATGATGCTCTTCCCTCCACACACAAGTATCAGGAAGAAGTGAATGTGAGATGGTCCACACTCCCATTGCTGGCTCTTTATTTCCCACTCACACACACATACGTACAGACATTTCAGACTTCAGTGAAGTCTTGGGGAAGTAAAGGAGATTTATATCACAGAAATGCAAATATAGACTTAAACATTAGACATCTCTTTTCCTAAAAGCTCTTTATTTGTTCACCCTACATTTCCCACTGGCTAGCTTTCTTCATAGGCTCCTGGCTCCTGCCATGTTCTCTCATTCCTTTTTCCTCTCTTCTCTTTCCCATATTCTCTCTTATCCCTAGTTTCTGTTTATTTCTCCAAGACAGCTTTGTTAACACTTTCCCTTTCAATACACTCTCTTAGTTCCCACTTGCACTTCCAACTCATTAAGGCATTTTCCTAAATAAAAACAGCTCTCCCCTCTGTGGGAAGAATCCTGGGGTGAGCTATAGAAATCATTTTTCTCCATTAAAAAAAATTTTACAACGAAGGGAAAGAAAGAGGCAAAGTGACTTGCCCAAGGCAAAATATCCAGTAATTAGGATTCAAACCTAGCTCATCTGTGATACTTATGTTTCTTAATGTGTTGATGATAAAAGAATCCTGGGGTAAGCAGAGATTAGTGTTGACATTTCATAGAGGAAAATCCCAGCTCACAGGAGAAATGCCTTGTTCAGTCTTGCTTATCCATGTGGGTCAGCCGAGGGCACTGGTATTTCTGTTGTATCCCACTGTAATAGAAGCTACAATACCTTAGGTTAAGAAACTGTAAGTTTAGTTTACTAATGAATATAATTGTATTTTTAATATAACTAATCTAATATTCTATTTTAAGGAACTGTAAGTTTAGGGAGATAATGTAATTATAGACGATTATGACATTTATGAGGGGACAGGCACTATTCTATGCATTTTATATGTGTTACAGTGTATAACTCATATCACCTTTGTGATGAACCTAATAATAATGATGATTATTATTATCCCCCTTTACAGTTGAGGTCACACAGCTAGTAAGTGAGAGAGCTGGGATTTCAAATCAAATAGCCTACCTCCAGAGCATTTACTTTTAATCACTCTGCAATCTGAAGAAACCATCCCTACCCTACATTTTGACTTCGCCCACACCTTTTAGGATTGACTATATGCCAGGCTATTCTAAGTGCTTTACATACACTATCTCATTTAAACCTTGCAAAGTCCTGGTGGGGGTGGGTATTCTCATCTATAGTTTATAAATATGGAAAGAAGCTGAAGCTCATAAAAATTAGATTACTTATATAAGGTCATGGAACAAATAAGTGGTACAGCCAAGACTTGAACCCATGTCTCACTCACTACATCATATTCTCTTTTCAGAATGTATAATACATATATAAATACATACATAACACATGGAATCTAAGTTCTCAATGAGCTAACTTGGGAAGGAAAAGACAAACGTGAACTTCTGATTTTATTTTTGATTAAAAAAATATGACAAAGATGATTGTAACCTATTCTCTCCTTGACCTTGGGGGCAAAGATGATGTCCTATTCTTTGTTTTTATCTCCAACACTAAGCATAGTGTGGAGAGTAAAGAAGTAAATGTTCATCTTAATGAAGAAGGATTTACTTCATAAATACTGGAATACAATGGATTCCTCTAAAAATGAGGCTTTATGCTTTCAGTGTGTTGCAGATTGGAAGTTATCACAAACACCAAAAGTAGTATGATATTTGGAAGACGTTTAGCTTCACAAATAACTTAGCTGTAGGTATTGAAATTAGTTCCCGAGATTCAGCCAAATGGTAAGTCGGAAGTATATACGGTATAAAGATGGGAAATTTGGTTACAGACACTGCTCTTTGGGCTCAAGAGAGAATCATCACAGTCAACAAGATAGTTTAAGACTCTGTGGGTGATTTAAAAAAGAAAGGGGATGATAAAATGCTCCTTGAACAAAAGGTATTATCAACCTGGAAAGAATGCCTGGAAAATATTTCTTGAAGGAGAGAAAGGCCTATATCCCTAGGTGGGTTTCTACGCTAGACAGTGTTGGACAGGAGGCTAAGATAGCGTGGTCAGAGCTGTGGCAGACAGAGTCCTCACCCCCAAAGAAGTCTATGTCCTACTCCCCAGAACCTATGGCTATATTACCTTATATGACCAAAGGGACTCTGTAGGTATGATTACTTTAAGGACCTTGAGATGATGAGATCACCCTGGATTATCCAGCTGGGTCCAGTGTGATCACAAGGGTCCTTGTAAGTGAAAGAGGGAAGCAGATGAGTCAGAGCTAGAGGAGATATGACAACAGAAGCAGAGATTCAAGAAATGCACTTTGAAGATAGAGGAAAAGACCACCAACCAAGGCACGTGAGCAGCCCCTAGAAGCTAGAGGAGGCAGGTTTTCTCCTCTGGAACCTCCAGATAAAACACAGCCGTGCTGACACCTTGATTTTTAACCCAAGGAGACACACTTTGGTTTTCTGACCCCCAGAATTATAAGATAATACATTTGTATTGCTTTAAGCCACTAACTGTGAGACGATTTATTACAGCAGTGATGGGAAACTGATACAGAAGTCAAATTACCAATCATCCTCATAATCCAAAGAAATCATTCTTAATTTTTTTAAATGTTTATTTATTTTTGAGAGAGAGAAACAAAGCGCGAGCAGAGAAGGGGCAGGGAGGGAGGGAGACACAGAATCCGAAGCAGGCTCCAGGCTCTGAGCTGTCACAGCACAGAGCCTGACACGGAGCTCGAACTCATGAACTGTGAGATCATGACCTCAGTTGAAGTCAGATGCTTAACTAACTGAGCCACCCAGGCGCCCTAAGGAAATAATTTTTAAAGAGAACAAAACTGACCAAGCAAAAGAATACATCACAAAGAATAAAATTAATAAATTTGATGATGTAACATTTCCATATATCCAAAATAGAAGATAAATGGCAAACTGAGACAAATACCTGTGACAAATATGACAGAGAGAGGAAATCATCTTATTATTGAAAAAGAGTTCTTTCAAATTAGAAAAAAATGTAGCATCCTGATGGAAAAGTAAAAAAAAAGGACATAAAGAGATAATACCCAGGAAGAATGCAAATGACAATAAGCATACGTTTAAAAAAATCATCCCATTTTAAGTGAGGAAATGCAAATTAAAACAAAGCTGAGATACCATTTTTAATTTACAAAACTGGGACAGACTTTTTTTTTTTTAACTCATATTTAAAGTTAACAAAAATTCCACCAGACTGGCCGTCTAAGCCACTGCTGGTAACAGCATTCTTCCATAGGTTCTTGATAAACAAATAATTTGCTAATATGTATGACAGGTATGAAAATGTTTACATCTCTGATACAGTGGCTCTACTTTTACGGACGTGGTGTGCTTATTCTTTACCTCTCCATATCCTTAGTAGACCCCCTCTGTCCTATATCATGCGCTCTATGGATTAGATCCCTGGTTCCCTCGCTCACTAGCTTCCGGTCAGGTTTAATCAGTGAAGGCACTGAAAGAAGAGAGGGCAGATCAAAGGAGATTTGAAGACATTTACTCCCCACCCCCTGCTCCCTTCCTTCAGCTAGGGTTTAATGAGTGGATTTGTTTCTCCAAACCAGTGGTTCTCAAATTTCAGTGCATCAGAGTCACCTGGGGACCTTGTATCTGATTCAGTGGGATGAAATAGGGCCTGAGAATTTGAATTTCTCGTAGGTTTCCAGGTGTTGCTGATCCTGCTGGTCCAAGGGCCACCTTTGAGAGGTACAGCTTTAAGGCCACAATTCCCTGTGGGACAGCCCTGATTCCCCAGCTGGAGGCCTCCTCTGTGCCCCAGTAACACTGTGGCCCAGCTCCCTCCCTCCCCTCTAGGCCTTTGTAAGGGTTTGTTTGCCTACCCTGAACCCTTCACCATTCCTTGTTGCTTCCCTTAATCCTGCCCACACCTCTTCATTAAATGTTTTCGAATGAACATTTTGAATATTGGTTTCCTGCTAAAATCATGACTGTTGTAGGGATTTATCCTAAGGAAATAATCAAAGATGCAGACACAGACTTAGATGCAAGAATGTTCTTTGCAGCATAATTTACAATAGCAAAAATATTAGAGACAAGATGTGTGTTCAACAATGGGGGGAAGATGGAATATTATGGTTATGAATGCTCGTGGTGCAATGTTGAAGGGAAAACAAGACATGAAACCCTACTTAGAGGATGTTCCCAATTTTGTAAATATATGTGGGTGTTCTTGTATAAGGCTCAAATTGAGGTGAAATTGGGGGAAAAAGGAGTAGTTGATGTGACAATGACTGCATACATAGTTTATTGGAGAATTTCATTTGCCAATATATTTGTATGAATCACTGTTTTAAATTGCAGGTGTGATTTCAATTTCAGTGCCTCCTCCCTTATTTCCAGTTGGTTTCAGCATTAATATCACATTTAATATTATACATGTGCAAATATTTATATTATATATAGTTAATTTAGATTCTATTATGCTTAATAAAATTTAAAAAGCTTAAATATAGAGGAATGGGAATTGTATTCTAGCAATGGAGTGAATCTTCCATGTACCAGCTTCTTTCTTTTTTTTAAAAAAAATTTTTTAGTGCTTTTATTTATTTTTGAGAGGGAGACAGATACAGTGGGAGAGGGGCAGAGAGAGAGAGGGAGACAGAATCTGAAGCAGGCTCCAGGCTCTGAACTGTCAGCACAGAGCCCTATGGGGCTTGAACTCACGAGCCATGAGATCATGACCTGAGCTGAAGTAGGACGCTCAACTGACTGAGCCACCCAAGCACCCCCAGCTTCTTTCTATACAAGCCCTTTAAACACATGGCCTCAGACACACTTAAGCCACACATGTTTACTGAGTGCCTCCCTCAAGAAAGTTACAGTCTAGGAGAGTACGTACAACACAAATAAAGATGCAATGTGCAGCGGTGGAAGGAACACAACCTGGAATTAAAATACCAGAGTCTGGGCTTTGTCACAACTGCAATTAGCAGTCCGTGAAATCTTTTGCAGGGTATGTAGTGGAACATAAATTATAAAGCTCAATTATGTAATCAGGGAATCATGAAAAGCATTTCCATCAGACTCTGAATGCTCTGTGGCATGCATAGCAAGGATGTGTTTACCAAGTCGGAGTTAACATTAGTCTTTCTTTTTAGTTTTTCTCTGCTTCAGAACAGACACACACATCGTTCCCACTACATATGCATAATTTCAAAAGATTAGGCATGTTGGTTACATGGAAAATGAAAATTAAATAATCAGAGCTGATGATTAAAACAGAGGTGGCATTACTCTTAGCAAGGAAAGCGAGCATGTCGTCCCTGACTTAAATGGGGTAGGTTTCTGTAAAGAAGACTGGGAGGGCTGCTTAGGAATCCAGCTTCTGGAAAGTAAGCAATACAACATCTGTATGAGCCAGAGATAAAACGATTTTTAAAAATATACAATAGGGGGCGCCCGGGTGGCTCAGTTGGTTAAGCATCTGATCTCAGGGTTCCTGAGGTTGAGCCCCGCAACCCAGTCTGCGCTGGCAGTGGGGAATCTGGCTGGGATTCTCTCTTTCTCGCTCCTTCTCTGCCCCTCCCCTGCTCACTCTCGCTCTCTAAAATAAATAAACCTAAAAAAACAAAAAATAAAATAAAATATACAATAAAAAGAAAGACAACCCAATCGTGGACTAATGGCATCAAACTGACAATGACTGAGGGGTTCAAGTAATATTTGAATGTAGGCTATAACTGAGACATTGAATTGAGGGACAGGCAGCTAAGATGCAATGAAACTTCCGATTCTGACATTTCCCTCTCTGATCACAGCATCCTGATACTCTATCCCATTCCATATAATTAAAAAAATTATTATTTTTCCAAATAATAAATTCAAGTTTTTACTTTTGCCTGTTCTTTCAGAATATCTACCTGCTGCACCTTCATTTACCTTCCTACTAGGTATGATTCTGCCAAGCCTTGCCAGTGGTGTTCTTGTCTGAACAGCAGCGTATGAACTTGTGCCATAGCCTGCTTGCCAGGCTTTGAGCTTAGAAAATCCCTGAGGTCTATTTTCTTTGCTCATACTCTAAAGCTACCAAATACAGCTGTAGGATCACAGAACTAATCTCAATGTCTGTCTAAAATAATGGTAAAAGACCCAATGAAAAATCTCTTTCAAATTCCCTCCTTAGTAACCAGGAAAATATATTAAACCAGAAAAATCTTCAATGAATGTACAGCAAAACGAAAGATATAGTCAGATTCCATTAAGAAACAGAATAATCCTGCCTATCTATTGATGAAGTAGGTTTGAAATGTAAGAGCCTTGTGCTTGCTCATTACTTGTTGCCACAGTGACCATGATTCAGTAGCTAAAGGCATTGACGTTCCACTCCTTTAAGCTTCCTAAGCCATTTATTATCAGGTAGGGAAGCCACAGAATGACGTTCTTAGGTATTCCAGGACTCAGAAACTAGATTGTCTTCCCAAATAAATGGTCCTAAAGGCGTGTTTCAGAACACCAACATATTCATCAACATTTAGATTTCAGAAAAGAGAGGTGGTGGTTGAAAGCGGATGGGGGAGAGGAGTAAGATAAATACATAGAGACAAACTGAATTTATACAAATAGTGTATACATTTGAAATAAAGTTACTTGGAACAGACGATATATACTATTTAACACAAAGACAATGAGTCAGTCTATGACTACAGTCTAAATGAAAAAGGAAAAAAACACTTACATAAGAGAGAAAGGAGAAGCTTCACCAAAGGAAACCAAAACCCTGGGTTTCACATCCTTTAAACAGGGGAGTGATGTTCTTATTTGTCTCTCAACTTTAATAACTAGATGATAAGGGTCTAAGAATTGTTTAATTGAAACAGGATGCTTTCCTTCTTAATTATTGCAGAGAATAAGAACAAACTAATAGTCTAAGTCGAAAAAGAGGAAAGGGATTAAGTCCCAGGAAGTAGAAAATAAGACATTTTACTTCTGTAACAATTAAAATGGTCATTTACCTCCTTTTCTGCCCAGCACCCCTGCATTTTTCTGAGAAAAACATCTGATGCCCCCATCCCTACTATAACCTTATCATTCCCACCCACTCACCACCCAGCCCTGTAACCCAATCTGGCATACAGGCTGGCATGAACTGTGAACATCATACTTCTCTTCCAGGGTTTGTTCAACAGGACTTGCACAAAAGAGATTTTTTTATTTTAGTATACAGAGCTGGGAAGATGTGTGGAGTGGTGTGTGGACAAAGCAGTCAGAGAGAAGCAAAAAAGTGAGGCAGAGTAGTATCAAGTCTCTGGCTCAGTGGGTCCCTAGCTGCACTCTTGTTCTTTCTGGTCGCAGGAACCCATGAATTTCCATTTTGCTCAAGCTAATTCAGGATGAATTTCTACATCATGCAACCAAATACATAAATGCAAAAATTATGATTGTAAATGTAAATGAGCTTAATTCTTTCAGTAAAAAGTCAAAGACTCAGATTGGAATGGAAAATGAAATACAGTTATTTAAAAGAATGACTTCTAAAATAAAAGGGTAAAGTGATTTGCAAATACAAACCGGGAAGATATAGAAGACGAATATAATTCAAAGCTGAAATCATTAAATAGAAAAGTGCTGTCCCTTTGAGTTATCATCAGCGTGATCTACAGAAGAGACGTAGTAGAGCTAATGTAGCTGCTCACGAATGTCTTCAAGGAACTTTGTTATTTTTGTTTCATCATTCTCGGCATGCAGCTCTTCTTTTGGTTACAAGATGGATGCTTCAGCTTCAGACATCGATTCTGTGTTCCAGGAAGGAAGAAGAAGGGAGAGCAAGTATGGCTTTTAAATTAAAGAAAGCAAAACTTCTTTGAAATCACTGGCAGACTTCTGATTTGCAAAGCATTGGGAAATAATGTATCACATAGCCATTGCTATTGCAAGGGAGGCTGAGGATTTATAAACAGGGCCCATTGCCACCCCAAATCATAATTCCATTACAAAAAAGGGGGATAACGGAAATTGCATAGGCAATGTGCAGTGGCTCGCTCACCTGTCAAAGGTCATGTAAACTGGTTGCTCTCACACTTCCTTGGTAGTATTACAAATTATTTGGTGAAATACTGTTGGAAAATAATTTGGCAGCGTATAGTCTATAAAACCTTTCCATCCTTTGATCCAGTTGTTAATTGGGACGTGTCTTCCATGCTCCCCTGATTTTCATGAGAAATATTTTTCCTAAACATCCCCATTTGCACAGCTCCTGTCTCCAGCTTCCCCAAGGAAGATAGAGTGACTTCTTTGCTTAGTGAGTTACAGGTAAGAAACAGGTGCAACTGATTCAGTTGTCCCTTTTTTCCTCTTGGGAGCCATCTCTTTATAGGAAACACACACCTTGGTTGTCTCCACTATGCCACAGGTGTTTTACAGCATTAGGTCCACGGTGAGAACACAGTTGCTTATTCAGACGTGCCTCCAGTGGGTGGTAAGGATGCCTAGTTCTGTGTCTCAGGCTGCCACACACTTAAGCACCTTCCTCCAACCCAGCCTTTATCGATAATTAAAGAGATATTTGGAATTAGCTTGGTTCGATAAAGAAATGTTAGGGTTTTGGTTGATTGCAGTGGTATCCTATGTTTCACTTTTGGAAGACTGCCAAACTGTTTTCCAAAGTGACTGTACCATTTTATATTCCCACCAGCAATGTGTATGTGTATATATGATCCTAGCTTCTTATCAGATACGTAATTTACAAACATGTTCTACCCTTCTGTGGGTTGTCTTTCCACTCTCTTGATAGTATCCTTAGAAGCACAAAGGTTTTTAAATTTGATTAAGTCCAATCTATATATTTTTCTTTATTATTTATGCTTTTGATGTCTTCTTATCAAAGATCTCATTGCTTAACCCAAGGTAATGACGATTTATATCTTGGATTTTTTAAAGAGTTTTCTAGTTTTAGCACTTACGTTTAAGTCTTTGATCCATTTCAAGTTAAATTTTTGTGTATGTTGTGAGCTAGAGATCCAACTTCATGCTCTTGCATATGGATATTCAGTTGTCCCAGCATTTGTTGAGGAGCTTTTTCTTTCCCCATTAAGTGGCTTTGACGTTCTTGTTGAAATCAACTGGCTGTTGATGTTTAAGGTTTTTATTTCTGGACATTCACTTTTATTCCATTCCATTATATGTATGGTAATGGCCTTGATTGCTGTAGCTTTGTAATAAGATTTGAAATTGGGAAATGTGAGTCCTCAGCTTTGTTGTGCTTTTGAAATATAGTTGTGGCTCTTCTAGGTCCCTTGCATTTCCATGGGAATTTTAATGTCTGTTCGCCAATTTCTCCAAAAGAGTTCTCTGGGATTTTGATGGTGATTGAGTTGAATTGGCAGACTAATTTGGGAATTTTTGCCTGAATTTCAGTTTTAATTTCTTCTCTAACCAAGGATTATTTTTAAAAATGTTTGTCTAGGGGCCCCTGGCTGGCTCAGTTGGTTAAGCATCCAACTTCGGCACAGGTCATGATCTCACGGTTTGTGATGTCTGCTGTCTGCCCAGAGCCTGCTTCAGATCCTCTGTCCCTCCTCTGTCTCTGCCCCTCCCCTGCTTGTGCTTTCTCTCTCAAAAATAAATAAACATTAAAAAATATCAAAAAAAAATACAATTTAAAAAAATGTGTATCCTTTATGTTGTTACTCTATTTTTATTATGTGATTAGAAAGTGTGACTTTGTGAGTTCTGTTGTTTGGGTTTCATTGAAATCATTTTTGTCCTCTGATCCAATATCCATTTATCTGATAATATTCCATAGCCATTTGAAAAAAAACATTCACCATATAATTCACTACCTGTGTATGAGTATGTGGATGCTTTTAAAACATGTTATTTAAATCCTGTTTACTTTTGTTTAGTGATATGTCTGTTTATAAGAGGATTTGCTAATAGCTTTCACCATGATCGTGGATCTATAAGTATCTATTTCTAAAGCTTAAAACTGTGTATTTTGAAATTGTGTTGTTAGATTATAAAGATTCATAACTGTTATACTTTCATAGTTACTTGTTTTTTACATTCCATTTTTCCCTTCCAGCGACTAAAGAGCATACTATATCCCTTCAGAACTTTTTTATATCGAAGTGTAATAACATACAGTGGTGTGTTAATTTCAGGTGTACAAAATAGCGATTTGACAATTCTATACATTACTCAGTGCTCACCACATTAAGTGCAGTCACCATCTGTCACCAATGTTTTTACAATCTTATTGACTATATTCCCTATGCTGTACTTTTCATCTCCGTGACTTATTAATTTTATAGCTGGAAGTTTGTACCTCTTAACCCCCTTTATCTATTTCACCCATCTCCCCCACTGAACTCTCCTGAAGCAACCATCTGTTTGTTCTCTGTATTTAACTCTGGTTTTTTGTTGCTGTTGTTTGTTTTATTTCTTAAATACCACATATGAGTGAAATTATACGGTATTTGTCTTTCTCTGACTTATTTCACAGCATTATACCTTCTAGGTCCATCCATGTTATTGCAAATGGCAAGATTTCATTCCTTTTTATGTCTGAGTAATATTCTATTGAATATATATTCCTTCAAAACTTTTTTTGAAGTTTATTTATTTACTTTGAGAGAGAGAGAAAGCGTGCGTGTGAGCAGCGGAGGGGTAGAAAGAAAGGAGAAAGAGAATCCCAAGCAGGCTCTGCACTGTCAGTGTACAGCCCGACTCGGGAGGCTTGATCCTATGAACCGCAAGATCATGACATGCGCAAAAATCAAGTGTGAGACATTTAACGGACTGAGCCACCCAGGCACCTCAAGAACATTTCAATACACATTAAATTTCTATTTTACTAATCAACAACTGGAATTAATCAGCATTCTCTGAAGAAGATATTGAACCTTGATGCCCTTGTCTTATCCTTTCCATGGCCCCCTCTTCACTACTTGACATTTTGAAATCATCTGGAATTCTATTTCCAGAAAATTAATTTTTTGTATTGTGTATTAATAATTAGTCATCACAGTAACTTTCACAGATTCCTTTACTGTGATAATTAAATGAGCTAATGAATGGTGTTTGACATGATGTTTGAAATATGTTAATCATTCAATAGTGTTCGCATTGGGGCTCCTGGGTGGCTCAGTTGGTTAAGCATCCGACTTCAGCTCAGGTTATGATCTTGCGGTCTGTGAGTTCAAGCCCCGCATCGGGCTCTGTGCTGACAGCTCAGAGCCTGGAACCTGCTTTGGATTCTGTGTCTCCCTCTCTCTCTGCCCCTCCCCAGCTCATGCTCAGTCTCTCTCTGTCTCTCAAAAATAAATAAATGTTAAAAAATAAAAAAAAAATAGTGTTTGCAATGATAATGAGAATTATCAAGATTATTATCATTCTTCAGAGAGTGGTTCTCTCTCTACAACCTCTCTTTTGATGATCTTATCCTCAGCCTTCATTATCACCACTACGTGGCTGATTTCCAAACCTATGTCACCTATCCGGACACCACTCCTGGTCTACTTTATTTTCAATTTCTATTATAGGCCACTACCTAAATATTCCCCCAGGACATCCATTTCAATACATCCAAATTAAACTATCTTGTAATTTCCCAATTTCTGGTAATAGAACAAACATTACCCCTGTTCTCTATTCTGGAAAGCTTGGGGACATTTTTGTTGTTCCTCTTAGATTGCCCACATCCCTCAGCAGGATAGTTGAGCTCAGTGCCTGCATCATGATCAATGTTAGTTTTCTTCCTCCTTCTCCTTTAACTTCAACACATTGCAAAGTCTTATAAATGCTTTAAAAAATTCTATTTGCCTTCCTCTTTATAACCCCCCTCCTCCTACTGTCTTACTTTTCATCCAGTATTTAGTTAGACACCTAGTTTTCTTCTTTATTTTCTGATTTCTTTTCCATTCTACTATCCTTACAGTGCAATCCTCCTGAAACATTGTGTCAATCACGTATTTGTTATATGCTACCTAACAGGCTCCTCATGTTGAGCATAAGTCTAAAACCTTCAGCCTGCCACTGAAATGGATCTAACCTATAACACCAACTACCCCCTTTATGGACACTGGATCAGTAAATCTGGCACACTGGTCCCTCTCCGAAAACCCTGAACATTCTCTGAACTCTTTGGTTTTATCTTTAATATTCCTTCTGCCTGAAAAGCTTTCTTGAACCATCTCTGTCAAAATCCTACCTATCAAAATCCACCCTGTCGTAAAGCCTTGGTTCATATACCACATAGCTCTTGTCCTATTTATAAGCCGCCATAGTATTTTGTATGCCTCTATTAGTGATGAAATTTTTTCACTTTCAAGATTTTTCAGGGTTTATTATCTTGACGTTTTACCAGATTGTAAGATGTTTAAAGGGCTTTGCCTTACTTCCTCATCTTTTACTTTTCTGTAGGCCCTCGGTGGTACAGCATATTTCAAAGAGTTGGTGCTCAACAAACATTTGTTGAATTTAATAAAGATTGCATCATTTAAGACAAAGAAAAAATTATTCTAAAAGCATGACCGAGGTTTCTTAAGCATACTATGTCAAATCAAGCTGTGTTCAAACACAAAAATGCTATTTTCTATATAGGAATCTTTGCTTGGGGGAATAAATGAGCCAAACATGTCTCTGAATAACACAAGAGAAGGCAAACGAAATTTTCATGGTGGTACACCTGAAGGAAGCATGTACTTTGTAAGAAAACCAGGCCACAGAAACAGGTGTGACCTATGAAGAGAGTTCTTTCTGAATATTTGATGAAGTGCCAGAGATTGCCCTTTGCAATCTTATGATCCACACAACTTTAGAGCTTATGATCCACACATAATTTAGAAATATTTAGTTCCCCATGTTGCTTTTGTTACCAGAGATAGTAATAGCAGATTTCAACCACCACACTGTACAGCCTGAGTAGATGTAAGAAAATAATGGACCGTAAGTCTGGGAATGCAGATTACAGCCTAAATCTGGAGTACTTTGAATGCTGGTATTGGGATTTTATGGAGTAAGTAGCTCATTGATATTTTTTATTTTTTTTCTGTTTCCCATTGTTTGTTTTTGATCTTGTGAGCACCATCATAGAGATATGCTTCAAGAAAATTAATTACACAACAGAGAATCGGTTGGCTTGGAAGGAGACCCAAGATGTACAGACTTAGCTGGTGTACTTAGAATAGAATAGGAAGAGGTCAAATGAAGTAACGTGGCAGAAGTAATAGAGAGGAAGGAAATGATGCTGACGTTAGAACTATTAAAATTAGCAACTGACCTGTGAATGATTATGATGGTCAGTATAAGGAGAAAGCGAAAATAGCTCTTGAAGTTTTGACTCAGGGAAAGAAGAGAGACTACAATAGTGGGGAAAGGGGGGAGCCTTAAAGGAGTTGTAAAGGTTACCCCTACTCCTCCTGTGAAAATGAGTTTTCTTCTTACTTCTCTCATTTTTCCTTCTCAGTCTCTTCTTTTGTTTGTCTTTTGAAAGTTAGTATTTCAGACAAGTCACTAATATCTGAGCAATGCAAGCCAGTTAGCTACCCTTTTTGCACAGCAAGTGGAACAAAATTTAAAAGGATTTATCATAGCCAGTGTTTTGATCAGTATAGAAAAAAAAATATGGGGGCGCCTGGGTGGCTCAGTTGGTTAAGCATCTAACTTCAGCTCAGGTCATGATCTCACGGTTCGTGGGTTCGAGCCCCGCATTGGGCTCTGTGCTGACAACTAGCTCGGAGCCTGGAGCCTGCTTCAGATTCTGTGTCTCCCTCTCTCTCTGACCCTCCCCTGCTCACACTGTCTCTCTCTCTCAAAAATATATAAAACATTTTAAAAATTAAAAAAAATATATGGTTCTATGCTCCTTGTGAGGAGTATTAATTGGAAATTAGTTTTATGGCTTTTTACACTTTAAATCAAATTTATTGATATATAATTAACATATAATAAAATACTCCCTTTTATGTGTACTGTTAGGTGAGTTTTGACAAATATTATCCATGTAATTGGGCTGAATAATAGTTACATAAGCCTTTGTCAAATGTCTGTCCAGACCGTGTGAGAATTGGGCTAGAATCTAGACAAATTTTACAGAATTTCATGAATATGATAGCCACTTTTATTTATATTAATAGGTATCATTTCATTAGTATATGCTATAAAATAAGCAGTGTGCTAAATACTTCATATATAATATTTCAGTTAATCCTTACAAAAGCCTTACTGGAAAGGAAACTTGTATGTAACATAATAAAACAATTGACTAAAGGCTTAAATACTATTAGTGGTAGAACTAAACTATACTCAACTCTAAAGCCCTTTGATTCTTAAAAACTATGCAGTGTCTTATCTAAGAAATCTTTGTATGTGTTGAATCCATGAAGTGGAGGCCTTCTTACTGCTGCTTTTGGCTGTTTACTGATGGCAAACACAGTTGTGGAACTAAGGGGTTTTCTGCAATGTTCAGGTTCCACTTTCACAGCAGTAGCGTCAGCCCCCTGACCTCTCAATCATAGCTAAGGTGTATTGTCTTTGTTTGTTTGTTTAATTTTGTTTGGTTTTAACTAATAATTCTAGTGGCAGACTCCAGATTCCCCACCTTCCTGCTTATGGTAGAAGAGGTAACGCCCCTGGGAGGTCAGTTTCATGGTGTTCAGGGAGGGAGTCATTCTAGGATCTCAGCTTATAACCCACTCTTCCAGCGCTTTCAGTGACTTTTGTAATGATCCAATTTTCTGTATTACATTACTTTCTGCTTAAAATACTTCAGGTGGCATCTCTTTGCAGCACTGAACCCTGCCTGATACACACAGTCTGGACAGACGTTTGACAAAGGCTTATGTAACTATTATTCAGAAGTGGAGGTAAACAGGCAGTTCAGGGACAAGAAACTGAGTCCTTGGGGAGATGGCATGCCAGACACATTCTCCATCCCAAGCAAATAATGGGCTAGCCTGATTATCAGGGAACCAGGAAAACGACTTCAGGACAGGCTGTGCTCTGACACGGGGCTATCTATCCTATCTACCATGGGGCTCTTGCGGCTCCTCTTGTTCCCTATGCCTACAGACACGTTTGACCCCCAGGTGCAAGGCAAGACTGTGCTTTAAACCAAGGTGAAGCTATCTCAGCAATGACCACCAGAGAGAGGCGGGAAGAGGGGAATGAGTTGGGCAGTTTAAAGCTCAAAAGAACAATTTTAAGGTGAATAAGAGGCAGAGCTACTTCATAAAGCATTTAGTAGATATATGGTGTTCATTGCCCGAAGATACAAAATAGACACATAGCTTTAAATGTGTTTTCTTCATATACATGAAGACCTGTGAGTTGCCAGGAGGTTGTCAAGTCAGCATCTGGCATTCAATTTAGGAATTCCCTCACTGTTACTGATTAATGGTTATCCAACTCTTGCGTGAAAAGTTAGAGTGACAGAGTTCATTATTTCATGAACCAGGCAATTCAGTTTCTCTAATCAGCAGAACATTATTTTTTGTTGTTGAATACCAAATCATCTCTCCGTACTTTTTTTTGTATGAGTGTAAGCATATGGTCTCTTGCTGCTTATCTCAGTTTCAAAGTATCCCTGATACCTATTCCCACTCAAAAAAGGCCCCAATTTCCTTTTCCCAATTTCTTCCATGATGTATAGTTTTCAGAGAAGACTTGTGCACCTGCTTCCCACTCTGGAAACAAAGGGCAAATCCTTCCTTGCCTTGCTCCCATAAAACCAGTCATAGGTATGTGTCCTAGGTTTGGCCAGGCGTACGCTTTCTCTTCAGTTGTTTAATCTTGAGAGAATGTGGCATCAATAAAAGGAGTAGGTAGAGGTCATTCAGACCAAAGGTAGTGTGCTGATTACACACTGAAGTAATGAGACAGTGGCTATTTTTTCTGCTTCTAAATCAATTTGTTTTACCTTTGTTATTCTTCATTTCAGAATCTGGAGCTCGAATCTCAATTCTAGATGCCCTAGGAGCCTTCTAACAGTTTAGTTATTTTAGAGGGTTTTTTTTCTGTTGCTTGCAATTCGAATCTCTAACTAAAACCCTATACATGAATAGGTGAGTAGCTTTTTTTCCCCAAGTGTCTAGTCTTTGCCTATCTTACCTAGGGATAACTTGGTTGCAAGGGACAGAACCTACTTTAGCTGACTCAAAAAAATGAGAGTTTCATTGAATGCACATAAAGAAGCCTCAAGGCACCGAAGGACAGGAATTAGAACTGGATCCCAGGAAAATGGAGCTGGGAAATGGGAAATCAGGAGCCGTGGTTATGTTTTCAATCTCTCAGTGGCCAAGTGTTCTCCTTCATATTAGTGTCTCTCTTGTGGCTTCACTCTGTTTTCTGTATATATATTCTGGTCTCTATTCTTGCTGGGTTCCTGTTTAACCATCTCATATTGACCGCTCATGACCATTTAGCTTAACCTGCAATGGCGTGACTACAACTCTATGTCTTTTAGTTCCGATTGTCAAAAGAAAAGTATTTGTTCTCTGACCTGCCAGTTGATTGGCTGGTTTGGAGAGAGGTATTCATCCTTAATCAAATCAGCTGGGGAAGCAGTAGGGACAGGTCAATTATATATCCACCTGGAGGCAGTGAGTAAAACAGATCAAGATAGAAGGTGCGGTTGGGAGTACCTGGCAAACTGACTGATTGATCCTGTATGCTCTTGATGGAGAAATGGTCCTCACAAGGCCAGACATTTTGAAAAATTGTAGCCTGGGAATTGGAAGCTATTCTCTTCTAAGAATCATTCAAGGTTTCCTACTCACTAAGTATAATCCTTCTCACCAAAGGATACTTGCTTGTTTGTAACTAATCATCCAGTTGTTGTGCCTGAGAGGCTGATAGAGACCCATCCCATCTCTTTGGTGACTCTCTGTGACATTCCAGGATTTCTCAAAGTGGGCTCCATGGGCCATCTGCATTAGAATCTCCTTGTAGCTTAAAATGGAGATAGATCCCTGGGACTCACTCTTGATCTACTGAATCAGCATTTCTGCAGGGGCAGGAGTGGAAGGAGCTGCCATTTATGTGTTCAATAAATTTTCTAGGTGATTTTCAAAAATATTAACATTTGAGAACTACTAAGCCAGACTATCAATTACTTGAGGACAGGGAACAGTGTTTGTCTTGTTCAGAATTGTATCCCTGACACACTGCCCAGCACATAGAAGATACTTGGTAAATAAGGAATCAGTAAACTCTTATAATACAACGTAATTCTGATTATATACAAGTACATAAAAATAGTGATGAGGTTTAACTTACAATTACTGACTGTATCATAAACTCATGATTATATTACAATACCAAATTACTTCTACCAGTTACTAAAGAGCACTCATTAAAAAAATCATCCCATGGGGCACCTGGGGGAATCAGTTGGCTAAGCGTCCAACACTTGGTTTTGGCTCAGGTCATGATCTTATGGTTTGTGAGATCGAGGCCCACATTGGGCTCTGCACTGACAGCATGGAGCCTGCTTGGGATTCTCTCCCTCCCTCTCTCTGCCCCGCCCCTGTGCACGTGCACTCTCTTTCTCTCAAAATAAATAAACTTAAAAAAATCATCCCATTATTATGGCACTTCTCATAGCTAGAGTTCTCCTTTGCTTTTATATTAGACTTACTCTCAGCCCACATTCCAATTCTTCTTCCCTAAGTGGCATAGGTATGGTTTTCATGTCCTATGAGTCCAATTTCAATTACTTTCCCATCAGGCCATTTTGAGGTAGAAATATTTGCCCGTATTTAGACATGCTGTTACTTTTACTGTTAGTTACTTTCTGTTTCACAGTTATAGAGTATCAAATAATGATTATGGATGAATCAGACTGTGAGGTGGTGGTGGTCATATAGATAATGTGCAAGTAGTAATTCCGAGTCCTCAAGAAAGCGATAGAGCATAGTCCTTCTCTGTTCTCCTTTCATATTTTTAAAAATATGTGTTGTTTGGGGATATCTGGGTGGCTCAGTAGGTTGAACGTCCTACTTTGGCTCAGGTCATGATCTCGTGTCTGTGGGTTTGAGCCCTGCATTGGGCTCTGTGCTGAGAGCTCAGAGCCTGGAGCCTGCTTCAGATTCTCTGTCTCCCTCTCTCTGCCCCTCTCTTGCTCGCACTCTGTCTCTCTCTCTCTCTCTCAAAAATTAAAATAAATAAATAAATAAATAAATAAAATATGTGCTGTTTTTACACTATTGTAGAACAAATATAATAATGGTTTTATGCTTTGCAATTTATGTTGCTGATTTCATAAGCTTTTGGAAATTCTATAACATTTCTGACAGTTATGAACTTTTTTCCCCCTGTGATACTGAGTCAAGATGCTATGACAGGGACACCTGGATGGGTCAGTCAGTTAAGTGTCTGACTCTTGATTTCGACTCAGGTCATGTTCTCATGGTTTGTGGGTTCCAGCCCCACATTGGAATTTGTGCTGTCAGTAGAGGATTCTCTGCTCCCTGCCTCTTCCTTGCTCCTGTGCACACGTGCACACACTCTCTTTCCCTCTTACCCTCTCTCAAAATAAATAAACAAACCTTAATTTTTTTTAAAAAACATGCTATGACATCGGAGGGAGAGAACCATGTTCCAGTTCTGCCTACCCCCCACTACCTCCTCTCTTTATCAATGGCAAATTCCCTCCTCCTTTTCCTGTTCCCTTCCCAACACCATCCAGGGTCATGGTGCTAACTTCTGGAGACACAGAAATCTAAATTAAGTTTAACCAAATAAAAAAAATTTTTTCTCATTTATATGAAATATGCCCTCAATTCTAAATATATCCAAAACCCAATCACTTCTCTTTCCCTCCACTGCTCCCACACTGGTCCAAACAATGACAGCTCCTGCTGGATTATTGCAATAACCTGATTTGTCTCCAGACTTCCACCCTTGTCCCACCTCCAAAAACCAACTCTTCATATAACTCACAGAATGATGCCTTAAAAATATGGGACACACAGTCACTCCTTTACCTAAAATTCTTCACGTGGCTCCCCAGCTCACTTAGGCCCTGGCCAAAGACTTTATAGTCACCTAAAAGGCTCTACCTATTCTGACATTTAATAAGCACTCAGTAGATTTTTGCTAAGTGAATGAGTAAATTTAAAGAAACTTAATTCTCCCTAGTTTCAAAGTAATACGCTAGTTCCTCTAAAGCTCCTCTGAGGAAATGGCTTCCAGACTTCCATTCTGGTCACCATCCTCATACATGAACTTTAGATTTTAGTGTCCTTAAAATGTGACACCAAGATGTGAACATAGTGATTCAACTTTGGTTAAGCAGTGAAGCTTTCTCCATACATCCTTCTATTACTGTGGCTTAGAATTGCATTAACTTTTTTGGCAGCCATTATAACACTGGATCACATTCTGTTTGCAGTGAATGAAAATTCCCACATCTTCACCCAGAAACTGATGTAAATTCAAATCTACTCATCCCCTTGCACTTGCGCAGTTGGTATTTTGAAACTATGTAAGAACTGCCCCAAATTATCTTCTTTCATAGAACTTGATTCTTTTTGTTCAAAGAAATTTGCATCAATGTCTCTAATTGCTCAGTTTTGCTACTATGGCAACACTGTTAGTTGTTACTATTTTTTTCAGCCATTACATTTCCCATCATCAGCTTGTCCCCCTTGTCTTCCAACTGGTGTACAACACAAAAGTGGGTTTTTTCCTTTTCTAAGGTTATTTTGCTAGATCATCTAAATATGTCTCCTGACATAACTAATTATAGAAGTAAGAGTTAAATAGAAATTTAGAAGACCTGGGTACTTACTGTCTACTAGCTCTGTGATATTGGAGATGTAAATGAAACTCTGCACCTCAATTTCATCACCTATGTAAAATAAGGATGATGATAATAGTATCTACTATTCAATAGGGTTATTTCAAAGTTCAGTGAGATCATGGAGGTGCCGAGGGAGTATTGATATAAAACAAGAAAAATAGTGGCACCTGGGTGGCTTAGTCGGTTGAGCATCCGGCTTCAGCTCAGGTCACGATCTCACGGTTCATGGGTTCGAGCCCCACGTTGGGCTCTGTGCTGACAGCTAGCTCAGAGCCTGGAGCCTCTCTTCGGATTCTGTGTCTCCCTCTCTCTCTGACCCTCCCCTCTTCATGCTGTCTCTCTCTCTCTCAAAAATAAATAAAACATTAAAAAATAATTTAAAAAAACAAGAAAAATGGCTAGAGACCTTAAATCAAGTTAGTCAGGTAGGCTTCTCCTATCTAGCTACTTTTTTTCTTTAAAATATAGCTCTTTTAAAAAAACAAATAAACAATATAGCTTCTTAGTATAGAGAACTGTTGTAAAGTTAATATACCTGGGTTCTAACCCTAATTTATTCACTAATTATTTGGGTTACCTCAGAAAACTAATACAATCTTATAGGCTATATTTTCTTAGCCTAAAAAACAAGTGGATTTGCCTAAAATTTTCTAAAATCTCTCTCAGCTTTTTGAATTTTTAAAAACCTGTCATGCTGGCCCACACTCAAGAATAACACGTCTTTTTTTTTTTTCCTAAATATAAGTTATTGTCAAGTTGGCTTACATACAGTGTATGCAGTGTGCTCTTGGTTTCGGGAGTAGATTCCCATGATTCATCGCTTACATACAACATCCAGTGCTCATCCCAACAAGTGCGCTTCTCAATGCCCATCACCTATTTTCCCCTCCCCCGCCCCCCCATCCACCCTCAGTTTTTTCTTTGTATTTAAGAATCTCTTATAGGTGTGCCTCCCTCTCTGAAACTATTTTTTCCCCTTCCCTTCCCCCATAGTCTTCTGGTAAGTTTCTCAAATTCCACATATGAGAAGAATAACACAAGTCTTATTTGTACATTTTTCTTCATCACGGTACGTGTCTGTTGGTTTCTATAATAATTAAGATACACATGCTGCATTTCAAATAGGAGCAGAGGAGAAGTGCCTGTAAGAGCTAAAGCTGTTTTAAGGAGTCCTAAAACACCAACCCAAAACGAAAAGGGTTTAGTTCAAGTAATTAAAGAACCACTTAAGGAAAACTAGAAAGAATTTTTTATTCACTGAATGTGAGTTTTGTAACTCAGGCCCCACCCAAAACCCGTGGGTGCTGAGGACTTTAATAACAATAATGCATCTTGTTTTTAAAAAAAAACAGTTAATCTTTTTAAACGAAGTTTAAAAGATGCAGACATTAGCAATCAGTTATTTAGAAAAAATGCACCACTTCTATGCAAAAATATCAAAATGCTAAGAAGAGAACCTAAGTAAATATGAGCAGAGAACAGAATGACAAGTTGAGACACCACCTCCAATTCTTTTTATGAAGCTTATTTTTATTGAAAACATGACTAAACATTTAAGATAATCAAAATGAGATTAATATTGAAGTGCCTGGGTGACTCAGTCAGCTAAGTATCTGACTTCAGCTCAGATCTTGTGGTTCGTGAGTTCGAGCCCCACGTTGGGCTCTGTGCTGACAGTGCAGAGCTTGCTTCCGATCCTCTGTTCCCCCCTCCTCCCTCTCAAAAATAATAAATAAACATTTAAATAAAATAAAATACATATTATATTACATTATTCATGGTCCCACTACTGTAATGCAAAGTTAAAAATTATTTTTTAATTTACAGACATATTAAGTTATTCCTTAACTTTAGGTGAATAATCAGTCTTAGGCCTTCAGGGGTACAGTCCTTATCCACAGGGAGAATATGGGAGGAGAATCTTCTGAAATTTGGCTTAGCAGCTTCCAAGACACCACACTTTCTGTTTTCCTTTCTCACCACCGGTTTGTTTTTGGTCACCTTTGCAAGTTCCTAGTTATTGTCTCTTTCCCTAAATGCTTGAGCACTTCAGGGCTGAATTCCCATATCTTTTCTCTTTTCTATCCTGCTAATTTCCATGGCTCTAAGTTTCATCTATCTGCTGGCGACATTCCCATTTATAACTTTAGCTCAGAACTTCCCCCTTGAACTCCAGACTTGTGTGTACACCTGCTTTACTTGGAAGTCCCCAACATAACATATCCAAATGAATCTCTTGACTGCTCCCCAAAACGTACTGTACTCCCAGGCTCATACCTCTCAGTAAATAGCAACTTCTTTCTTTTCGATACACAACCTCCAAACCTTGGAGTCGTTCTTGACTTCTTCCTCTCGTATGCAATATCCGATCTGTAAGAAAATTTTGCTTAACTCTACCTTTTAAATATATTCAGAATCCAAATGCTTCTCACTTCTTCCCACTACCACTCAGTTCCGATCCATAATCTTTTTCACTGGGACTTTGCAATAGCCTCTTAATTTGTCTCTTTCCTTCCCCTCTTCCCCTCCTAAAGTCCATTTAATACAAGTGGTCTTTAAAGTAAATTAGATCATGTTGCTCTGTTCCTCAAAACCCTACAATGGCCTCTCATCTCACTCAGAGTGAAATCCAAAATCCTTACCATGGCCTAAAAGGCCCTACAAGATCTGAACTCCTCATCTGCCACTGATCTGATTTCATGTCCCATGGCACACAGCCCATCCACCCTCCCTACACCAGCTTTTCTGGCCTCCTTCCTATTCCGAGCACGATCCTACCTTGTACATCCCCACTCCGGGTTTTAGCCCTTGCCATTCCTCTCAGATGCCTTCTTTAATGTCACTTTGTCAGCAGGGTCTTCTTAATCACCCATAGAAAACAGCATCACCCACCTGTCACCTTTACTCCCTATCCCAATTTTACCTTGCTTTGTTTTTCTTCTTAGCATCTATCACTAACTGACATAACACCTGTTATTTGTTTAATGTCTATTTCCTTAAGCGGAAATGTAGGATTTATGATGTCACTTTTGTTAATTGTAGTATCCCCTTCACCTAGAACAATGTTTGGCCCCCAATAAGCACTGAATAATATTTGTTGAATAAGTGAATAAACAAATACTGTGGTTTTAATCTGAGACTCACAAAATATACATGAGCAGGTAAAAAGTAAAGGTGCCATCTATTGATTTGATACAGTGAAAATGATTGAACTACTTACATGTGTCCAAATCTCACAAATAAAATGTTGGGTAAAAATGTAAATTGCAGAAGAAATGTATAAGAATATATATGTGTGTATGTGTATATGTGTATATATGTATGTGTGTATAGATGACATCATATATAAAATGCTTAAAGACATGTTTTATATATATATTGTGTGAGATATATATGTATACAGAAAGAGAGAGACAGAAAGACAGAGAGAGAGGGAAAGATAGGAAAGAGATGATGCCTGAGAATGGTAAATACCAGATTCAGAGGATAAAAATGGCAGATATCCAAAGGGGTAGTATGAGCACAGATGTTCATGATATTACTCTAATTTTTTGTACGTTAAAATTAAAAAATTAGTTATGTAGACTTTACTGGAAAGTTCTCAGGATCTCAAAAGAGAGACTCTTTACATCTTATGGATGGATAATACAACTGCATAAAATTCTCGTTACACAACACCATTATCCTGCCAAAACCATCTGTGCTACCAAGCATCAGACCATCATCTTTTCTAAAAAAAGGAAAAAAAAAACCTCTTTATCTTGGAGTATTTCAAACGTGTAGAACATGTAGAGAGATTAGTATATTAAACCCCCACATACTGGGATTTCTTCTTTTCGTCAAAATGGAGTAACGGGGATTAGATTTATCCTCTAGCATGAAACAACTGAAAAGAAACTGAGACAACAGTTCCAAACCATTGGACATCAGGCAATGAAGGGCAGTGAGCACTAAGAAAAGGGCAACAAATGAGGTGAGCCTAACATGGTCCCACCTTTGTCTGCAGAGAAGTTTCAGGCTTTGTAGCAATGATGGAACCCAGTGACATTGCTGCTCATTGTGGACCTGTGCTTCAGAGACCAAAGGAACAATGAAAGAACACACACCATTCAGAAACATTCCTCTAGTGTGGATGAGCAGAAAATGTTCTCACTTGGACGCAATATCAGAGGTCAAGTCTCAGCCATGATTGATGGATGAGGAAGCTTTCTACCCCGTCAACAAAAGCTAACAGTAGCACTCTCCCCCTGTTCTCCCCTCTGTCTGTGCTTAAGATTCTGGGGAGAATAGATAAGAAACATCAAAGGATATGTAAACCAAAGTTTGAACAAACCTGATGATTCTCTATTCCTGTTTCATACAAAGTTCTCTTATAACAAATAAAGCCACATTTAAGGAAAGGGTTGTTTTGAAAAGAATGGGTAATCATAAGCTGATGTGTTCAGATCCCTTTGTTCTCTGTGGTCAGATTCATTGCTCCTATGACGTGGGACAGGAAAGCATCAGTATTAAAATGCCTTTTGCTGCTTAATGAAACCAAATCTCTATAACAGCCTGAGCCACGAGCCTCTTTGCAGGTATATTCCTTAAACTTCATGCTGTTCCCCTTCTATTTCTAAATAATCCTACAGGAGTCCTATCCCTAATGTACTTGTTTGTGTGTCACCTCAAAAATCTTCCTATTGTTATTTTGTGACATGTGGCATTACTTTACTATTCATTCAACACATTCAACAATAAGGGGTGCAAATTTCAATCAGAAACAGACCCTTATCTCCAAGAACATAGAGGGAGAAATAAGGCAAATATATAAATGAGTTTAACATAGGGGCACCTGGGTGGCTCAGTTGGTTGAGCCTCCGACTGTTGATTTCTGTTCAGGTCATGATCTCACGGTTTGTTAGTTCAAGCCCTGAGCTGATGGCACAGAGCCCACTTGGAATTCTCTCTCTCCCTCTCTTTCTCTGCCTCTCCCCCACTCACATTCTCTCTCTTTCTCTCAAAATAAATAAATAGGCTCTAAAAATAAATAACTATAATAGAAAGTACTGTAACATATACTATAAGAAAGTGCTTTTAGAAAGTTTTGGATTTGGAAGAGATCTTAATGGTCAAGCATTCTTACTTCCTCATTTTAGAGATGAAGAAACTAAAAGAAAAAAGGTTAAATGACTCATTCTTTGCGATAGAATCTGCTCATGTGAGGCATCATGGTGGACTAGAAAGAACAGTGAATTTAGGGACAGACAACCTGGGAATAATTTTGGATTTCGGTCCTTAGTAGCTCTCATAAAGGACAAATGATCAAATTTGCTTAAGCCTTAGTTTTCTCATCTGCCAGAATAGGGATAATAATGTTTTCCCACTAGGGTTGATATAAAGACAGTGAGATAATGAAATGGTTTTGTGGACTATGCGGCAATATAAAAATTAAACTATTACTACAATTAATAAATTGCAGAACTAGGAATAAAACTCAAATCTCTTAACTTTGAGACTCTTGTCGATTGTGTGTTAATGTGAAATGCTCTCCATGACTTCCAATATAGGACTTAGCAGTTCACCTTCTTGCATAGAATAGAATTTAATTACCAATCACACATATGTTGTTGACTCAGATCATATGATCATTTTTCTTCTGTTTGAGTTATATACAGAAAAATAAAAGATGCTCTTGCTACAAAACTTTCTTGGCTAATTCTTACAGTAACATAGGATTAGAACTTTGTCCAACATTTCTCAATACCATGTTGTATTTTCAGCCTGTTTATTCTGGCATCTTCCTTAGAAGCAGTGTTAGTGTTGAATAAAAGTTGAGCAATTAAAAAGAAAAATAAACACCAGGAAATTTGTAGATCAAAACTTGTGAACACATCCTTGGGGCACTTTAAGAGAAGTTAAGTGATAACATCATTATAATATTGTGTTACTTCTTTGATCTGCTGAAAAGCTAAGTGATATAATCAGTTTTTTTATTTCTGAATTTTCTTTCCAGTTGCTGCATGTGGCAACAAAGCTAAGACATAGGTTAATTATAAAAGCTTTTGTCCTTTTCTTCACCCTATTATAGACTCCTTCCTGCGTAAGGATAGAGGGAACTAAGTTTATTTTTACATATACTACTGTATGATTTAAGAAAGGTATTCAAGAGGTGGTATGTTGTAGTGGAGAAACATGGGATTTGGACTCTGAAATTATGGGTTTCAGTTTTCCATCCGACTCTTTGAGGCTGGAATCAAGTAACTTTTCTAACCTTGATTTCTTTATCTGTAAAAGATGAAAACTAATGAAATCTACCCCCTTAGATTGTCAGAGGAATTATATGGTATTCCCCAAATAATTAAAAGGCAGCTAAAAATCCTTCTTATATGATAAGAAGAAGATAAAATAAAATTAAAAATCATTTAAAAATGAGGCACACAAATAAAAAGTCAGGAAATTTACATAGTCAGCAATGGAATTAATTCATAAAACATTTTGCTATGGCTGGACCACAAAATTGAGTCTGAACTTCCTTGCTGTTGTTCCAAAGAGAAAAACATGGCTAGTCATTAAAACAACAGTGTTTATCCATAGGGTTAAAAACAAATCAGTAGTTTTGTGACTCCTCAAAACAGTGAACATTGAATTACCATCAGATCTGAAATTCCTAGGAACATACCCAAAATAATTGAAAACAAGTATTCAAACAGATATACCAATGTTTAGAGCAGTGTTGTTCACAAGGTGGAAACAACCGAAATGTCTATCAATGGATGAAGAGATATATAAAATGTGGTATATCCAACCAATGAAACATTGCTCAGCCATAAGAAGAAATGAAGTACTGACACATGGTACACCCTGGATGAATCACAAAAACATGCTAAGTGGTCAGCCACAAAAGGTCACATGTTGTATGATTCTGCTCATATGAAATATCCAGAATAGTTAAATCCATAGTGACAGAAAGTAGATTAGTGGTTTCCAGAAACTGGAAAGAGGGAGAAGTAGGAAATACTTGCTTAAAGGTTTTCTTTGGGAGTGATGAAGAAGTTTTAGACCTTTGCACAACATTGTAAATGTACTAAGAGCCCCTGATTATATACTTCTTTTTTTAAAAGATTTTATTTTTGAGTAATCCCTATACCTAACATGGGGCTAGATCTTACAACCCTGAGATCAAGAGTCACATTTTCTACTGACTGAGTCAGCCAGGTTTATTTATTTTTGAGAGAGAGACAGAGAGAGAAGGAGAGAGAGAGAGAGAGAGCAGAGGAGGGGCAGAGAGAGAGAGGGAAACACAGAATCTGAAGCAGTTTCCAGGCTCTGAGCTATTAGCACAGAGCCTGATGTGGGGCTCGGACCCATAAACCTTGAGATCATGACCTAAGCCGAAGTCAGACACTTAACTGACTGAGCCACCCAGGTGCCCCTTAAATGCTTAATTTTGTATTATGTGAATTTCATCTCAATAAAATATAAAACAAAACCAAACCAAAGCACAAATAAATGAGAAGGGGCTGAGGGGCAGAGAAAGAGAGAGAGAAAGAGAATCTCTCTCATAGCTCAATCTCAGCACAGCTCGATCCCATGACCCTGGTATCATGAACTGGGCGAATTTCAAGAGTTGAACACTTAACTAGCTGAGCCGCCTAGGTGACCCGAATGTAACTATTTCTAATACTAAGACCAGAAAGGGCATTCTTTAAGGAAACAAACCCTCAGCAATATCTTTATTTGATTATAGTGTCCGGTTTCATATTCTTTAGAAGGTCCTTTAATATAAGCTGGTGTCGTGATTATGAAACATGGTAGAAGGTATTTTCCTGGAAACCAGGTAGGGTGTATTTTTAGTAATGTGGCTCCAGCTACACTGGTCTCTGATGAGCAGGCTTAAGATAGAGATAAAATTTAAAACATCTAGAAGAAGAAATGGATGGTGTATCCTTCTATCTATCATAAATATTTCCCTTAGTCAAATTTTGGGAAACCAGAGAGCAGGAGTTAGTTTGAGATTGCATTCTCTGTAAAGTATATGGGTGCAGTTTGTCAATTTAGTTTTGTGCTTTCAAAGTTAGCCAATCTGGAAAGTAAGATTCTCTGGTAGATAAGGAGAATGTTCAAAGTGAGTAGTGACAGTGCCTGAGGCAGTAAAGGTTCTCCTGAGAAAGTATGAGTCTGCCCAAACACCCAAACAAAGAGTAGTCATGACCCCAAATAGTTTTATGCAAAAAAATCATGCTGTCAGTATCTTCAGGGAGGAAAGATTTCTTGTAGGCTACATGAAGCCATGTATACGTAAAGTTTATATGAATTATAGTTTTCATTGTTATGACTATCTGGCTGTAATGCCCAACATGTAAACAAGATACTTCACATACAGTGTTTATTCATCATTTTCAGCCAATACTCTTTGAATGTTAATTGTGTGCCAAGGAGGGCAGACAATATTATCAACATTTTAGAAAAGAATAAATTGAGTTTCTCAGAGCCTAAGGTTTGCCCTAAGTCACATAACTTAGACTTGAGATGTTTGGTTCCTAGTTCATTCCAAACCTTGCTGACATGGGTTTGACAGAGGCTGACATGACCGAGGACCATGGTTGCCAAAGCCCTTCATCTTCAATAACTATTAAATGTGATTATTAAATGTGTTGGGCAAAGTTTCACCATTTCTATTTGTCTGTGCAGTGGCATTTTAATTACTGTTACATGGTGTTCTCAAGAGCCACACTACCAAACACACACAATGCTTGGCTTTACATCATTGGCTAACATTTATTGAGTGTACATTGTATGCTCAGGTGTGGTGCTAAGCATTATGCAGACATATTCTCATTTAATCCTTAAAACAGCCTTAGGAGAAATGTTTATCATCGCTCTTTTGTTTATACAGAAACTACGACTCAGAAAAATTAAACAACTTGCCCAAAGTCACAGGTAGACATATAAATATTGTGACAATCCTCATAGGAAGATACATAAAGGTTCATGAAAATCAGAAGCTAAATCAACAGGCCGGGTCCATATTCAGTTTTGTTTAACTCCAAAGCTCCCATTTTAACTGCTATGCTATACTGAGACATTGATCTGTAAGTTTGTAATCATTTGACTTCTCACCTAGACAATTATGGTAATAAATTCTGGGTCATTACCATCATAGTGGATAAAATTTACTGTGTCTAAGGCTCTTATAAGTGCTTAACAGTCATAGATTCAGGAACATTTGTAAAGTTTAAAGTTCTCTAATAAAGGACATGGAAGTGCCCCTTCATATAAAAATAAAATTTTTTTTGAGAAGATGGCAAACTTTTGCTAAGAGAAGTCAAAACTTCAGGTTACTGAGTGTTATTCTGCTGTGTGGGATTTGAAATGTTGGAAAGCTAGTACCTATGCTTTTGATTACTGTATCTTTCTGTTCGATGTATATAAGGTAATAGGGTAAAATAACCCATTTGACAAAATATTACTACAGTGTGCCAGATATTGTGCCGGGCACTACCAGGTAGCTGTTAGGGTTTAAGTTCTCAAGGAGTGTCAGCTCTGCCAGGGTTTGAGGAAAAGGGAAGTGATCTTTATCAAATTCGGCAAACTTCACCTGTCTGGGATTCATTATCTACTGGGTAAATGAGGAGGTTGTGTACCCAGGACTTAATGTTTCTGGTGTTCTGGGTTTGTGTTCAGGTTTCTTCTTCCCATTTGCCACTATTTCGTGTTAAAATATCCATCTCATACTATCCTAGCTTTGCAATTCATTAATGTTCAAATGTGTCGAACTTCTGGCATCAAGCAGGATAGGAATGAAGTTTCTAACAATAGAAGTAATAATGGAGCTTACAGCTCAAAGGAATAAGATAATAATTAAATATCATGTAAAAAATAAATACATAAAAATAATCCTTAACAATTAATAACTACAGGTTGGAAAGATACTAAGAAGGAATAAGATGGGTGTTATCCTTTTTATAAGTCACAAAATGAAGCAAATGATAGGTTCTTTCAAGTACAAAAATGACCATCTGTCGAGGTTACCAGATTTTAAAAGGGGGGAAAAAGATACTTTACAACCAACTAATCAATGAATAATAATAATAAAAAGAATGACTAGCCACTATTCTTGAAGAAAATTGTATTGGGACTGGTTTATTCTGTATCTTTTCTTTGTAATAGAAGAGAGGTTTCTCAAAAAGAGCAGCGGAAGAAACTCTTTTTTTTTTTTTTTTTTTCTTTTTAAGTCAAGCCGAAAGACAAAGTGAAAAGAAACGAGGAGTCAGGGAAATTGCCAACCTAGTCCGGCCATGAGGATTTCTTTAGGTCTGTCTAGGTTCTCCGCGGCAGCGGGGACTGGACGGGAAAAATGCCAATGTCCTGAACTTCAAGACCGATTTTAATTACTATTGCCCGGTGGCAGGAACCTGGGAAGAGGTCAAGGTGTGGTTTAGGAAAAGGGAGCTCCCGGCAAAGGCACTATGAACGGCAGGACTAGAGAACTGAGGGAGAAAGCGACAGAAAGGAGGGGAGAATGCGCTGGCACCCCGAGGTGAGGGAGTAGAAGAACTCCCAGCTTGGGGAGCCGCGCGCCGCTCAGGTGGCCCTTTCCCGCTCAGGTGAGCTCCTCCCGCGCCTCCCATTGGCCAAGGCGTCCGTGGCGCTGGGAGGGCGACGCAGCCCGGTCTAGTTCAGGGTCTAGGGCGGCGCGTCACTTCCGGTAGCGCGGAGCTTGTAAAACACCCTGGAGAGAAAATGGCGGCGGCAGCGGCTTCGGCGCCTCAGCAGCTCTCGGATGAGGAGCTTTTCTCTCAGCTCCGCCGTTACGGCCTGTCTCCTGGCCCAGTGACGGAGAGCACCCGCCCGGTCTACCTCAAGAAGCTGAAGAAGCTTCGAGAGGAAGAGCAGCAGCAGCACCGGTCTGGGGGCCGCGGCAACAAGACGCGGAACAGTAATAACAATAACACGGCTGCTGCCGCGGTCGCCGCGGCGGGAGCGCCGGCGGCAGCCGCGGGGCTGGGGGGCCGGCCGGTCTCTGGCGACCTCTCCTACTTGCGGACTCCTGGGGGCCTGGGCCGAGTCTCGGCCTCTGGCCCGGAGAGCCCCGCGGGAGGGCCCGGGGGCGTCTCGGCCGCCCCCACGGCTGGCAGCAAAGTGCTGCTGGGCTTCAGCTCGGACGAGTCGGACGTGGAGGCCAGTCCCCGGGACCAGGCCGGCGGCGGCGGCGGCGGCGGCGGCGGGAGGAAAGACCGGGCTTCGCTCCAGTACCGCGGGCTCAAACCGCCGTCGGCGCCCCTGGCCGCCAGCGAGGTGACTAACAGCAACTCGGCGGAGCGAAGGAAGCCCCACTCGTGGTGGGGGGCCCGGCGGCCGGCGGCTCCGGAGCTGCAGACCCCGTCGGGGAGAGATGCAGCCGCGGAGGACGAGGAGGAGGAGGGGGACGACGGAGAGGACAGGGACCCAGAGGCCGAGGAGCCGCTGTGGGCGAGCCGGACGGTGAATGGCAGCCGGCTTCTCCCGTACAGCTGCCGGGAGAACTATTCGGACTCGGAGGAAGAGGAGGACGACGACGTGGCTTCCAGCAGACAGGTATTAAAGGACGACTCCCTTTCCCGGCATCGGCCCAGACGGAGCCATAGTAAGCCTCTCTCTTCGCTGACTGCTAAATCTGCCGGCGGCCGGCTGGAGACCTCAGTTCAGGGAGGGGGAGGAATCCCGATGAATGACAGGGCGGCGGCTGCGGGGAGTCTAGACAGGAGCCGAAACCTCGAAGAGTCGGCGGCGGCGGCGGCCGAGCAGGGAGGAGGGTGTGATTCCCTGGACTCCAGCCCCATTCCTAGGTACCGTGTCACTGCGAAGAAACTGGCCCCTCTCCTGCCCTCGCCACTGTCCGACATGGACTCGACCTTGGATTCATCCACAGGCTCCCTCCTTAAAACCAATAATCATATCGGCGGCGGGGCCTTCAGTGTGGACTCCCCCAGGATTTTTTCCAACAGCCTGCCTCCCGGTGCAGCGGTGGCGGCCTCTAGTTCACTCAGGATCAATCACTCCAATCATACGGGCTCCAATCATACCTACCTGAAAAACGCATACAACAAACCGAAGCTTTCCGAACCCGAGGAGGAACTTCTCCAGCAATTTAAACGGGAGGAGGTGTCCCCTACAGGGGGTTTCAGTGCCCACTACTTGTCGATGTTTCTCTTAACTGCTGCCTGCTTATTTTTCCTAATATTGGGACTGACTTACCTAGGAATGAGAGGGACAGGAGTATCCGAAGACGGAGGACTCAGCAGTAAGTATTAAATCCTGTGGGTAAGGTAACAAAGGGGGTGTTGCTAGTGGTCTGCTCTAATCACATTGGGCATTTTCCACGAGGTGCCTTCTGCCTTTAAGAACATGTATTAACAGTGACACGTAGTAGATCGAGTGCATTTGTGCCATCTCTCTTTAAGAAAGAACATTAGCATGATCAGAATGAGAATCCCGTGACTGGTTTCAAAATTTTTCTGTATAATGTATTGGGAAATTCAGAACCTCTTATAAAAGAACAGAATATTGCCAGCTTGTTAGTACGATGCATTTCCGTGTGGGTCTTAAATTCTCTTTTAGTCTTAAATAACTATGTGTGCAGATGCCAATGAACAGTTTTGAAGTATGTTGATTGTTACGGGACATCATAAATGCAATGGCGTTTCAAATTGAGTTGTGATTCTGCAAGGTAATGTGAGATCTCTTGAAATTCCAGTTAAATATTTTGTAGTACTACGTTATACATCTAGGTGATTCTATGATTTCTTTAAAGTGAATGGATATAGAAAGTAGGAAGACACAATTCTAAATTGATTGCTGAGCCCAGAGAGTCTCCCTTCCCACCAGTGAAAAAAGTGGTGGTAAGGCAGCGCCGGAGTTTGCAGTGAGATTGATCTGGTATTCGTTTCTAGGCCCTGCCATTTACCTGCTCAAGGACTGTAGGCAGGATGGTGTGTTCATTCATTCATTAAGCCAGCATCATCCATGCTGAGCACTTAGGACACAGCAGTGATAAGTCAGAGCATCTGTTCTTCAACACAAGATAAATACAGGTCATTTTGTGTTCTGTGAAGGCAGTAAGGTTGAGTTATGGATATGTGCCATCTAGAGATGGCAGGGGTAGCTACTGTTTGAAGTGAGACCTGAAGCAGGAGGAGACAGCATTGTAGGGAGACAGGAGAGCTTCCTGGGCAGAGATTATAAGAAAGGCCTTGAGTTGAGCAAGAGCCTTCCTGTGGGTTTGAGTGGTTAGAGCATCTTGAGCCAGGGGGAGTGAGCAGGAGTTTGAGCTTCCCTTTCCTAATTGTAAAATGATGCTAATATTGATTAGAATGATTCGTACGCATATTAAAAGAGGGAAAGTAAATGTGTGCGATGGACTGGTAAGTATATAATTTCTCAATGTTAGGGCCCTCTCCCCCTGAACCCTACCCCTTTCATTCAACATGAAGTCACTTTATCATGATTTGTGTTTATATAATCAGGCTTACTGGTTTTTTTTGTTTGTTTCAAAATAGTGAATGATGGCGTTAGCAGATTTAAAAGGAGGAGGAGTCAAAAATAGTGTAACCTTTTTGATTTGGGTATAGCCATTTCTAAGATCATCAAATAACAGATTATTACTGTATTGCTTAATTAGAGGGGTTAGAAGAGGACTGAAACCCAGCACTCACTTTAACTGGTTCCCTGGGAGCAAGAGTAATATATTGACTCCTGTCTCAGGTAATTTGGGAGAAAAAAGAAATAGGTCATATTAGAAGTTAAAGTAATCAAGTTCATATAAATTAAATGAGATTATCAGCACTACCTATTTGTATTTGTTTCTCTAATAGCTGACTGTATGACCTGGCCCTTTTCTGAATGCTTTATACATACTATCTCATTGAATCTTCCCAACACATCACAGATGCAGATGGTGATATCCTCATTTTATAGATGAGGACAGTGAGGCCAGGAAGTTAAGAAATGTACCCATGGCTGACTAGTGAATGAGTGATAGGCTTAAGGTTTGGCTTCAGATTTTTTAAAATAAATTTAATTTTTTTAAGTTTATTTATATATTTTGAGGGAGAGAGAGCATGAGTGGGAGGGGCAGAGAGATAGAATCCCAAGGAGGATTCTCTGCACCGTCAACGCAGAGCTTGATGTGGGGTTCGAACCCATGAAATGCAAAATCATGACCTGAGCTGAAATCAAGAGTCAGATGCTTAACTGACTGAGCCACTCAGGCGCCCTTCAGACTTTGTTTTCAACTATTAAAGTCCATATTCTTAACACTACTTTGGATACTGTTTGTAGAGAGCTTCTAAATAAGAGAGTACTTTTATTAGGATTAAGAAAATGATTGAATATTGGTAGGATTTCATAAAGAATTACTGATGAGCACAATCCTCAATTAAGTGACCGTCACATCTGTTAAAATAAATGAGTAATATTTCCTTAGGTATTAAAATTTCATATGGAATAGAAAAGGATAGGACTGCTAGGGTTTTAGTAGCCCCTTCACCTTCACCAGTGTGACAGAAAAGAAATTATAAAATGTTTTTTATTTTAATGAATGGTAAATGTAAGGTAGTTTGAGTGATGGGAACAACAATGACCTGGGTTCTAGGACTTGTCCAAATGACTTTAGTCAAGGTCTGTATTAAATGGGAGTAATAATTTCTGCTGTTTATGGGGATGTTAAGAGGATCAAATGAGATAGTTTATTAAACAACCATAAAGTGGTATTATTCAAAACTTTAGGTAAAATTTGTTGTATTCCTGGTAAATTATAGTACGTATGTAAAGCGAATTCATTTCTGTAATATTATTTAGTAGTGTTTATTCAACATTTAATTTTTATTAAATTCCATTAAAAACACACTAGACATTGATACATAAATTTGAATCAAAGTTAGGGAATCCTTAAATGTATTATATATTTGACTTACCATAAACCTTCGTGGAAAGAAGTGCCTGCTAATTCAGTTAGTTTGCACACCTAATGGTGAATAATTTTCACTCCCTATGTTTATGTGTTTTGAGTCCTTTGTCATGAGTATAATGGTTAACCAATGCTTAAACCATGGGGTTCAGTGGTGGAATAGTGTGCTTGAGGAAATAGTTTTACTTTGAGTAATAATTTCACTAGAAGATTGTAGGTTATATATGAGAGTAAGCTTTAGTAAGCTTTTATTGTCTTTTAAATTATGTACAACATATAATAGATTAGCCTTTTAAATAGTTCTTAATCATTTGGTCTTTGAAAATTTTTTACCAATACCTTAGTTTTATTAAATTACTTTTATTAATTAAATTACTGTGAGTCTCTTCTTCCTCATCTGTAAAATGAGGGTTTTGGATTAGATAATATCCAAGTTCTCTCTAGCTCTAAGGTTTAAGATTCTAATTTTGAACTGTCCTACCAAAACAACTCAAGGATCAGTCTGCAGTGAGATTAGATCATGACAACCCAGCGAAAGAAAATGGAAATGCAGAATAGATGGACTATCTTAGGTGCATATGGTCATTATTTGAAAATTGTTTTTCAATTATACAAGACATGATTTTTGAAAAATACATGATTTAGAAAATTTGAATAGAGATCTATGAAGCAAAAAAAGGAATAGATATTATATATACATATCTCCTTCTAGTCTTCCACTCACCCCTGGTATAAATAAGTTCAAATAATGGCTTTCAAAACTTTCTTAATGCTTTTCACGTGAATACCTACATTCATATATATGTGTGTTTGTGTACATTTTCATTCAACACTAGAATGCCTACTATGTGCCAAGCAGTATTTTAAGCATTCTAGGGGGGAAGATGGTTAAGTAAATAAGAATTTGAGAGGGTGATGATTGCTAATACAAGTTAATGGTAGTAATTTCACCTGGGATAGAGGGATATGCAAAATTACATACAGGTAAGCAGGCCTCTCAAAAGAGGTGATGTTTGAATTGAAATCTGAATGACTTAAAGGAAGTAGCTGTAGACAGGGAGAAAAGCATTCCAGGAAGAAATAACAGTGCAAGACTCTTGGGGCAAGAACCATCTTGGCAAGTTGAAGCATAAGAATAGAATGGCCAGCGTTGCTAGGGTATAATGAATGAGAATGGCGTATGATGAGGTCGGAAGTAGGCAGGGGCCAGTTGTAAAGGACCTAAAGGCCTTGAGGGCCATGGAAAGGAGTCTGAATTTTATCTTAAGTGATATCATACTATACATAGTCTGCAACATGTCTTTTCACTTAACCTGGCATTACGGGTAACTTGACACTAAGTTTAACTACAAGGCATAATTTAAACATCCTACTCTCCTCTTGTCCCTTTCTCATCCTATAAAAATGCTAAAATCTCTGTCACCCTGAAAATGTTGTTCTTTAACCCTCTGTTCTCCTTTAGCTGTTACTCTCTTCTCAGAAAAGATTGATATCTTTTCGCCTCTGCCGTTGATTCAGCCCCTGTCTAGTGTAGCTTTGTTTGCCATCCATTCCTCTGGAATCTCCACTTCAAGTCACCAGTTAACTCAATGGCCATATCCAAGAGAGGTGTTGAAGTTCTTATCTTTGCCTCTTTGAAACATTCGATGCATTGATAACTCCTTCTTCATGAAACACTCTCCTTTCCGGACTTCTGCATCACTACTCTCTCCCAGTTTTCATTTACTCCTGTCTGTCTGTGTTTTAAATATTGGTGGTCTCTGAAACTCTTGTCTTTGTCTCTGTCCTTTTGTGCAGTTTTCCTAGGCCCTTTCATCCACCTTCCTGATTTTATATATTCACTTAAAATGTTCTCTCCTGACGTCTAGACTTACCTATTTGTTTTTTGGACAGTTTTTTTTTTTTTTTTCCCCTGGATGTTCCAGAGTACCCACTCTGTGTACTCATCAGTTTTCCTTTCCCCTTGTTTCCCTCATTCTGTCCCGTTTCAGTTCATGGCACTTCCGTCTACCCAGGACACAGCTAGGAACTTTGAATTTACCTAGATTCCTTCCTTTCCTTAATGATCCTACCAAACCTCAAACATCGATCCAATTGGTTACTAAGTCCAGTAGTTCTACCTCTTATATATCTTTTGAATCTTTTTCTCTCCATCACTGTTGCTCTAAGTTAGTCTATTGCCTGAATTGTTTAAGTAGTCTTCTAACAGACTTCTATGCTGTACTCTTCAGTCCGTTTTCAGTGCCAGAGCAAAATGTCTAAAACAAATGCAATAATGATTCACTCTCTTGCCTAAAATTACTCAATGGCTTTACCTTCCTTATTGGATAAAATCTAAATTCTTGGGCTAAACTGTTCATGATCTGATTATGCTTTTGCTAGCTTCATTTCGTACCAGTTCCTCTTACCAATATTTTACTTTCTGGAAAACTAGAACCTTCTGGATACTACTTGGGGTTCACTGAATATGTCATGAAATTTTGTGCCTTTATGCCTTTGCACATTATTCCCTTCTTTAGGAAGGTTGTTTCTTCCTCTCTTCACTGCTATTCATTCTTAAAAGTGTTACCTCTGGATATTTTCTCTGACTCCTGTCTTCTTTACCCTGATGTTTGGGTAAACTCAAACTCTGCTCAAATAAGATCTAATGTATCCTTCAAAGCATTTATTATAGAGTATTTTATTTTGTATGTTCATTGTGCCAGTTAGATCACAGCTCCTTTAGGGAATGTTTCTGTAGGATGAATTGACTACACTGGTAAAGGGCATAGGCTTTACATTCAGCTCTGAGTTTGAATATCATTTCTCTCTTATACCTGCTCTGTGACTTTACTGGAAGATACTCAGTTGCCTCCTATTAAAAATGAAGATGATAATACTGTCTCAGGGTGCCTTTAAGCATTACGTGAGGTAAAGTTTGTGAAGTTTTTAATGTTGTTGCCTGGCATATGGGAATTGCTTAGTAGACCCAAGTCATATTAGTATCCTGGCACAAGTTCATTCCTCATTAAATACTTATTGAGAATGATCACATATCAGATACCCAATTTATAGGCCCTGATTAACTCATCATGTAACTCAGTAATTGGTTACCTATTCAGTACCTAACTTAATACTTAGTACTGGGAAGGATGCAGAAGAAAATCTCATTCTTGCAAAAGCCTCCACTCCACAAATAGTGACAGAAAATGGTGAAGAAGTATACTAGATATTAGGTGATCAGTGCCACACTTTTGTAAAAGGAGGGGGGGGTGAATTCACAGTGAGCTGGATTAGTCTCAGATGGTCAAAAGTTCTGATTCCAAATTTGGACTTGATTCTGTGGGTTGAGCAATGGGAATCCATGGAGGTTTTAAAGCAGAGGACTAACATCAAGTTGATCTTTTAAGAAGGATAAACAGGTGGTGGTATAGGTAATGGAGTGGTAGGGTTGGAGAGCAGGGGTGGGGTGATAAGGCACTATATGCACACATGGAGTGATGAACACCTGAGGAGGCTTATCATGTGGGGATGGAGTAGGGTCTGTGATTTGAAGAAGGTCATATAATATTTCGTGACTGTTTGGATCCAGAGAATAAAGGAGAAGAGTCAAAGATTGTTCTGAGTTTATGAGCCTGCATGACCGAGAGAATATTGGTACTATTGACCAGTGGATTAGAGATGTTGAAGAGGGATCTTTTATGGGGGAAAAGTAGTATAGAGAAAATACGTTCTTGGGGGACTTATTTTTTAAATTGTTCAACTAGAAATATCCTGTAGGTTATTGTAGTTATATAATTGTATTAAAGATGAGAGAGACTGGTGCTGACTGTACTAGTACTGTTTACTAGGGGAATAGATACCTTTTTAATACTTACTTTTTTTATTAGAAAAATTTTTTTAGTGTTTACTTTTGAGAGAGAGACAGACAGACAGAGCATGAGCAAAGAGGGAGACACCGAACCCGAAGGAGCCTCCAGGCTCTGAGCTGTCAGCACAGACCCTGACCCGAGGCTTGAACTCATGAACTGTGAGATCATGACCTGAGCTGAAGTTGGACGCTCAACTGACTGAGTCACGCAGGCGCCCCCTAATACTTTTTTTTTTTTTTTTTTTTTTACTAAGTTTTCTTATAAAGCCAAGGTGGAGCGTTACAAAAAGGTACCATAGTTTTTTCAAATGTATTTTTACTTTTTCAAGTAATTACACTAGCCACTTGGTTCAAAACTTGGTATCTATAATGAAATAGGTGTAAGGATTTTGAAAAATAGTTGCTTCCCTCATTCTTTTTTTGTTTTTAATTTCTTTAATGTTTATTTTTGAGAAAGACAGAGCATGAGCAGGGGAGGAACAGAGAGAGAGAGAGAGAGAGAGAGAGAGAGGGAGGCACAGAATCCAAAGCAGGTTCCAGGCTCTGAGCTGTCAGCACAGAGCCCGATGTTGGGCTTGAACTCATGAGCCCTGAGATCCTGACCTGAGCTGAAGTCAGATGCTTAAGCAACTGAGCCACCCAGGCGCCCCCGTTTCCCTCATTCTTGAAGAATGAAAGCTGAGTGTTACAAAATAGTCAACTTTGAAAAACTTTAAATGTAAGGAAGAAAAAAATTTCTAGGCCTCTAAGAATATTCCTGGGAACACCAGTGCTTTGCATATCCCAGCTGGATGATTTAAATAAAATCTACTCTGTGAAAAAAATGTCTTTCATTTGAAAATTATCTCTAGAATAACTTAAAATAAAAACCATCAGAGTGAAAACATGTGAATTCCCCATGAGTGTATCCAGGGAGCCTAGTTTGAGGAAAATGGGCATAGATATCAGGGCTTGGATTAAGGAGGCTGACCTGGGTTTGAATGTTGGCTCTTGCCCTAATTAGCCTTTCTGTTAAAGGCAAGTTGCTGAACCACTGTGATCCTCAATATTCTCATCTGTAAAAGAGAATTAAGTGAGAATTAAGTGGAATAAGGCACGTAAAGTACTTGCCACGGTACATGACACATAGTAATAACGATAGCAGCTGACCCTATGTAGTAGTCGGTGCCAGGCACTGTGCTGAACAATTTTAATTGTTACTTAATCTTCATGAGGCAGGTATTTGTCCCATTTTGTAGATGAGGAAACTGATACTGGGCGAAGTTGAATTTGCCCAGGGTCATGTGGCTAGTAAGTGCTGAGGCAGTGTTTGGATTCAGATTGTGTCTCTTCACCACTCTGCTCGATTGCCTTTTATCATGTGTAAGTACATAAGGACTGTGTATATGTTCTCTACCATTACTGTTATCTAGAAAATTATGAAAAGATACGGATGGTGAAGCAGATTAATGCTTGATCCTAGAAATGCCAGGAATAATCTATGAAATCTGACAACTTTAGGACAAGAAAGTACAAATGTGTAGTCACTCAACAATTAGGAATCTTGTGTGGGACTGTTTATTCTTACTTTAGATTAATTCATTAATTCATTGGTATATGAGGTCAGTCTGCTGTAATAAAATGCAAACTAGAGTGTATGTAAAACTAGGAAACATATGAAGAATCTCAAAACTGGTGGGTAAAGGGGTCCTATGATTTTGCATTAGCACTTTCAAACATGTTTTCCATTGTTCCATTTTCAAGATGTAAAGACCTTTAAATATAGCACATTTGTCCTTCCATTTTTGCCCCTTTTAAATAAACTTTGTATGTGTTTTTTCTTTGTTTATATTTCTTTTAGTGGAAATGATCCATTCTGTAATTTCAGGGTTGCTTTTAAAAGTCAGATATTTTCATGATTAATCAATAGAATTGTAAAGTTTTAAAACTAGCTGCTTCTTGCTTGTTATTTTATATTAACTTGACCTATCTGAAAAATATTTTATATAAATAAAAGGAATCTTACTGCAAGGAGATTTATAACAACAGTACAAAGAGTTCATCCAGTTTATAAGTAGTCTAAAAGTGAAGTGTACCTTAAAGTATTGGAAATTGTCTCCCAAATTTATCATAAACAAGTGGTAGTAGTAACTTCTTTATGAAGATTGTGATGATATATCTTTATTTTAATCCTGTATTTATTATACACTAAAAGTAACAACCATTGGGACCCCAGCCTAATCTAACTGCAGAAATCGTTAATGACAGCTATTGTCTGATAACTTTAGGTCTTGACTTCCGTACTCAGATTTTATTTTTAAAAGATTTAAAAGTGAACAGGGAGTAGTGTATTTGAGCAGTAGCCTTGACTTTTGCTGTTTTAATAATGCATGCTTTAACCTGAAGTGATAGTTTTATTTATTTATTTATTTATTTTTTGGAGACAGAGTGTGTACAAATGGGGGAGGGGCAAAGGGAGAGGGAAAGAGAATCTTTTTTTTTGTTTTTGTTTTTTTTTTTTTGAGAGAGAGAGAGAGAGAGTGCGTGTGTGAGTGGGGGGAGAGGCAGACAGAGGGGGAGTGGGTATCCCAAGCAGCCTCTGAGAGGTCGGCATAGAGCCCAGTGCTGGGGCTCAAACTCAGGAAGAACTCACAAAACCATGAGCTCATGACCTGAGCCAAAATCAAGAGTGGGATGCTTAACCTACTGAACTACACAGGTGCCCCAAGGGAAAGAGAACCTTAAGGAGGCTCCACACCTATCACAGAGCCCAACATGGGGTTTGAGCACACAACCCCACCATCAGGACCTGAGCCAAAATCAAGAGTCTGACAGTTAGCTGTCTGAGCCACCCAGACACAACTCACAAGTGAGAGGGGTTTTTTTTTTTTAATCTTGATTTAATTAATATTCTTTATTAACAACACTGTCAAAATAATTTTTAAACAAGTGTTGACCAGGACGAAAGTGTTTAGGTTTTAATGTTTGACATAATTAAATTTTACATGTTTGACATCATTCCTTTGAAAATTTATTTCTAAGGAAATGAACTTTTTAAAAGGATTATAAATTTATACTGGGGTGCCTGGGTGGCTCAGTCGGTTGGTTGAGCATCCGACTCGATTTCTGCTCAGGTCATGACCAGGGTCATGGGATCAAGCCTCGTGTCAGTCCCTGCACTGAGCGTGGAGTCTGCTTGATATTTTCTCTCTTACTTTTTCTCTCTTTCTCTCTGCCCCTCTCCCCTGCTTGCTCATGTGTGCTCTTTTTCTAAAAACAAAACAAAACAAAAAAATTATACTAACAGATAATAATATCTGAAAATAGGATAACAGATTCATCATGTGGAAGCCATAATGTATTAATATTATGGTGTCTTAATTTTTTCTTTGTTCTAGAGGTATAGATTTCAAATCATACAACCGGTTTTTTTGGGGGGGGGTGGTAGCAGATTAATTGCTCTATGTCCACAGTTTTTTGCTTAAAATAATATCAAATGGCAAGCTAACATTTAGAAACAAGGCTAGAGTGCAAAACTATGCAAAGGTTTAGTTCAGCTGTCCTGAACTCACTGAATGATGAAGAAAATGAAACAACAGTTACTTCCTGCCTTGAATGTGACATGAATAGAAAATAAATGGCTTTAGGAGCAATGAGCATTTTAACACATAGCACAACATTAATTTTGTTTTGCAGCTAGAGACTCCTTTTATATGTATATGTGTATAAAGGGAATTTGCTGATTGTGGCTAATTTCTGAAAGCACTTTATACTTCTAAAGGAAGCTCTGTAGGAATTCACCTAGATAGAAATTTTTAAACTTCCATATAGAGAGGGTCATTGAAATTAATTAGGAAAGGGGAAATCTTAGGATATCTGTTTCTTCTAATCCCTGGGTTATGGCTTAGACCCTTGGTCAGCCTTATTAATGACTTTGTAGGTTTATAAGGGTACCTCCCATGGTATCAAAGTTGTTTTCTTGTTTGATTTAGTTTACTTGAGGCAGAATTCAATTTCTCCTATTCATCCATTCATGGACTCATAAATTATTGACTGCCTATTATGTGCCAAATAATACCAGAAGATGAGTTATACTTTCTGGAATTATAGGAGTGAAACTCTTCTCTCAGACATACTGCCTCCCTTTCTCCCACATGGTGGTGGCATTCTCTTCTTTCTCCTGAATATTTATGCAGTAGCTATCCTCCAGAATTGAGATTTGGTTACCATGCAACCACTGTTTAAGATTTGTATATTGTGACTTAGGAAACATAACTAAAAATTATTTTCTGGGGGCAATCTGGGTGGTTCAGTAGGTCGAGCGTCCGACTCTTGATTTTAGCTCAGGTCACGATCTCATGGTCATGGAATTGAGCCCTGTGTTAGGTTCTGCGCGGAGCATAGAGTCTGCTTGGGATATTCTCTTTGTCTCTGTCTCTCTCTTTCCCTCTCCCTCTCTCTCCTGCTTGCATTCTCTCTCTCTCTCTCTCTCCCTCTAAAATTAAAAAATTATTATTTTCTGCAAATTTGAGTATGCCCTATAGGAGAGTTTACCACAATGTGTACTATTATACAAAGAAATAGTTTCATTTCTTGCAGGTTTTTAGAAGTACTTTAAAAAGTAAAAAAGGAGACATCAAGAATGAATTTCCCAAAAATGGAAGTGTTATCAATATGAAGTGTTTATGATTATGATTCAAGATGTTCTAGAAGTATTCTTATGCTTATGACAAAAAGTCTTGTTTTGTTTTTAAAACGTGTCATCTCCAAATGTTCTTCTTTCAGATTATAAAGCCTTAAATGATAAAAGCATTTATTGAGAGCTCTGTATATATAAGCACTTCATCTTAATTTTTATGAGTGGAACTACTAGTATTATCTCCATGAGAAAACTGAAATGTAGAGGGAATACAGTTACAAGGGACTTGCCCAGGATCCTGCAGCTACTAAGTTCTGGGGCTAGTATTGAAACCATGGTCTGACTTCAGGGTCCACAATCTAAACCACTAGGCAGCACTAGATTTTTTTATGCATCTTTGCTCACCTACTAACTTTATTTGGGCAGGTGACTCACTCATAACCTCTGGGCCTTGGTTTTTGCCACCTGTCAAATTAGGGGATAGTAAAATCAATAGCCAGTGACTTTTCTAGGGAACTTATGCGATAATGTTTATGGAAATGCTTTGGAGAAATTTGAAGTGATACAAAACTGTGTATTTTTAATACATTAAGTTAGAATTTCCTGGCTCTAGTAGTCTAATTAAACAACACATGATCAGCACTGTGTATGACATGTCTTGTCAGTGATGTTAATAGAAGAGTCCATTACATTTATAATCCTTATCAGTATTTTTCAACCTTCATCTCAAGCTGTTTGAGCAGATAAAAGGAGTCATCTTTTTATGTTACCTAATTAGTGCTTTATCTCTGGGTGCTGAAAAGGAATGTTCTTATTTTTGCAGTTATGTTAATTTAATAGGTTATGAAGCACGATTTGAAATTAGATTTTAGTCTTGTTGACCACTAGAAGCTTGATTTACTGATCAGAGTCAGAGATGGGATATGTTGCTCTAATCCAAAATATAGTAGTGCATTTGAGATAGAAAAACATTTCTTGGGAATGTGGATAGGTCTTAGGGTAAGCTTCTGTTAATATTATCTGAAGAACAGACTGAGTGTGCAGCTGGGAGAGAAGGATGGCCTGTCGCATGTTATTCTTCAGCTGGCTTGTGAGATGCCACTAGAACTAGTATTGCTGAGTGGGAAAATGAGGTGTGTCCCTGGGAATAGGCAGTCGTAGACTGAATGGGGGTAATCAAGAGATTGGGGGGTATAAAATAATGAAACGAATTTGATAAACAGTATATTAAAATCATGCTACTTAAATTACAAGGAATTTAAAGTGCATTAGAATCTTTAGTCTCCTAGATAATTGATACAAAGCACATAATGAAATTTTCATCCCATTTCTCATTTGAAACTGTATCAAAGATGTGATTTGTTTAGACCAGAGCTGTCTAATAGAAATATAATACAAATATGGAGTAATTAAATCTTAAGTCACTACAGTGAATTAGAAATAGCTAAGCAGTGGCAGAATTAAATCTCTCTCACTTACCTGCCCTAGATAAATGGCCATGCTTGATAGTATAAAGGTATAAAGTGGCATAAAGGACTTCTTAGCTTAAGTAGAAATGGTGTCCCCTAAATTCTCACTCATTTCTTTTTGGGAATATTCCTTTATATTCTTTTCACCAGTTTCCTATTGTAAACTGCATTGTATAGGTTTTCAAACTAGACATGTAGGAGGGAGGGTTGGCCTGTTGATTCTGGTACATGACTGTCCCGGGAAATAAGGGGAAAGTTGGCTCCTATTTAGGAAAATGAAAACAGAATGACTAATAAAGCTTTTGTTGGCATGAGAAAAATTATAAGGGTTTCAGTATCTTTCTTTCTGAGAAAGATTTTGGGGTGCTCTTATTCATCATGCTCTTTGAATTGTAAAAATTACCTCAGTTCTTTTACAAGGTGCTATTTTATGGTAGATTTATACTTAGCAACACCTCCTAATGAATTTGAATAAATTCTTTGAATTACATTCAGATTACTAGAGAATGTTTGCTCACAAAGTCAAACGATTTGCTTCCAAAAGGAAAAATGGGCAGTCCTTAATTTTTGAATGGGTGTCTTCCAGATCATGTGTAAGATACTTGCTTGAACTTGGAAATGTTTAACTAGACTGTTGTTTTTAAAAGAAATTTTTTTAAATATTTATTTTTAAGAGAGAGACACAGTGGGAGAGTGGCAGAGAGAGAGGGAGACTGTAGCATCCAAAGCAGACTCCAGGCTCCGAGTTGTCAGCACAGAGCCTGACATGGGGCTCCAACTCCCGAACCACGAGATCATGACCTGTGCTGAATAAAGTCAGACGCTTAACCTACCGAGCCACCCAGGCGCCCCTAAACCACATTGTTTTTTTAAGTTTAAGTTCCCGGGTTAGTCCATAGAAGCTTATTTAAAATCGTATCCTGTTTTAGCACTTATATAGTATTGGTTTAACTTTTGAGTCCTCAGTGCAGTTGGTTATGTTCTGTGGGAGTTGGATTAGGAAGCAGATTTATTTTTGGCTTTTTATGTTTTCTTATCCTTTTTCATCTCTTAATTCTTGTTCTTATACTAGCCTAAGCTTCCTGCTGTTTTTCTATAATCTTGGCCAAACATCTAAGTGCTCAATACTTCAAATCTTTTTCTTTTTTTAAGTTGAGAGATAATCGACATACAACATATTAGTTTTAGCTGTACAACATAATTTTGTATATGTATATATTGCAAAATGATTACCACAGTAAATTTAATTAATTAACATCCATCACCATACATAAGTTACAGTTTTTTTTTCTTGTGATGAGAAGTTTTAAGATCTACTGTCTTGGCAGCTTTCAAATATACAATATAGTGAAGTTAACTCTAGTCGCCATGCCGTACATTACATCTCCAGGACTTTAATAATCTTTTTATAACTGGAAGTTTGTATCTTTTGACCACCTTAACCTGTTTTACACCCCCACCCAAATGAACCCCCATTCCTGCCTCTTGCAACCACCAGTATATTCTTTATACCTATGAGTTGTGTTTTTTAGATTCCACATATAAGTGAGATCATATAGTATTCGTCTTTATGTGACTTAACAGCATAATGCCCTATAATAAAATAGTAGGTCCATGTATTGGGTGCTTGACAAGTACAAACATTTAGTGTTCTTAAGCAGTTTTTAACATTTTACAGATGAGGACTCTGTAATGGAGGATTAGGTTAATGACTGTCCAAGGTGATAGTTCACAGAGGAGTCCATTGATGATGTCCTTGGTTGAACCCCAGCAGTGTGACCTGAGAGCTCATCCTCTAACCATTGTACTCTGCTGCATTCCTCTTTCACATACCCTCTCCTTTACCAAATTTCAACTCCTTTTATTCTTTCAGTTCAGCTACTTTCAGCCAAATGTTAGGAAAGCCATTTGATTAAATTCAGAGCATTGTAGAATTCTGATAGGAAAATCATATGACTTATGATAACATTTGATAGTGTGATTATCTTAAGTGAGAATTGAGCCAATATGGGAACAGAGCTTAGCCCTGCCTCTCTAAATCATCCTCTTTCAATAGGTATAATAGTTGGGTTGCCTACATTTTTCATTTAGAATTTATGTCAGTAGTTCTTAACTTACAGGCTGAGAATGTTTTGGGGACTGTACCCATTACAAAGTGTTGTCCGACGATCTAACAAATGATTTGCTCCTCTCATACTGTGTATTGTTTTCAACTGTGTATCAATACTGCTGTGGTTAGAATACAAAATATTATTCTTGGTAGAATCTTATCATATTTTCTTAAACGTGAATATTAAAAATACTATTGTGGGGATCTGAACATCTTGATATAAGTGAAGAGGTCCTTTTGCTTAAAAAATGGAGAACCACTGGGGCTCCTGGGTGGCTCAGTCAGTTAAGCGTCTGACTTCAGCTTAGGTCATGATCTCATGGCTCATGAGTTCGAGCCCGTGTTGGGCTCTGTGCTGACAGCCTGCATCCTGGAGCCGGTTTCGGATTCTGTGTCTCCCTCTCTCTCTGCCCCTTCCTGGCTCATACTCTGTCTCTTTCTGTCTCTCAAAAATTAATAAATATTTTAAAAAATGGAGAACCATTGGTTTTAAGACTTGCTATAAGGAAATTATATATACTGGTTATATTTTAGAATTTGTTTTTAAGACATTCATAACGAATGTCAAGGGATCAGTTGTAATGTTCAAATGACTGGCTAACTTACCAACTGGTAAAAACTCTAATCTTCTCAAGGTAATTGTACTTTAAATACAAGATCTTTATTATCTCAGATTCTATCTCTGATAAATGAAAAGTTTGGCAATTAGTAAAAAATTAAGGCATTATAAAAATTTTTGGCAGGAAGTTTTACCTTGGGGTCTTCCATTTCACCTCTTCTTAACTCACAGATTTTCTTAATGCCCTTTCTTCCCAGTAACTCCAGGGTAGAGACAAATAAAGAGTGGAGTAGTGGTATATTGTATTATTTTGTAAACTGAGTGCTGTTTACTTTTTATTTTCATGCTAGGGTTGGGAAAAGAAGAAAAAGCTGAGATTTATTAATCTCCCCTGTCCCCACCAGTATCTCTATGTTTAGTTACAAAACATTCCATTTTACATTAGGTTATGATAGTGCCCAACCAAGATCAAAGTCATACATGTTGGAACTAGCATTTCGTGCTCTAGAGTTTTACCCCACTGTCTTTTCAGTGGGAAGAGATACTTTTTATTCATCTTAGATGTTGGATGTCAGGTGAAAATCTGATATGATTCCAACATCCACTGTGTTCATGTGGAAGCATGCGTTTTATGCTTAACATTCTGTATATTATTATCAACGAAAAAAAAAGTCTTATTTAGTCTAGCTCACCACATGTTGTAACTGCTTACATTTTGATTTATTCAGTGGTTTTGTCTTTGACCTAATGATGAGATACTCAAATACCTCAATTTCCCAAATGGCTTTTCATTTCTGTTTTTTTCCAGAGCCAAAAGTGAAGATGTAATTTTTAAGCACATGATGGGGATTTTCTTTTCAACTCCAAATTCAGTTCATATGTTTGTTTTGATCATACTTTAATCTTTTGCTTTGTTTATACATATAATGCCCTTTTCACAGCTACACTTCTTGTCCCCATTAGAAAAATGGAATGAGAACTGTCATTTAGATTTTTTTTTTTAGTACTGTTCACCTTTTCATTGCAACTGCAGCTTTTCTCTCTCCAGTTTTCTTGTCTGCTCATTGCCTTCGTGAGACCCAAAGCTAATTATCTCTAATCATTTACAGTGTTACGACACAGTGCATTGGGGCACCAAGGTGGCTCAGTCGGTTAAGCATTGACTTCAGCTCAGGTCATGATCTTGCGGGTCGTGAGTTCGAGCCCCGCGTCGGGCTCTGTGCTGACAGCTCAGAGCCTGGAGCCTGCTTCGGATTCTGTGTCTCCCTCTCTCTCTGCCCGTCACCAACTCACGCTCTGTCTCTCTCTGTCTTCTCAAAAATAAATAAACATTAAAAAAAAAAAACAGTGCGTTGTAATTGAGAGTATAAACTGGAAGACCTCTGGTGTGTAAGTGTATGGGAAATGCATGTTGCTTTATTGCATTGCATGGGGGATAGGTTGTCCAGTGTATCACAGATTCCGTTTGGATCTCCAAATTCTCAGTTAACAATATTCTTTCAGAACAGACCTTGTTACAATACAGTTCCACTTGTATTCTTGGCAGTGTAAACCTTGAGGAAGTGTCATAGATAGTCTCTAGTGTGTAACAGTTAATGTTTAAAATCTCTTAATACAGTGAGCTGTCACCATGTTTAATAGATTACAGTATTGCATTAGCATAAATTCGTTTGGGTGCCAAGTTATCTGTTGCACAGATGCTTGGTATTATTTATAGGTTTGTATCTAACCTTTGTGGGTTGACTTGCTTTTATTTTTCTAGTCACTTGTCACCATGCAATCGCATAATTCTTTAACTGGCATATGTGCAAAAGCGGTTTTCAAGAAGAGATCTGTGAAAGTACTGAAAAAGCAGATCACTCAAACTTTTGGACCTTGAGCAGTGTAGTAAGATGAGGCTCCTGTGATTTAAGCAGACACACTGCCTTGTCTTTATGAGCGTGTTATGCCACCATTCCTTCCAACATCAGTAAGTTACAGAAGTGTCTTTAGCTGACAAAATTAGATGGAAACAGCAGCCTAATTGTGTCCCTCTGAAGTTTGAGCCATTAAAACTTAGGGGGGTGTGTGTGTGTGTGTGTGTTGTGGTGGGAAGAGAGTCATTGTTAACTTTATATTTTATCTTAAAGTAAGCTTTGAAATTTTCTTAAAGTGTCAGTCTTTTGAATTAAACATTTTGTTTGAATGGGAACTTCACTTTTACCTAATAAGTCTGATTCAGTAATCGATAATTCTGTCAAATCTTGAGTTATGGATGTTCTATTAAGATATCAGAGTTCAGGGTGCCTGGGTGGCTCAGTCGGTTAGGCGTCTGACTTCGGCCCAGGTCACGATCACACAGTTCATGAGTTCAAGCCCCGCATTGGGCTCTGTGCTGGCAGCTCAGAGCCTGGAGCCTGTTTCGTATTCTGTGTCTCCCTCTCTCTGCCCCTTCCTTGCTCACGCTCTGTCTCTTTCAAGGATAAATAAACATTAAAAAAAAATTGAAAAAAAAAAAGATACCAGAGTTCCTTTCAGGAAGGAGTAGACTCATTAAAGTCTCTTAAATGTGTAGTATTTTGATATTTTCTTGATTTTTCTAGTCATCTGGCTTTGAAATTTAGTAATAAGTTGATTTTAGGTAAATAAAGTCAGTCTTGCAAAATCACTGGTAGGTGAATTACCTCTAACTTAATAGTGAAATGCGTAAGAAAAGAATTTTTTTTGAAAAGAATTTTGAATATTTGTGAAACATTTACTCTTTAAAAATTACTAGACACAAGCTCCTATGGCTATTTTTCTATATGCCCAGTTTCTGACATTACTTAGTAAAAAAAACAAGCGTATTTTGAATTTGTAAGTGTAAAGTACATGAAACAAGGCAAAACCAAAACAACACCCTTTATATTACAATAACTTTTCTAGTTTTTTGCAAAGGAAAAGGATATTTTCTTTTGGTTTTTGATTTGTTAAAAATTTAGATTGAATTGTAGAATATATAAAATTAGGGTTTTTACCTAATGTATCTAGGTATCAAAGTGATCTTTTGGCAGTTTTCTGATCGGATTTTAGCATCGTCAGTAAATATTTTGTTTTAATACTTTTTCTCTCCTAGCATTTTATTATGAAAACTTTCAAGCAGAAAATTGAAAGAATTGATGCTGTGAGCACTCATATATCCACGCCCAAATTCTACAGTTGACATTTTCTGTATCTGCTTTGTTATAGATCTTAACCATCACTTGCCCATCCATCATTCTGTCTTTTAAAAAGCTGCATTTCAGAGTAAGTTGAAGACATTAGGATACTTCATTTTTACATATGTCATGCATATTATTAACAAAGGTGAGGTTTTTTTTTTAGGGTAAAATTCACATACATCAGATGTATCAGTCTTTAATGTACCATCAGATGACTTTTGACAAATGCATCCAGCTGTGCAAGTTGAATCCCTGCAGATACAGACCATTGCCTTCACCTCCATGAGTTTACTCATGCCACATCAATACTCTGGCACTGTTTTCATCGCCATAAATTAGTTTTGTGTGTTCTAAAACTTCACAAGTGGATTCATAGAATACTCTTTTGTGAGGCTTTTTTCAGCATATTTTTGAGGTTCATTGATGTTGCATTTTCCAGTAGTTCATTCCATTTTATTACTCTTGGTTTGTTTTAAGGCTCAAAAATCTTCTAGGCAGAAATTATTTACCCCTTTCTGAATTCCTGAAGTACTTGATACTAAACTCCCCGGTTGTATTGATTATATTATATATCATAGCTACTCGTTTATCTCCACTAGTCCTTAAGCGCTGTGTTCTCAGAACATGGGTTGTAGAGTGTGCTCCATAAATACTTGTTGAGCAGTCTGTGGTGAGATTTCTTACACTTTTTGTTGTAGAGATCTCAAACTTGAGGTATAATTATAATGTGAAATTAGTGCTTGGATAAAGACAGATATCTCAATTACAGTCTGTTCTCCCCCCCCCCCCCCCCCCGGCAGCCAAGGAATCTTCATTTTTTATGGTGAACAAATGTGAGATTTTCAAATGATGATGCGGTTGAAAGAGACCATAATTGTTCTTTATCATACAGAGATGAAAGAATAAGAGCCAACCAAATAATAAGGCCACTGCCAACTTAATTATAAGTTTTGATCTTTTATTTTCTTGGACACATTATTTCAGTTTTATTATATTCTTCGTACTTTCATATCCATATTTAAAGCACCTTTGATTTTATAAAATCACGGTGTATCTTCTGTTTTTCCTTAAGAATAGCATTTTTTTAATTTTTATTTTTTGGAAGTAGCACACATTGTTGCCTCTCTTAAAGCAAGGCAAGTGAAAAGGCGAGTCATTTAGGATCCGAAAAGTGGAGAAGCTTTTGAGGTTTTGCCTTCTTTTCCTTTCTTCACTTGCTTTCCCCATCTAGGTCTGTACCTCTGTAAATCCACGTTGATAGATGGTGTTAAAATGGAAAGTTTATTGAGTAGAACAGGGGTGGTACAAGAGTTCACCTTAGGCAGGTTTTATAGTAGCCAGTTTTTATCCATAAAACTTTGTTTTGCTTTCTGATTTAATCTCAGTATTCATAGTAATTTATTAAGTATATTTGATGTGAACTGTTCCTGTCTTTTGGAATAACTATATTTAATAGAGCTGTGAAACACTTAGAGAACTATCAGAGAACAAATGGGCAATGTGCTATGTTGCAGAAGAATGTGCTGCCTTGTTCACCCTGTCCATTTTTAGATCGGTCTGGCTGATGGTGAAATGTAGAAGTGTTGCCACACACGCAGGTGCAGTGTTCTGCAGCTGTTGGAAACATTTGCCCCCCACTCCCCATTTCCTTATATATAATTATGCTCTTTTTAAACCCCTGAAGCCAAAAGATGGGATTTGTGAGCTTGAACGTCTGTTTACAAAAAGGTACAATTCAGAGAGATAATTGGTCATTTCGGTAGCTGAATTTAACTGTACCTAGATGCTTTGAAGTTTCCAAAGACAAAAACCTAGCCTTGAGGTCTTAGAGTTTTAGAATTGTAAGAGACTGCCTTTGAAATTGCATGTCTGGCAGTTACTGCTTTCCAGACTGAACATATTTTTTAATTTTTAAGTTTGTTTATTTATTTATTTTGAGAGAGAGAAAGCACAAGAGGGGAGATAGCAGAGAGAGAGGGAGAGAGAGAATCCCAAGCAGGCTCTGCACTAGCAGTGCAGAGCCCGATGTGGGGCTTGAACTCCTGAACCATGAGATCATGACCTGAGCCGAAGTTGGACACTTAACCTACTGAGCCACCCAGGAGCCCCCAGACTAAACTTTTTTTTTAATGTTTGTTTATTTTATTTTATTTTATTTTAATTTTTTAAAAATATTTAATCTTGAGAGAGAGAGAGAGAGAGAAAGAAAGAAAGGAGGAGTGGGGGAGGGACAGAGAGAGAGGGAGACACAGAACCGGAAGCAGGCTCCAGGCTCTGAGCTTTCAGCACAGAGTCCGATGCAGCGCTCGAATCTCCAAACTGTGAGATCATGACCTGAGTCGAAGTCAGCCGCTTAACCAACTGAGCCACCCAGGTGCCCTGATGTTTGTTTATTTTTTGAGAGAGAGAGAGAGAGAGCATATATGAGTAGGGAAGGGGCAGAAAGAGAGGGAGACACAGAATCTGAAGCAGGCTTCAGACTCCGAGCTGTCAGCACAGAGCCCGACGAGGGGCTTGGACTCACGAAGTGCGAGATTATGACCTGAGCCGAAATGGGATGCTTAACTGACTGAGCCACCCAGGTGCCCCTATAGTAGTTTTAATGAACAAAGTGTCATGGTGTCAGAGACCAGGGGAGTGACCAGTGCTGCCCCTGGTGGACATGGGACACTTTTATAGTTTGATATACCTTGGAAAATCTTTGCCAGGACTACAGTTAGGGAACTTGGTTTTGAAGAGTTTTCCTAGTGTATTCTCTAACAGTAGTGTCTTTCCTCATCCCCATTTGGGCATTTTTCATGCATTACATCATAATGAGATTAAAGTTTAGTAATCCTATATCTGAGAGTTCTAGAGAAGAATGCTTTCCTTACATCAAGGAAAACAAATATTTTCTGTAGTTGTTTTTTATATAATGAAAAGAGTGTAGGCATTGGAGTCAGATGTAGGTTTGAATCTCTGCTTTTAAAACTGTTTACTCCAAGAAAGCAACCTAACCTCATCATGCATCTGTTTTTCCGTCCATAAAAAAATTTTAATACCTGCTTTAAAATAGTGGTGAAAGTTACCTCCTGAGTACAAGGCATCAGTATACCTGGAATCTACTAAGAGTTCAATAAATATAATTTCCTTTTTATTGAAAGGAGAAGGTTGTAGAGTGATCAAGATTATACTACCTACATCTCTGGCATTGGTGAAGCTGTTATTCTTGAGACTCCAGTGTGCCTTCAAGCTGCTATTTGTTCAGTATATATTTAGCATCAAATATCTGCAGGGCATTGAGATAGGTAGAGATTTGGCAGTCTTGTTGGGGGAGGAAACAAACAACAAGTAGTTAAACATTTTTAAAAAGTTTCCTTATTTATTTTGAGAGAGACAGGGGCTCAAGTAAGGGAGGGGTGGGGGTGGGGGACAGAGGATCCGAAGTGCGTTCTGTGTTGACTCAGAGAACCTGATATGGGGCTCAAACTCACAAACTGAGAGATCATGACCTGGGCTGAAGTCGGGTGCTTAACTGACTGAGCCACCCAGGCGCCCCAACAAATAGTTAAATTATAACATAAGTTAGCAGAGATACTGGCAGTAAATACAGAGGGGTTCTGAGCAGGGGAAGGTCACAATAAGTCTCAGTGGTTAGGCATCTTTTATGACTGTAGCAGAGCCGCACACGGGACCTTGAAGACGGAATAAGAGAAGGAAGACCAGAAAGATCAAAGGCTCAATGTCTTGCTGGCAGAAATGTTTTTCAACTTTATTGAAATATAGTGACATACAACAGTGTGTAAGTTTCAGGTGTACAGTGTATTGACTTAATTCATTTATGTATTGCAAAATGATTACTACCATAGCATTAGCTAACACCTGCATCCTGTCACATAATTACCGTTTTTTATGTATGTTGAAAACATTCAAGATCTACTCTCTTAGCAACTCGCGGTATTACTAGCTATAATCACCATGCTGTACATTAGATCCCCAGGATTTGTTAATCTTATAACTAGAAATCCATGTCCATTGACCAGTAGCTTCCTGTTTCTCCCACTGCTCACCGTGGTAACTACTACTCTACTCTGTTTTTCTGGGTTTGACTTTTTCTGGCTCCACAAATAAGTGATATCCCCCAATATTTGTCTTTGTTGGACTTTATTTCACTTAGCATAGTGCCATGAAGGATCCATCCATGTCCCAAGTGGCAGGATGTCCTTCTTTCTCATGGCCGAGTAACATTCCATTGTGTGTATGTATGTGTATGCCCTGTCTTCTTTATCCACTTACCTGTTGATGGACAGTTTGATTGTTTCCATGTCTTGGCTGGTATGACCAATGCTGTAGTGAACATGGGGTGCAGACATCTTTTCAAGATCCTGTTTCATTTCCTTTGGTTATATATACCCAGAAGTGGGATTAGCTGGATCACATGATAGTTCTATATTTAATTTTTTGAGGAACCTCCATACTGTTTTCCAGAGTGACTGCACCAATACACATCCCACCAACAGGGCACTGGGTCCCCTTCTCCACACCCTCTCCAGTACTTGTTATCTCATTATTTTGAAAGTAGCCATTCTAACAGCTGTGCGGGGATTCCTCGCTGTGATTTTGATTTGCATTTCCCTGATGATGAGTGATGTTGAGAACCTTTTTTATGTACCTGTTGGTTATTCGTATGTCTTTAGAAAAGTGTCTATTCAGCTCCTTCTGGCAGAATATTTTTGTATCCAGATTGATAATTGATGATAGTTTCAGGTATTCAGAACTGAAAAATGTTGAGGCTGACTGAAATTGGCTGTGCCGATCCAGAGAAAGCAGGAGGGAAGCACCCTGAATGTGCTACTTCCTCAGTTTTCCTGAGGCATGAACAGGAGATCATTTCTTTTCTAAATGCTTAGGGTTCTTAAACTTAATTGAGAGTGGCCCACCCCTTATTGTATGTACTTTTCTTTTTTAAACATAAGCCAGATAAAATGCTTCTAATTCTGTGAGGTTTCTTGCTCAGAATAATGTATAAAAGTCTTGAAGGCCCTACGTTATCTGTAGCTACTGACCCCGTTGAATAATCTTACCTGTTTGACTTCATTTATTACTATTTGACCTCTCCACTCTGTGCCATTTCTAGGAATAATGTGGCAGGCATGCTACCACTTCAAAGCCTGTACACTTCTTGTTCGTTCTTTCTGTAAGCATCTTCCTTTAGGTATCCACAGGGCACGTTCCCTGTGCTCCTTCAGGTTTGTATCCAAATGCATGCTTCTGAGAATGGCCTTCTCTGACCATCTGTTTTAATACTGCTTTCCTCCCTCACACCTTAACCACCTCTCTGTGTTTTACCTGCAAAACACTTAGAACCATTTGCCATACATATATCTTAAAAATGTATTTGTTTGTGGTCTCTTCTAACCTTAGCTCCTTGAGGACAGGGATTTCTAAAATTTTATGTACTGTCACATTTCCAGTGCCTAGCACAAAATACTCAGTATATAATTATTAAGTGAAAAAACGTTTTCTTTTCGAGTTGTGAAAGAACTTTGGGCACCACAGACTTTTCTTCTTTTTCACTGCCATTGAGTGACCAAACTGGAGCCTTTCTGAGGAGAATATCAATTTATTTGATCACCATTAAACATATAGTTTGTGAGTACATTTATAGGTTGATAAACTTCATTTTTTCCTTTTTACCTGGGCATTCATAATGGTTAATGAACTTGATCTCAGTGTAAGAGAATGAAAAAAAATTAATGAGAAGGATCAGTAAAACTAATGACATTTTTGAAATTGATGTGAAAGAGGAAGTTTTGGATAATGAGAGTCAACAGTATGAAAGTATGAAATAGGAAAGTATCACAAGGTTAGAATTATTTCCCTGAAGCAAAATGTGATAGGAAATCATTGGACGATTTTGAGGGATCTTGTAAATATAATGAAACATTTTTAGGAATTCGATTTTTACAATCATTGGGGGAGTTTAAAGGGATGAGAAGTGAAAGTCTCAAGGACATTGAGAAAGAAAGGTTTGGTGTATTTGAGGTTTGAAATAGTCTGAACAAGAAAATTGAAGGAGAAATGGTGAAACCACGAGGATTTGAGGAAAAAACAGTTAAAAGCTGTTGGGGGTGTAGGGTATAAAGGAGGACAGTGCTAGGTCTAAAATGGCTTCAAGGTTGTGCTGTTTAGGGGATGGAGGAGGAAAGCTTGAAATACCAACGTGGTATTATCATTGCTTTAGGATAAGAGGTAAGAATTTCTCTCTCATGTCCATGCCTAGAAAAGAGGCTTGAAAATGAGGTGGCTTTATTTTATTTTTATTTTTTATTTTTTTTTGCTTGGGATGCTTTTGGAATATGGTTTCTTCTCTGTAAATGCCCAGTTGGTAGGAGCAGGGAGGAGTATTTTCACTAGAAGGTGGCAGTATGTGTTGTTTCCATTAAATATTGTAGGTAATTTGGATGAAATAGAAGATACTGATATATGGTGTTAGAAATACTGAAGTGATTTTGGGGAAGAAAAGTTAGATGTGTAAAGATGCTGCTTTTAGGGGCACCTGGCTGGCGCAGTTGGTAGAACATGAGACTTGATTTTGGGGCCGTGAGTTTGAGCTTTGCGTTGGGTGCAGAGATGATGTAAAAATAAAAAAAAAAATCTTTTAATAAAAATATTCTGCTTTTAGAAATGAGGGCTTTTGGATTTTTAGAATTGCTGTTTTTAGATGGAGTTTCCTTTCTAAAACTTAATCTCAAGGCTACTTTTTACTTCTTATTAATTTAGAAGGTCTGTTAATAGGTGATAGTTGTGGTTCTAGGTAGTTTTTGCTATAAGCATCTTTGCTGCGAGCATTTTAATGACAAAATAATTTTGCCATAAAAGATAAATAACTGGTTGACAGTTTGGTTTCATCAAACTGGTTAACAGTTTCATTTCTCCATTGACTCAGTAGTCCCATTTTTATATTATATAAATCTTAGCCCTTATCATGGTCTGTCTATACAGTGGTGCAGTTTTGAACCCCTGTTTCTCATAAACTTTGGAACGTCTCTCAATGGATATGCGACAATATGCCAGGAACAAACAACAGTGTAGAAGGCTTTCACAACACAATACGAAGCTTATTTACAAGTAACGCATCTAGTATTTATGAACTGATTCCTCTTTTAATGCGGGAAGATATTTTAGTGTAACAAAAAAAGTGCGATGCCTAATGAGACAAATCAACAAGCAAAAAAACTGTACAATACTATGAACAAAAGACTTTGAAGACAAGTGCTTAGGTACAATCCACAAAATAAAATCAATTATTTACACAGTATTCCCCTGAATCTACACTACATTTTGATGTATTCAAATATTTTTTAATTCATAATAAAGTCTTGTTGACTTTGTTATTCATCTTACATATTTCATTATGTCCTTTTTGATGAATGCCCCTCTTTTATTTTTTGTGATTTTATAGCCAATTAGTTATGCTGCAAAAATGCTGGCAGTTGTCATAGGAAATTGGGGGAAATTTTTTTTAACATAAGGTGTGTGGGATGAAAAGTATATTATTGGCTTTTAAAATACACTGTTGGGTATCTCAGCCCATTAGGCAAGAGGCAGAAATCTTGAAGGATACAAAGGGCAGAGCAGTGCTTTCAACAGAATTATTGTTCTGTTCTATAGCTTTCTCTTTGTTATCCTGTCCCCCTCCCTTCCCAGAACTTACCCTTCTCCATGCTCCTGCAGTGTTAATACACAGAGTAGAATGAAGAAGGGTGGAGGTAACCTAGATGGCACAACCAGCACTTTTTGAGCGCTAACTATATGTCCAGTACTCTGCTTGGCTCCAGGCAAACAAATATGAGTGACACGTGGTCCCCGTCATGAGAAATTCACAGTCCAGGGGGAGAACATCCATAATCTACTTTCAGAGAGATACTTGAAGAGCTAGTTTTCCATTTAATAATCTTGCCAAAAAGGATTTTGTATACAGTAAAAAAAAAAAAAAAAAAAAAAAAGGCTATCATCATGGCCTTTCTTCAGACATTAAAACCTGTTTTTAGAATTGCATGTTTTAATTTTTTTAGAGTTATTCTTCTTATAAAGAGCAAATAAAATACTTGACCTTTTAGTATTGTGTGACCAGTTTATTTTAAGTAGATCAAGAAGGCTTTTTTTTTTTTTGGTAGTATATTGAAATAAATACAGCTTTATTTTAAATTGTTCAGATTTTACATTAATAAAAATTAATGTTATTAAAAAGTATCTTTTTAGTCTAAGCATGTTCTGGTTCATAACATTTTATTTAATCTTTAAGCTATCTTACTTTTTCTTCCTAGTTGCCTATTGAGTAATTTGATCTAATGTCATTCAAAATTTTTTATTTTCTAACATTCAAACCCTGTTACTCTTTAGAAAAGTGTCTAAAAATCTGTTAACAAAATCCCTTTAGATGATCGTAAGATATACTTACTTTTCCTTGCTTTTTTATGGTACCTTGTTAAACTGGTCTCACACATGAACTTTCTTAGAATCAGGCAGTTCCTGGTTTCTATGGGACTTCCTGTTTTCTGAAATAAAAATAGAAAAGCACCTCAGAAAGGAAACCTGGTCAGTGTGAACTACTTTGTAGGCTAGTCTTAGTTTTGACCTGGATTGTAGAGATCCAGGTATCTGAAAGCTTTGAATATTTTTGCATGTAATTTTCAAATAGATAATACAGAGGATATTTGATTCTAAATAATAACTGTGAGAGATGTTTAGCCATAAACTTGTTTGAATCCTTTTTAGGAGAGGAGGGTGTAGGGAGGTTGGATGCAAAGTGCTAAATCCTTTTTATATTTATTGGAAATGTGAAGTTGTTTAATATTGAGACAATTCTTAGCTACTTTGATTTGTATATTTGTTTCTTGCCACCTTTCCAGATGGTAGCAAGGATTAGGAAGTTTTTTGTTTTGTTTTGTTTTTTTTACCTTTGAAGTCAGAATTCTGAAAGAATTGTTTAGTTTTAAAGCCTCTTGTAGATTTCCTTAAGTAGTAACTTCTTTTAATCTATATTTTGAAGAGAAACCAAGTTTGGTGGAAACAATGTAGTCAGTTAACAGTAACAGGTAACATGTATTAAGTGATTGACACTAGGCCATTTTATCTTGTTTATCTCATTTAATCCCCAGGACAACTACACAAGGTAGGAGTCATTGTTACATCCTTCCTCAAGAGGAGAGGAAACTACAATTTAGAGAAGCTAAGTAGATGTTAGTTCATGGTCATGTTGCTAGTAAGTGATGGAACTGGGACTTGAACCCAGGCATTCAGATACCAGAGCACTGCTCTCAGTTATTACAGAGAAAAATCACAGATTGAGTAAGAATGGTAAATAGAACAGGTCTCAAAAATTACTACACAAACCTTTATTATCATCAGTGTGTTTACATTCTTAGCAGAATACATGCTGGCATTTTAGAGGGCTTGTTTAGGGGGATTCTAATTCTTATTCTCAAATGATGCTAATAGTTCTCTTTTTTTTTTCTTTCCTTGATAGTAAAAAACCCCTTTGATGAAACATTTGGAAACATACAAGTAAGTAGAAGATCGTAATACTGATTTTTGTCTCATGTTTTATATGATAAAAGTATTAGGATGACTGTCAACTAAAAATGTTAATTTTAAAACCTCTCTTAAACTGAAACAATAAATTTTCTTATTTTGAGTATTCCTTAACAGTATTATGATTAAAGCTGAAACAGATTTTTCTCCTAAGAGCAGAATTATTTATCACTTTAAGGTAATAGCCAACTGCTAAGTGAAATGGCTTTGGCATGTTATCTGGGGATCTGGTCTCAACCTTTAGAAGTATTTCTGTGAAGTTGCTGGATATTCTGACAGTTTTTGTCCTCTTTGCCTTCAACTTGTCTCTCTCAATCTTTTGCTCATAGGCATGCCTATGCAACCATCAGGAAGGCAAAGGATTTAGAAAGAAACATGTTTCTTAGGCTACCTATCTATGATTCCTTTTCTTTTTAAAGGACCTATCATATTAATTGTAACCTAAATTTTACTCACATGAAAATATTTTTCACTTACCATCATTAGAGGCACTTCAGAGATTAAGGTATTTGAGCTTACATTATAATGCACAGTTAGTTATTAATTTATTATGGGAACTGACTAATGTAGACCTGCATATAAAACATTATTTGTTGTTCTGAATGATGTATAATAATGTATAATCAAATCCATAAAATGTTACTATAGATTGTTAGAGTGAGACTTTGTAGTGATTATTTTTAGTAATATTCTTTTGTGGTGAAATTTGTTTTAAGACAGGTAGACTTTATCAGCTACCATATTAAGTATGCTGTTGTTGGCATCATCATTTAGATCTGTATAATATTCTCACTGAATATTGAAGATACAAGACTTTTTTTTCTTCTGTATAATTTTCCCCATGGGAGTAACTGAAGTTCTGAACCTCTAAATAATGGTAATAATTGTAATGAAGATAATGGCAGTTTACTTATATTAAGTGCTTATACTGTGCCAGGCACCATGCTAAGTGTTTAAAATCATTATTATCATTTAATCAGAGACTTGATACAAACAATTGAAAATTTCCTCGAGGAGAAAGTTGGCTGAGGATAGAGGAGGGAACTTATTTAAAAGTGACAATATATGAGAGAATTTGGGAGAGTTGCCCTACAGTTTGATTTTTTTGCCACTTAAGAATGAGAACTTTGCCTCAGAGTGGTGTGGGTTACTAAAAAAAAAAAAAAAAATTCTGGACCTTACCAAAACAGACAGTTGGAAAGTAGCTATTTCTCATTAAAGTATAAAATCATTTTTGTTTAATGAAAGGTTGCTTGAAAGCTTACTTTAAATATGGATTTATTTGTAGATCTTTAACTTGCTATCAGGGTGATTCGGAACGCCAGTGTGAGACATCTTTCAAGCTGAATGTTAGAAAATTCAAAAAGAAGTCAGAATGGAAGAAGACTTATCATGAACTTAAATAAGTCAATATAAGTTTCTATAAGAATGTAACTTTAAAATTCGGTTTACATATTTTTCAGACTTATTTCTAGTTTAGCATATTGGTGCTAAAGATAATTGAACCAGAGCCTTTCTGTTTCTTCCTCAAAATTGATTTGTTCACATTAATAACATGACATAAAAACTATTTAGATGATAATTTAGTTATCGTGCTCTTGAGACCCTTGTAATATATAGATCATTTTGAATAAATTGCCATTGGAGAAATAATTTTTGAAAAAATTATAGTTTAGCTTTCTAGGTGCCTAAATTCTCTATGAGAATCTTAAACTAACAGTATGTATGCATGTTTTCTTATGGGATTCAGTTATATTTGATTAGGTTTTGTTATTCTACTTATCTAGTCCAGTATTAATATCTGTGAATCAAAAGATGAAGTTTACTTCCAGGCTTCTGATGTTCATTAAAGATGTAATCACAGAGGACAAGTGTCAAATTTTTGGATTTAGTTTTGTTTTTGAAAAGGGAGAGGGAATGGGTGGGATCCGGACATGTGAAAGAAAAGGAAATTGGTCTCTTTTCCAGATAAGGGAGGAAATAAAAACTTTTAGCTACTTTAATCCCATAGCTTAATCAGATTTACCTTGGTCTCATGTATCAAATCCACAACTAGCTATACTATCATTAGAACTCCTTCTCATCCTATTATATTGAGTGTATTTATTAAAAATTATTTTGTGATTTAATGTATCACAAATGCATTGCTTTTAGAATCTGGGATTTCAGCCCCAGCAGTTGATGGCTGATTCTTACCGTTTGGATTTTTAAGCTTTTACAAAGATATGGTCTAGCTTGATTCAGAATCTGCTTGAGATAGAATGGAGGGAGACAAAAGCTAAGGTTTGGAAGGCAGGTAGTCAGCTGAAGGAGTATCACTTAATCTCTACCAACCATCTTGCATAAAACCAGGGACTCTTGGTGGTAGGATGGTGGAGGCTTTAATGATTTTTCTTCTTCCTACTATCAATGATTAGAGCGGTATTGACAGAGACATGCCACTCGTAGTGTAGAAAACTTGTCTCTCTGTCTCCGAAAATATAGTATGAAAAAAAATGGGTGAAGTTGCATGTCGTTAGGCATATAAATGTTACTTTCCCAGGCTTTTGTATCCTGGTCGTATATTTACAGTATTACTATTTTGTTTGACATGTCAGGAAAAAAGGAAATAATAAAGATATAGTCCCCTCATGAATCATGAATTTATTTCAGATAGTGTGATAAGCTTACTCCTCTCCTAACTTACACTCCCCCATTGCTTTTGTTGGTCCCCCTTAATTGTGATTGCTCTTAAATTGGGGGTCTAATTGCCGTAGACTACTTAGCAGGGTGCTTAGACATTGCAGCGGTCTTCTTTGGTTTCCTTTCATATGTTCAGAGTACTATTCCTGATGTGCAAGTCTGTTTTATTTTCCCTCTCCTAAATTTTTAGAATGAAGTCAAACTCTTAGTTTTGGTCCCTAGCAGTTGATTCCAAACTATTTTTCCAGGAGTGTGCTGAATCAAAGTAGGGTACTGGTTATATAAGAAACATAACCAGTGCCTTTATGCCTTTGCTCATGCTCTTTCTTCTGCTTAGAATGCTAGTCAATTGTGTTCTTACTGTGAAACCCGACTCAAATAGTCTTTCTTCCATAAATGGATCTTCCCTTCTCACTCTCGTCTGTATTTACATTATATTTTGTTTGCAGCCTTAACACTTAAGTATGTTTCTTTGCCCTTGAGAACAGGAATCATCTTGTATCACTGGGCCCCTTGCTTTGCTGAGAATAGTTCTTAACTCCTAGTACTAGATACCCTTTAAATGTGTGTTTTGCTTTAATGGTTCATAAATTTATACAGAACCACTTTGGGCCCCTAGGAGAGGTTGAGGGTCAGTGTCAGTACTCATTCCTCTATTGTTTGGTGGAATCAGATGAAGACAAAACATGAAGGGCAGGCTTGCAGTCTCATAAGAACAATATGTGTAAGTGTACATTGTGTAGAGGGGGATTGAGAGCGATGCTTTGGTGGTTGGGAGAATTTTTTGTGCAGGAGATCTTTTTTTAGCGCTAACATTCATGGCCAATTTCCCAGTCAATCCTCAAGAAAAGTAGAATGTTTAGAGTGATGATTTAGATGCTTAGATTAAGATTTTTTAAAAATATGGTAGCCATTGTTTATATGTGAGTTTGTCTTTTGGATTATGTAGCTTCTATGATTTTAAATTATTTGCTGTTTTTCTTTTTTTTTTTTTTTGCTGGTTTTCTTTTTGAATAAGATTATTATTTGGTACATTTTTTTTAACTTGATAGTTTATTGTCAGGTTGGTTTACATATAACACCCAGTGCTCTTCCCCACAAGTGACCTCCACCATGACCATCACCCCCCTTCCCCTTTCCCCCTCCCCCTTCCGCCCCCAGTTTGTTTTCAGTATTCAAGAGTCTCTCGTGCTTTGTCTCCTTCCCTCTCCCTCTTTTTCCTCCTTCCCCTCCCCATGGTCCTCTGTTAGGTTTCTCCTGTTAGACCTATGA
>CM053571.1:48787503-48883918 GCA_028646485.1 Cryptoprocta ferox | reverse complement strand
GAAAAATCTTATGATGAACACTTTATACAAGCTTCATGATCGATTGGCACAGCTTGCAGGTAATTGTTTAACATTCATAGTCTCTAAAAATGTTTTGAAAATTAATTTGCATATGCAGCATGCTGTATCAGTGGAAATAACTTTTCCCGAGTCTAATGTTATGTTTATGGAAAATTTTTTCTTTAGAGGGTTTTTGTTACCTATACATAGTGGGTTTTATTCTTATAGGCATATTTAATCAAGACCGTTTCTGCCTGCCCATATGTATTGGATGAAATATATATTATGTAATTTAAAGTCAATCTAATTTTTTTATTACTGTAATAAGTAACAAAAAATTTTGAAAGCTTAAATATCAGTTGGATTGGATAAGCAGTGAATTTACTAAAATCCTAGATTAAATATAAAACTGCAGATTTTTCTTTGGTGGTTGATTAAGTATCAATTCCTTGGATAAAGGACATGGGTTCTAGGATTTTTTTCTACTGATTCATTGTGTTTTCCTCATACTCTGCTCCTAATAAGTCTTTTAGCATCTATAAGTTGTAGTAGCAGCTTACCTGTTTATTACCTTAGCTTTTTTTAGTTATTCTTATTTCACATATAAGCTAAAAGAAGAGACTTTGGAATCTCTTCTTGTAAAGAAGTTACAAGAAAAGAAAAATGTAGTCTTCTGAACTTTTGTATGTAGCGGATCCCTTTGTAGAAATCATTTTGTTGGTAGAAGGTAAGTATGGAGGTTCTCTGGTGGAGGCATTTAAGGATCCTTACATCCTCACATCAGTCTTTTTTTTTTTTTTTTTCCCCTTTGGATCCTTAATACTGGTCAGTTTTTTGATGTTCAGAATTCTATGTATATCACTAAAAGCCTTCTTTGCATTGACTGACCGTCATATTTGTATATTGTAAACTAATGACATTTATTTGGTATGCTGTAGCAACCAGAAATAGGTGAAGTATATACTCTCGCTAGGAATTTCTGATGTTGCTACCACAGGCTTCTCTACCACAGCTGTCCCTATAGCATTGTTTTATGAAGTGTGTTACATCAGCACGATCTGGGGTGCTTTTAAAGATATAGATTCCTTCCTCTAGAGCAGGGGTCAGCAAACTTTTTTCTGTGAAGGGGCCAGCTAGTAAGTTTTTTGGGCTTTGTGTGCTAGACTTGTCTCTGTCACAGCTACTCAATTCTGCCATGATAGCATGAAAGCAGCTATAGATAATACATAAATGAATGAGTGGCTATGTTTCAATAAAACTTCATTTAAAAAAATCAGTGGTGGGGCACATTTGGCTGTGGGCTGTGGTTTGCCGACCTCTGCTGTAGATCTGTGGAAACTGAATCTTGGAAGATGCATCATAAATTTTGAAGACTTAACTGATTTATCTAACAGCTATTTCTTCCCATTTTATGACTATGACCATTAAAATCCGGCCACTTGAACAAAGCTGATAAATAGGAATATGGCTACTTTTATGATAGAAGAATTTGTCAAAGAGTTTACTTTAGCTATTATGCTTTTGTGTTAATTTTTTTTTTTTAAATCCACTTAAAGAGAAACAGGGCAGGAAAAACTTACAATTGAAGTTCAATGTGAGGAAATTGATCTCTAATAACCACAGATAGCCTGAAAGAAAAGGTTTTGAATTCTCTTCTTATAAATAGTTATAAGAAAGGGAAAATGTGATTTTGTATGTAATGCTTTTCTTTGAAGAAACCAGATCATACCTAGAAGCTTCTATCTAATTTCGCTGTTGATCTGTGTTATCATAATTTTTAAGGCATGCACACACCTTGCTAAAGATAGGCTTAGCAATATCTTTATACACAGAATGTACATTTTAATTCAAATTTATTTGAATCCTTGAATTATTAGCTTTAGTAATAGATGTGTAAGTTACCACAGTGAATTTCACCTCTTGAAAAACAGCAAATCTGTGGAGGGCCTACTGTGTGCCAAGATCTATGGATAGGCATCAGTGTGATGGTTCCTCCCCTGTCCAATGATTTCGTTGAAAATATAAAAAGAAGATATGTTCCTATCTGGACTATTTAGTAATGTATTTAAAGATTGTGGTTAATGTAAAGATAATTGTTTGTTTATATTACCTACTAGATTTTAATAGGAAATTAAATATGGTTTATCTTCTTTCTTTATTGATTATAATAAATAACCTATAATTATGTAAACTGTAAAATATTTTGATTAATTATATTTGTTTTCTTCTGTTTAATATAGTACTGATTCAAAATTAATAATTTGCTAATCTTTCCAGGAGATCATGAATGTGGCAGTTCTAGTCAGAGAACACTTTCTGTCCAAGAGGCAGCTGCATATTTAAAAGTAAGCAGTGCAATTAGAATTTTGATAGATATTTTCTTAAAGTTCATATAAATTATTACAACTTGGATCAAAAGTACCATGCATTTGATTAATTGTACTGTTATAAACTTGGGCCTATTGTTTGGTGTAATGTGAACAGTTAGAGAAAACAGAATTACTCAACATTTTTTGTTTTAGTTTGTTTTAGAACATTCTCTATGAGAGAATGCACATTAATTTGGAAAGGGTACAAACAACATTGGTGAGAGAAATTGAGTGAGTTAGGTAAGTAGCATGTAAGAAAGCAAGTAAGCATCTAACCATTGTCATTTATTTTAAATCTTTCACCCCAGATTAATGTCATCTCCAGGTGCTAAATGAATTTTCTAAACCACTGTAAGTGATCTTTAGGAAATCGTATATGAAAGAAGGGTACAGAAGATTAAGATGGATAAGTGTTAAGATGGACAGGATTTTTTTTTTAAGGCTGAATAATATTACACACATATACACACATACTCATCTTTATCTATTGATCTGTAGGTGGATGTTTATGTTGTTTCTACTTCTTGGCTATTGTGAGTAATACTGCAGTGAACGTGGGGTGCAGATATCTTTTAGATCCTGTTTTCAGTTCTTTTGAGTAAACACCCAGAAGTGGAATTGCATATAATAATTTTATTTTAATTTTTTGAGGAACGTTCATGCTGATTTCCATAGTGACTGTATCATTTCACATTCCCACCAACAGTTTCAAAGGTTCCGCTTTTCTCCACATCCTCAAAAACACTTGGGATTTGTTGTTGTTGTTGTTTCTTTTTTTTTTTTAATAATGGCCATCCTCACAGGTGTAAGGTGCTATCTCACTATAGGTTTAATTTGCATTTCCATGATGATTAGTGATGTAGAACATCTTTTCTTATACCTGTTGGACATTTGTCTTTGGAAAAATGTTTATTCATTAAAAAAAATTTTTTTTAAATTTATTTTTAAGAGAGGGAGCGAGCAGGGGAGGGTCAGAGAGAGAGGGAGATACAGAATCCAAAGACAGTCTCCAGGCTCTCTGCTAGCTGTCAGCACAGAGCCCGACACAGGGCTCGAACCCACGAACCGTGAGATATGACCTGAGCCGAAGTCGGACGCTTAACCGACTGACCACCCAGGCACCCCGGAAAAATGTTTATTCAAATACTTGACCCATTTTTAAGTTAGGTTATTTAATTCTGTTATTGAGGTGTAGGAGTCCTTTCTTTCTTTTGGATATGGTTTAGAAATACTGCCTATCATTCCATAGATGGTCTTTTTCACTCTGTTGATTATTTCCTTTGTTTGCAGAAGCTATTGATATTTAGTTTGATGCAGTTTCACTTGTCTGGTTTGTTGTTGTTGTTGCTGGTGTTATCTATGCTTTGGTGCCATATCCAGAAAGTAATTGCCAAGACCAGTGTCATGAAGCTTTTCCTCTATGTTTTCCTCTTAGAGGTTTATCTTTTCATGTCTTACATATTTAAGTCTTTAATCCATTTTGAGTTGACTTTTGTGTATAGTATAAGATAAGGGTCCAACTTGATTCATGTGCATGAGGAAATCCAGTTTTCTCAACACCATTTTTTGAAGAGACAGTCCTTTTCCTGTTGTGTGTTCTTAGCACTCTTGTTGAAGATCAGTTGACCGTATTATGTGTGAGTTTATTTCTCTCTTTTCTTCCGTTGGTCTATATGTCTGTCTTCATACTAGCGTTATTACTTTTCTGAATACTATAGCTTTGTAGTATGTTTTGAAGTCACGAAACGTGGGGTCTCCACCTTTGATCTTCTTGCTCAAAGTTGTTTTGGCTATTTGGGGCTCTTTGTGTCTCCATATAAAATTTTAGGATTTTTTTCTATTTCTGAGAAAATGCTGTTGGGATATTGATTGGGATTGCATTGAATCTGTAGAACACTTTGGGTAACTTGGGCATTTTAACAATGTCAGGTCTTTTAATCCATGAGCGTGGGGGGTCTTTCCATTTATTTGTGTCTTGAATTTCTTTTAGCAGTGTTTATAGTTTTCAGTGTATAAGTCTTTCTTCACCTCCTTAGTAAAGTTTATTCCTAAGTGTGGTTTTTGATGCTATTATAAATAGCATTTTCTTAATTTCCTTTTCTGATTGTTCATTTTTAGTGTCTAGAAATGCAACTTTGTATGTTTATTTTTTTTTATCCTGCAACTTTGCTGAATTTGCTTCTTATTGTGTGAGTGGGAGAGAGAGAGTGTCTGTGTGTGTAATATGCAGGGTATAAGATGTTATCTGTGAACAGAGATAATTTTTCTGCTTTCTTTCCAATTTGGGTGCCTTTTATTTCATTTTCTTACCTAATTGCTCTAACTAGGACTTCCAGTACTATGTATTGAATAGAAATGACAACAGTGGACATCCTTAACCGGGCCTTGTTCCTGATCTCCAAGGAAAAACTTAACAGTTTTTCAGTGTTGAGATTGATATCAGCTGTGTGCTTTTCATATAGGACCTTTATTATATTGAGATAATTTGCTTCTATTCCTAGTTGTTGAGTGTTTTCTTTTAAATGTTTGTTTATTTTGAGAGAAAGTGCATGGGGCAGGGTGGGGGAAAGAGAGAATCTTAAGCAGGCTCCACATACAGTACAGAGACTAATGGCCTTGATCTCACGACTATGAGATCATGATCTGAGCTGGAATCAAGAGTTGGACACTTAACTGACTGAGCCACCCAGGCACCCCTTTGTTGAGTGTTTTTTATCATGAAAAGGTATTGATTTTGTCAAATGCTTTTTCTGTGCCTGTTGAGATGATCGTGTAATTTTTATTCTTCATTCTGTTCATGTGTATCACATTGACTGGTTTTTGTATTTTGGACCATCCTTGCATTCCAGGAATAAATCCTACTTGGTCATGGCCTATGTTCCTCTTAATGGACTGTTAAGAATAATGCTGGCTATGAAAAATGAGTGTGTAAAAGTGTTCCCTCCTCTTTAGTTTTTTGGAAGAATTTGAGAAGGGTTAGTGATGTTTGGTAGAAATCTCCAGTGAAGCCACTGAGTCCTGGGCTCTTCTTGTTTGAGACAATTTTGACTACTGATTCAGTGTCCTAACCAATTATAGTCTGTGCAGAGTTTGTATTTCTTTATGACTCAGTCTTGGCAGGTTATTTGTTTCTAGACATTTGTCCATTTTTTTGTCCAGGTTGACTAATTTGTTGACAGTTGTTCATAGTAGTCTCTTAGGATCCTTTGTATTTCTATGGCATCAGACTTAATATCTTCTCTTTAATTTCTGATTTTGAGTTTTCTTTCTTTTTCTTTAAAGGATTTGTCAATTTTGCTGATCTATAAAAAAAAAACAATGCTTTTTTAAATTTTATTTATTTTTACTCTTTAATATTTCCTTTTGCTAAATTGGGGATTAGTTTGTTCTTTTTTAGTTTTTTGAGGTTGTTTATTGAGATCTTTCTTCTTTTTTAATGTAGCTGTTACATCACTATAAACTTCCCTCTTAGTACCGCTTTTGCTGTATCCCATAAAAAGCTGTTGAGCTTCTCGAATCTGACTATCTATTTCCTTCCCCAGATTTGGGAAGTTTGAGGCCATTATTTCTTCAAATAAGCTTTCTGCCTTTTCTCTTCTTTCGGGACTTCATGATGCATATATTGGTCTGAATAATGGTGTTCCATTAAGACTTTTAAGCTTCCTACATTCTTCATTGTTTTTTCTTTTTGTTCCCCTGACTGGATAATTAAATGACTTGTCTTCCAGCTCTTTGATTCTTTCTTTTGCTTGATTAAGTCTGCTGTTGAACCCATCTAATGAAATTTTCAATTCAGTTATTATGTTCTTCAGCTTCAAAATCTGTTCAGTTGTTTTTGATTTTTTTCTCTCTTGATATTCTCATTTTATTCATATGTTGTTTTCTTGGGTTTGTTGACCATCTTTATAATAGTTATTTTGAAATTTTTGTCAGGTAATTCATACACCTTTGCTCCATTAGGGTCAGTTTTTGGGAGATTTATTTTGTTCCTTTATTTGAGCTCAGTGTTGTTATTTCCTGCATGTGCCTCATTATTGTGTTGGGAATCTATGCATTTGAATTTTTTTAAATTTTGTAGAAAGAGAGTGAAAACACGCATGAGTTGGGGAGAGGGGAAGACGGAGAGAGAGCAAGTGAGAAAGAGAATCTTAAGCAGGCTCCATGCCCAGCATGGAGCCCATAAAGGGCTTGATCCCATGACCCTGGGATTATGACCTGAGCCAACGTTAAGAGTAGGACACTTAACTGAGCCCCCCAGGTGCCCCAGGATCTACCCATTTGAAGACACAGCCATATCTCTCAGTCTTTAGAGACTGCCTTCATGAAGGGGAAGACCTTCATCAGGGAGCTCAGATAGAGATTCTGGGGTCCTCTCAAACCTTTTCTGTGTATGCATCTTCTCTGGGTTTTTGGGTTTAAATTCCCATCTAGAGAGATTTTGCAGGTTTCTTTTTTCAGGAGTTTGTAATCTCTTGCTCCCTCTGGCGTCTGTCTGCTGTATTGTGGGGCCTCTGCAGCAGCAGCAAGCTGTCCAGCTCCTTCTTGTTCGCAGCAACCCCTAGGTGTTTAGACTATGTCAGGTGCCCTCCGTGATCGGAGACAGGTGATACAGAAACCAGTTCCTTTGAAAGCTTCCTGAGAACCTGGAACATTGGAGACCTGCTCCAACTCTTTCTTTTCTCCCTGGGAAGCCAGGAATTTGGGGTTTTCTCCCACTTATTCTGCACTGAGCTGTGGAGAAGGACAATGGCCAGTGAGTAGGTGCTAGTTCATAGCATTGCCTTTGTTCTCAGCTGCCTCCAACCTGGTGCTTTTACCTGTCAGTGCTTAGATTCAGGCAAGACAGAAATCAGTCCTTCTGGTAGCCCCTCGAAAAGTCTGAACATAGAAATATGTTTCAGTCTTTTCTTCCCCTCTTCAAGGATAAGCCAGGACTTGGGGATTTTCCTCTGGTTGTACCATGTTGTGCCATGGGCCGGGACTCTTGTGAGTGCTACCAGTTTTCTTATTGGCTTCCATGTTGCTAGTTTCACACTTGTTTGGGGGTGCAGAAGCCTCAGCTGGTTTTTGGATTTCTTACAAAGGGAATTGGTCCGTGTGTTGTTGAATTGTGTCTCCATGGGAAAGGAGTGGCCTGGGGCTTCCTATTTTGTCTTGCTGATGTCACTGCCTCTTTCTCTCTCTCTCTGTCTTTCTCTCTCTTTTAACTTAGAATATAATATAGTTTAATTTAGAATATAGTATAGTTCTAAGGCTTTCAGCAAGGTTGTGGTGAGTTTCCCATGATATGCTTATTAAAAAAAAATATGGGGGCGCCTGGGTGGCTCAGTTGGGTAAGCGTCTGGCTTTGGCTCAGGTCATCATCTCATAGTTTGTGAGTTCAAGCCCCACGAGAGTTCAAGCTCTGTGCTGACAGCTCAGAGCCTGGAGCCTGCTTCGGATTCTGTGTCTCCCCTTCTCTCTGCCCCTCCCCTGCTCATGCTCTGTCTCTGTCTCTTTCTCAAAAATATAAACATTAAAAAAATTAAAAAACAAAGAAATTCATGACTGATATGTAGATACCCAAGAGATGTTAAGACCATACGATCTGTTGGGAGGTGAGGTGTGGATTCATATTCTGGCACTGCCACATAGTAGCTGTGTGTCCTGGTAAAGTCCCTTTGCTTTTCTGTACCTGTTTCTTAGTTTGAAAGTGGGGGCTGTTATTAATTCCTCTAAGAGTTTTTGGGAGACTGAGTATAAAATATGTAGTCAGTGCCTGATGGTATAGTAGCTCCCAGTAAATTTTATTTCTTTTTCTATGTTTCTTAACTAACTAAATCTGGGTCACTCTGGAGGGAGGTTTCTAAAAACATGCTACAGGAGTTGTCTCTCAACCTACCTTGTTCTCTTCTCAATTTTGACCCAGATAGGAACACAGATGACAGATTTGTGCAGAGTGTAATAAATAGCTCATAGATTGGGTAGCTAAAGAATCAGGAGCTTAAAGAATCAAAGATCTTAAATTAGGAGGAGTTATGATTATGGGGCTGTGTCTTAGGGATAGAACAATTGCTAAATGGATTGTGGGGGTGGGAGCAAAGAAGGGATTGCATAGAGTAGACTACAGGGAATTAGAATAAAATATTCCTGGAAGAGGATATAGCATATGGGAATTCAGAGCAAACAAGTAATTCTTTAGGAGATAGTTGAAAGTGTTTTTACATCTAGCAGTGGGAAAAACTGATCCCAACCAGTGCTTCCTTCCTGCTTTCTCTTTCTCTTTTTTTTTTTTTTCCTCTTTTTTTCTTAGTTAAATCTCATAGAGAGGTAATGGCACAGTTATGTGTTATGGTTGGTCATAAATGCCTAGAACAAGATTAATTTACATTTCAGGAGAATCCTGAGACTCCTACAAGCTCCTGAATACTCTATTGGAAGGGGTAGGGCTTGATTAGTAGTTATGCTGGAGCTGAGGAAGAGGCAGAGGTTGATCTGGAAGCATGATTAAGCACCTTCCTCTGCTCGCCCCCATTTGATTGTAGCTGGAGGTCAGCAATAAGAGAAGGTAAAAAGAAGGGAAACAGCCAGGGTTGGGATAAGTCGGAATCTAAGTCAGGTAGCAGTAGGGTATGAGAGATTACTTCTATTAAAGATTGGCAGCAGAGGAATTACTGGATGTACCCATGCATGAGTTGAGTTGAGAACTGCCTGTATTGAGTTAAAAAAATTGAGATTAATGAACTCCAGTTGTAAAAGATTTTTATATCTTTTCCCTGGAATTATTTTATGTTTAGATTGGGTTTTGCTTTTTTTTTCTTCCTTCCAGTAGAATTTCTAGTGTACGTTTTTACAAAAGATTTTGAATTTGTTCCATCCTTAATTAGTTCAGTGCAGTTACTTCGTGTTTTCAAATGCTGTGAAACCTGGTATGGCTTGTCACCACCAAGGATGGAGTTTGGACTGCCACTTCAGAAAAGGACCATTAAACAGGAACATCTCCCCCCCAGTAAAATGTTACCGTCTAGATAAAATCCTTTAAGTACTAACTATTAATAATTTTTTTTTCAATATAACAGTAACTCATGCTCATGATTTAACTAATGGGAAAAAAAGGAGAAAAACATTTCAAATTTACCACCTAAGGTTAACCACTCATTTTTGGTCATTTTTCTCTAGTCTTATGTTTTCTTCCATAAAATTAGTATCACTATAAATTTTATTTTATTAAAAATTTTTGTTAATGTTTATTTTTGTGAGAGAGGGAGACACAGAGTCTGAAACAGGCTCCAGGCTCTGAGCTATCAGCCCAGAGCCCAACACAGGGCTCGAACCCACGAACCATGAGATCATGATGTGAGCCAAAGTCAGATGCTCAACCAACGGAGCCACCCAAGCACCCCTCACTATACATTTATAAATATTTTATATTACAAATGTTTATATATTTTTTCCTTAAAATCATTATGAGCATTTTCTCGTGTCCTTGTTCAGGTTTTTGAAAACTGTTTCTTTTTGTCACTGGGTAATATTTCTTTACGTGATTGTATTGCATTGTATTAGATTGTGGTTTTTCAGTATTATGAAAGCACTCTAATGTTTGTATATAGTATTTGATTTTTTGATTGTTTCCTTGGGAAATAATCCTAGAAAGGAAACTACTTGTTAAGGAGCATGAGCTTTTGTTAATGCTTTTGATATATGTTGCCAAATTACTTTCTATTTTGGAGTGACCATTTTAGCACAGTCTAGCCAAAATTTTATTTTATCCAAGTTCTAGCATAAATATGGAAGATCTTCACTACAAAGCTGGTGTCAAAAACTATGAACATAATACTTATCCTATGGGCTTCCTGCTTATGGGGGGAGAGAGAGAGATCTGTTGTACATTTCATGTATTTGTACTATAGCTTCATGAGCAACACAAGTTTTTGCATTCAGGAGTAAATGGGCCAAAGGATGCATAGAAATCCTATGAGTGTAAGCTGATTTTCCCCCAACTGCCAGTGCATTTTAAGCACAATATTAGTAAGTGTTTGGTAGAGTAAAATGAGTGAATAAGTACACCTCAGTAAAATTTTTTTTTCTTGAATTTGATTCTTCACATTGCATCCTTATTTTATTTCTCCTACTTTCTCTTTCAAAGGATTTGTAAATAAAGCTAACAATTAAATAATTTAAACACTGCTTTTCTAACTCCCCCAGTGTTTTTCTTGGGGATTTTTAATTCATCATTTTTGAGGATGGAAGCTTGTTTTGATTTGTGAAAAGTTAAGAGGTCCCTCTGGTGGAACGTTTAGGAAATACATAGCATTATATATTTTCATGAAAGGACCGACTTGTTTTTAAGTTAAGTGGTGGGAGCTTCGTATGATAACTTTCCAACTGAATGATGTAATGAATCGTGGTTCATTTTGTAGTTCATTTTCAAAACGTTTTTAAACTTCAACACAATAAATATGTTTAAGATTTGTGAGAAAAATAGTAAGAAAGAAGATAGGTGCAAATGTGCCAGATTATGAGGCTGGGTAGACTTTTATGGCTTATCTTGGAATGCTAGTCACTGTCAATATAATTATATTTCTGGGGAAAAATAAGTTTTCTGAGAAATGGAATGATGGTTAAGTTTCTTAATAATTATAATTTATCAAGTGCAGTTTATTCTGGTACTTTGTTGGTACCTCTGACTTTACAATGACCCAGCAAGATAGGTGGTATCAAACCCAATTCATAAAGAAACTAAAGCTCAGAGGGGTTTAATGATTACATCATCCAGCTATTAAGTAGTGGAGCTGGGAATAGAATCAAAGCGCTTTCCCTTCTCACTGTACTGTTCTGCCTTTTAGGTGGAAGGACTGGGTTCAAAACCACTAGCTCCATCTTTTGAGTGGGCAAGAGACTGACCCTGAATAAGGGTTAAGATCTGAAGAAGTGATCAAAATAGATACATCGGCACAGATGACCTACTTTCTCTTGTCTCTACTTGGGGTTTTACATAGAGCTAGTCAGCAGTGGAGTCATGATCTGATCCCAGGCCTGCTTGATTTTAAGGACCATGTTCTTTCTGGTATTCCTGGAGGTGCATCATCAAGAGTTAAATCATATTTACTCTTGTTTTGATTTCTGTGGGTCCTATTTTAATTAATTTAAAGGGTAACATGTATAGCATATGTCATGTCACAATTAACCAGAATATTCACTAACTGGGAAGCCACAATAAGTTATTAGTACCATGTAAATTATCCATTTTCTAGTACCATGTAAAGCTATCCAATAGGTTTTTAATCGTTACTTGACTTCACCCTGTGTCAGCATCTCTGTCCCTCCTTACTAATGCTTCATAGCTTTATTTAATGAACTGAGCCTTTTACATGAAACAGTATTATTTCTATACTTTGAAACTGTAATCTAAGTTCAAAGACCTGATGTGGGTTTTAATAAAAATACATGTTTGCCAATTACTTTGAAAATAAGGTGAATTTGGGGCGCCTGGGTGGCTCAGTCGGTTGGGCGTCCGACTTGAGTTCAGGTCATGATCTTGCAGTTAGTGAGTTCGAGCTTTGGATCGGGGTTTGTGCTGACAGCTCAGAGCCTGGAGCCTGGTTCAGATTCTGTGTCTCCCTCTCTCTCTGCCTCTCTCCTGCTCATGTTCTGTCTCTCAAAAATAAATAAAAGTTTAAAAAATTAAAAAAAATAATTGGAATTGGAAGTCTGTGTGTGCTCACACATAGTATGTTAAAATAGATTTGTTAATAGATTTGTTAAAGATTTGGGAAAGTATGCCTTGAATTTCGAAAAATTTAAATGAAGCAGTCAGCAGTATGTTGACTGAGGTCTTGCCTATAAATAGATATTAATAATAGTAATTGACCTTTAAAAATGAAAAACTTAGTTTTCTCCTTATTTGTGTCATCAGTGATTAAAAAATAGGCATTTTAGGATACAAGTATGCTTCACCTCACGGGTTGGCAAACTATAGCCTGGGGGCCTGTTTCTGTATGGCCTGCTAGTTGTGGTTATACAACATTTTTTTAAAGGTTGCTTAGAATGTATGTGACAGAGACCAGAAGTGTATACAGTTACAAAGCTTGAAATATTTACTCTTTGGTCCTTTACAGAAAAGGTTGGCCTGCCCCTACCTTATAGCTTTTTAGGTGGCTACAAAAAAAGTATTTTCTACTCTTAAAATCAGGAAGATGCTATATATACTATAATGTTAGCATGAACTGTTTAATTAGCATAAGCCAGGAAAAAAACCTTACTTTTACTTCTTCAAAAATTCCACTTAATAATACTATAGAACTCTGTATCCTATGTAAGAACGTTTGTGGAAGTAATGACCTGTTTCAGACCTTAATATTCTATTACATCTTTAATGAGATTTTAATGAATTATCAACTGTTTTTTGAAAATGTGTATTCGTAAAGGGAATGGTTAAAACACAATGGGAAAATAACAACAGATACCCTTTCTTACCCCTGTTATTTTATAACTAAAAGCTTTAAGCTCTTTATTTCTGCACATAATTAGCTTATTAGAGTAAGTGTTCTTGTTCATTTGAACCATTATGTACATTTTTAAGGATAATTAATGAAGGCAGTAACGCTATTTACTATTAGTCTTCTAAAATTTTTATGTTTAAAATATACAACTAATAAATTTGGAAGTTTATTTTACATTATTTGAAACTTACATGTATAGTCTAGCCTTCAAAGTTCTATGTAATGCAAAAATGTCATTATATCTTGCATTTTGTTGTAATATAATAAGCTGAAGAACATATATAAATACAGATAAATGCAAAATGTATACTTCTTTGGTTTTTAAAAACATCCATGTCTTAGGATTTTATTTATATGTGGAATCTAAAATATGAATGAAAAATAAGACAGAAACAGACCCACAAATAGAGAATAAACTGGTGGTTGTTAGATGGGAGACAGGTAGGAGGATGGGAGGCAGGTAGGAGGATGGGCAGAATGAGTGAAGAAGTGTGGGAGGTTCAGGCTTCCAATTATGAGATGAATAAGTTATAGGGATGAGGGGTACGGCCTAGGGAATATAGTCAGTGGTATTATAGTGGTATTGTATGACAGATGATAGCTTCACTTGTAGTGAGCATAGCATAAATTATTGGGACCACATCAAAATAAAAAACTTCTGCAGAGTGAAGGAAACAATCAACAAAACTACAAGGCATCCTACAGAATGGGAGAAGATATTTGCAAATGACATATCTGATAAAGGATTAGTATCCAAAATATATAAATAACTTATAAGACTCACCAGTCAAAAACCAAATAATTCAGTTAAAAAATGGACAGAAGACACGAAACAGACATTTTTCCAAAGAAGACATCCAGATGGCCAACAGACACATGAAAAATGCTCAGAATCACTCATTATCAGAAAAATAACAGATCAGAACTATTATGAAATATCCCCTTAAACCTGTTAGAATGGCTAAAATCAACAACACAAGAAACAGGTGTTGGCGAGGATGTGGAGAATCCCTTTTGCATTGTTGGTGGGAATGAAAACTGGTGTAGCCACTGTGAAAAACAGTATGGAGGTTCTTCAAAAAGTTAAAAATAGGACTATCTTATAATCCAGCAATCTCACTACTATATATTTACCCAAAGAATACCGAAACACTAATTCAGAGGGATATGTGCACCTCTGTGTTTATAGCAGCATTATTTACAATATCCAAATTATAGAAACAGCCTAAGTGTCCATTGATTGATCAATAGATAAAGAAGATGGGATACACACACACACACACACACACACACACACACACATATACACACATATGTATGTGTGTGTATATAATGGAATATTAATCATTAAAAAGAATGAAATCTTGCTATTTGCAACCACATGATGGATGTAGAGATACATAATGCTAAATAATGCTAAATGAAATAAGTTTGTCACAGTCAAGTATCATATGATTTCACTCATATGTGGAATTTAAGAAACAAAACAAATGAACAAAGGGGAATATAAAAGACAAACCAAGAAACAGACTCTTAACTATAGAGAACAAATTGATGGTTACCAGAGGGGAGGTGGGGGGGAGATGGGTGAAATAGGTGATGGGGATTAAGGAGTGCCCTTTTGATGAGCACTGGACAATATATGGAAATATGAATCCCTATATTGTACACCTGAAGCTAATATTACACTGTATGTTAACTGTAATTAAAATAAAAACTTAAAAAAAAACCCTATACAATGTCTCCAGCTTCATGGATAACCCATATTAATCTTGCTTTGTGGATTTTCAAAGTCTCTATAGCTTGTGCTCTTTCTAATCCTGATCTATGCAATGTAACCAGAAGTAAGTTCTCTTGATGTTCCTTCATCAGTTTTTTTCTTGTCTAATTTTAGAGCAAATGAATATGAGTTTTGATTTTTATTTATACACCAAGTGATTCCTAGAAGTGTAATTATAACAATTAAAACTATAATTGCCTGAAATTATTTTAGTATAATTTTATTGCAAAACATTTTAAAGCAATATTAAAGCTTAAACAAAAATCACTGAAAAATTTTTTTAGTTATTATTCATAAGTAAAATTTTTATAGTTATGTATAAATTGCATATTGTCTTTTTTAAGCATTAGCTATTTAACTCTTATGGTCATCTCTAAATTCATAGTATTCCCTTGAAGTGATCTCATCTATAAACGACTTGTCAATTATTACTTATATTGGCTACAAATTTTTGATATTTATAAATAATGATGAAAGATTACACTTTTTTTTTTTTTTTTTAAACTAACAGGTAGTTTGTAGTTCTCTTTACCATCTAAAAACATCCTGGTAGTGGTTTAACATAAGTAATGATGCCTAGCAAGATTAGTTCTGCTTCATAAAGCTTTCTCTATTTTTAAGTTTGATATATTAAAAAAACTCTCCAGTTTCATATTAGGAAGTAAATTGTACTGATCAAATGAAAACCTGAAATTCCAATGCTATTAAAGAATCTGTTGATAAAACGCAATGGCTATTACTTACAAAATTCTTTTAAAAATGTTTTTAAAAATGACTTCTGGGGGCACCTCAGTGGCTCAGTCGGTTAAGTGTCCAACTCTTGATAACGGCTCAGGTCATGGTCTCATGGTTTGTGAATTCGAGCCCCGTGTTAGGCTCCTTGCTGACAGCATGGAGCCTGCTTGCGATTCTGTCTCTCCCATTCTCTGCCCCTCCCCTGCTCTCTTGCACTCTCTCTCTCAAAATAAACTTTAAAAAAAAAAAAAAAACCTTTCAAAAAAATGTCTTCTTACTGCTACTTTTAGAAGTTCATTCTTTGCACTTCAAACTACATAAAATATAATATTGAATATAAGTTCTGTGAGCAAGGAAGTTTGACCGTTTTGCTTAGTGCTACATCTCTGGGTTCTAGCACAGTACTTGGCACATAGTGGACCCTCAAAAAATACTTATTGAATGGAAAAATTTTCAAGAGTTTTTATTATAGTGTTATTTGATACATTAAAATAATTGGTAACACTCTAAATGTTCATTCATAAGAGCTTAATTAATGTATAAAATAACCAGCCATAGACTAGAACACTATGTTGCTGGAAAAAAAATAGGGTTGTTCCATGTTTATTGACATTGACATAATAATATTTCATTTTGTGATAAAAGCAAGTAGAATAAACGATATATGTAATGTGATAACCACGTTACTTTGATTAAAAATACATAATCTACCTATGCACGGCAGTTCTTAAACTTTATGGTTTCATGACCCTTTTGTAGTCCTCAAATTGCTGAAGACCGTACTTGCGTTTTGTTTGTGGGATATATATACATAGATAGATAGATTTAGATATATATTTACCTTATTAGAAATTTAAGCAAAATTAAATTTACTTAAAGAAAAATGAATTTATTACATGTTAACATAAATGTATTTTTATGAAAAATAACTATATTTTCCAAAATAAAAACATTAGTGAGAAGTGGCTTTGTTATGCATGTGTGCAAATCTCTGTAATCTTTAATGTGTAGCTTAATAAAACTACACACTGCATTTTCATACCTGCTTCGGTATTCAGTCTATTGTGATGTTTTGGTTGAAATACGTTAAGAAAATCTAGCCTCACGTAGATATGTAGTCAAAACAAGGAAAAGTATTTTAATGCTCTTGTAGTTACTCTTCTTTGATACCGTACTAAAACTCTGAGTAGTAGTTTCTTAAAGATTAGTTGCAATGTGCATTTTGAAACCATATCAGTGATTTTTGTTTACTCTGTCTCTAAAGTCATTTGTCTGTGTTACATAGAGAACAGATAGATCCTTTACCTATGCAAGACTTTATGACTCCTGCATTGGTCATTTGGAAAATACTGGTTTGTTGGTTATGCAGATCTTCCTAGTGTTGACACATTTCATTATGCTGTCCATACTCCAAAGTCACATTCATGAATATCACACCAGTCTCATTGCAAAGGTTTTTAAGTACTGTGAGGTTGTCAAGCTTGTAGTAATGGATGCAGCTTTTTCCAAATTATACTTTTGACATGAAAGCTTGAATGTCATCATTGGTAACAAAGTCAACTGTTTTTCTTGAGTTGACAGGGTTGCTTCATTCACTTGTTGAGAAAATGTCAGGGAAACAGCCAACTCTGAATAGTTTGGCATTTGTTCATCTAAAAATAGTATTCCATAAAAAAAAATTAGCTCATGCACTCTTATCACAGTGATACTTAAAAGACAAATTACATTTAAAAAAATTCCTCCAAATCTGTAAATATAAAAGAACCAAAAAGAAAACATAACAAAGTATTAATACGGCTTATCTTAAGATGGTGGGGAAATTGTGACTTTTTTTTCTCCTTTTGTTTTTCTGTAATGAATAGGACATTTTTGTTACGTAATATAGTTTCTAGTGTTATATAAAAATGAAAGTATGGTATTTATAGTATAGATTACACAGAGTCAAAAGGATGTAAATTACTAAGAATAGTTAGTTATTTTCTCCATTTTTCTTATTAGGATTTAGGCCCTGAATATGAAGATATATTTAATATTTCTTTGAAGTGGATTTTAGAAAATGGAAAAGATGTTGGAATAAGGTAAAAGATTTGATTTCCACTTTGGCCATTTTAGTTTTAGAAGTGATTTTGACTCTAAAGTCTCCTTAATTATTTTTAAATAGGTGTGTTGGTTATGGCCCTGAGGAACAATTGACAAATATAACTGATGTGCAGTTTTTACAGTCCACAAGACCACAGATGTCTTTCTGGTGTCGTTTTCGACGGGCTTTTATTACTGTCACCCACAGGTTATTGTTGTTATGCTTAGGTAAGTTGTTGGGATGAGAAGGAAGATACATGATAGTATAGAATTTTTGTGTCTGTATTTTACCAGATGCCAGGGTTGAGAATTTACTTCTGTGATAGTTGCCATTATAAATCACATCCAGAAGTCTACATTAAGGTATCATAATAGTGAAGTTTATATATATAGAGAGAGAGTCAGTATTAATCTAAGGGCTTAGAAAACAGTACTATAAAGGAAGATGGAATAAAACTTTATCATAAGAATGTCAGAAAAAGCAAGTATGGTACATAAATAGAAATCTTTAGAAAATAGAACAGGAGAATTTAAAAATTAAGCTTATTTTTTAAATAATAAAACATTGTAAATTAAGTTCATTAAAATTATTTTTGATTTAAAAAATATCATGTACCTTGGATTCCTGGATTTTCTGTGACTATTTTGATTGACTAGAGGAATTTATTTTTTTTAAGTTTATTTTTGAGAGTGAGTGAGCAGCGGGGAGAGGGAGAGAATCCCAAGCAGACTCCCTGCTGCCAGTGTGGAGCTCAACTCCAGGCTCGATCTCACTAATCATGAGATCATGATCTGACCTGAAATCAGAAGTTAGATGCTTAACCGACTGAGCCACCCAGGTGCCCCGATTATAGGAATTTAGAAGATATTAATTTTTTTCTTTTTTCTGTTCAAGTCCTTTAAAAATAATTTACTTGGAGTCAAGTGTAGTATATTTGCAGTCTTAGGAAGCTCACTTTTCTCATAAAGTGGCAAAGGAAAAAGTTTGTGAGGTGTAGTGATGTTGTTTTCAAAAAATAATAAAATTTAATTGTTGTCAACATAATGGTAGAGAAAGTTTTTCTAGAGAGATTAAGTGAAACTCAGGAAACTTTTTTTGCTATGTTTTGTTAATATCAGATTTAACAATTAGACCAATAACTTCAGATTGCAGTCACTGTTGCTGAATGCTACTGACCACAATTTTTAAAACACAAAATATGTAAACATTGCAGGTGTAGTGATGGTTTGTGTTGTTCTGCGTTACATGAAATATCGTTGGACTAAAGAAGAAGAGGAAACAAGACAGATGTATGATATGGTGGTGAAGATTATAGGTATAAGTATTTGAAAAAATCTATTTCTGGAATAGTCGTGATAAATTACAACATGATGTCCAGTGATTGATTCATTTGTAAATTTGTTTATTTTCAGATGTTTTACGAAGTCATAATGAAGCTTGCCAGGAAAATAAAGACTTACAACCTTACATGCCTATTCCACATGTGCAAGATTCCTTAATACAGCCTCATGACAGGTGTGTTCACAATCTTGTGAGGCGAAGGAGATCTGGATGTTGGTATCTTCTGAAGTCATGAAATTATATTGAGAGTTGTGGCCCTTTTCAAGTAGATTTGCTTTACTTTTGTACTTTAAACTCTCCTTTCTTTCTAAATTTCCTTCTCTTTTCCTCCTGATTTTGAGTGGCATGATAAGACAACTGGATTTCCAAATAGTTATCACTTCTGTACTTGTTTGATTCTTTGTTGTCAGTCTTCACCCTATTTCCTTTAATTTCATCTTGATAAAGAAACAGAGATAGACAATAGCCAGTGATGTTTTACTAATAATGCCTTAAATATTTTGTTGTTAATGATGCTTTTTCAATAAAAGTACCAAATAGTACCTTCTTGAAAATAAAAGATGATTCCATATCCTAAAGCAGCATTCTTCACTGTAGCAACACCTCAGAATCATCAGTGGAGTTTGGGGGAAAAGTACTGATTCAGTCTCCAGCTGTGGAGATTGAAATCCAGTAAATCAGATGAGCTTCAAGCATCTATATCTTTTTTGAAAAAAACGTCATAAGCAGTGATAAAAAAAACCAGAGTTGTTAATTATCTTCAATTACTAATACTTGAAAAAGATGACAAGGCAAGATGATAGTACATTTGCCATTTTGTTCACATAATAGGAAAAAGATGAAGAAAGTCTGGGATAGAGCTGTTGACTTCCTTGCTGCCAATGAGTCCAGAGTTCGCACAGAGACACGAAGAATAGGTGGTACAGATTTTCTAGTTTGGCGGTGGATCCAGCCTTCTGCCTCCTGTGACAAAATATTAGTAATACCTTCTAAAGTATGGCAAGGTCAAGGTATGTATCTTTAAACAACAACAAAAATAAACATGGGTTTTTCTAATTTTTTAAGCATGTAAAAGTGTTACATGTTTAAAGTAAAACAGTACCATTGAAAGATATATGAAGGCAGAGCTCCCTTTGCAGTTTCATCCCATAGAAGGAATTGGTGTTAGCTCTTTATATATACTTCCACTCTGCTCCTTGCAAATATAAACATAAGTGGTTCATCTTTACTATAATAGAACACTATATACATAACTTTGAGTTTTTTAAAGCAACTTAGTATTATAGATCTAACTAATTTTTATGCAAATAAGACAAAATTTATGTTTTACATATGGTATAAGACATATATAAGTGAAACATAACTTTTTAACTGCTCTTTTTTCTAAGTTTTGCTTGCTTGCCTCTTTTTCATTAAGACTTCTCCACCTGCATATCCCTTGTGCCAAATAGGTTTTGTGGCTATCTTTTTCCATATTGTTCTTAATGCTTGCATAGCTGCAAAAACAGATATATGTGTGTATATGGGAGAGTCTGGTGATTGGTTGCCTTACATACCAAAACCTCTATCAGTGATAACTGTTACCTCATTTGGATTTTTGGATGGTTAGCTGCAAAAATGAAATCTTGTTAGTTTAATGTGCATTTCAGAACTAGTAGTGAGTTGAGTTTCTTTAAATCTTCTTGTTGGATAAAAGTATGTTTATCAATGTTTGCTAAACACAGTATTTATGAGAAAGTTAGGTAAGTTGTTTTGCTATTAAAAACAATCCAATCACTCTGTTCTCTAATTTTCGCTTTTAAAGAGCATGATTAATAATAATTAATAATAATGAAAGTCTTCAATAATCATGGCATAAAAATGATGCTTTAGTGATGCCAAAGATGACAATAAACAATAAACTTTTTGTTTTAAAAGGTGTCTGCAGAGAAGGGTCTTATGAAATGAAAACAGAATTCAAAGCCAATCAGATCAGATTACCTTAGTGTCTGTTGTAATGGTTATGGATTCTCAGCCTAATTTCTTCATGTGGCTAGCAGTTGGTGCTTATGTATGCATATGATGTTCTAGAAAAGGCCATTATTTTGTTCATGTGAATTTATTATAGTTGTCTTATTTTTATTTTGTTTATTTAAAGTTTATTTATTTTGAGAGAGAGAGAGCATGAGTAGGGGAGGGGCAGAGAGGGAGAGAGAGAGAGAATCCCGACCAGGCTTCATACTGTCAGTACAGAGCTCCATACAGGGCTCACACACACAAACTACGAGATCATGAACTGAGCCGAAATCAAGAGTCAGTTGCTTAACCAACTGAGCCACCCAGGTGCCCTTTTATTTGTCTTCCTTTTAAAATGTGAGATTTTCAAGATGAATCTAAAGATAATTTCTTAACCTAGATAATCGAAGTTGTTTTTATAAGTTAGTAGGGGGGAATGACAGATTCTTAAGTGTGTTAAATGGATGCTCTATAGCTAGAATTCAAAACCTCAGGGGCATCTGGGTGGCTCAAGTCGGTTAAGCCTCCAACTTCGGCTCAGGTCATGATCTCACTTTCATGGGTTTGAGCCCCGCATCAGGCTCTGTGCTGACAGCTCAGAGCCTGGAGCCTGCTTCAGATTCTCTGTCTCCCTCTCTCTCTGCCCCTCCCCCTCTCATGCTCTGTCTCTCTCTATCTCAAAAATAAATAAAACATTAAAAAAATTTAAAACCTCAAACTATTTTCATTTTATCATTCTCTTTTGATAGAAAAAGACTGCCTAAGTGTGATATAAGACAATTTTAGGTCACTTATACTAGTTGTAAAACTCAACATGAATTGATAGTAGTTTTAAAATAGTTTTAAAATGTCCTGCTACTGTTTCATCAGGGTTCTGCTATAGTACATGTTTATAAACTATATGCCAAATACTGAGCTATCTTAATTTGAATACTTCTAAATGCACAACGTAAAGACTTATAAACTCAATCTCTCTTTAGTTGACATTCTTGGATAAAAAAGTTACAGTGATTAGTTACTGAACCTAGGAAGGGATTGAGAGTAAAATAAGATGCCTGTTGCTAGGTTAGCAAATAGATAAAAAATATAATGGCTGAGATTGTTATTCTGAAGGCAGAAAATCCTGGGGTAGAACCTAGTAGCCATTTGCTTGAAGTATACCAATTCAAGTGTTTGGAGGGTTGTGATGATAAAAGTCTATAGACTCATCGCAGGAGGTATTTGAGTTCTTTTAAGATTTTGATCATAAAAAAATTTGTTACAAGAGCTGAATAATGAGAAGTTGGTGGGATACTTCTTAGTGATAATTACTTGTATTGCCTCATTTAAGAACATATAGCCCTAATAAAGAGAATTTAGGGGCGCCTGGGTGGCTCCGTCAGTTAAGCACCCGACTTCAGCTCAGGTCATGATTTCGTGGTTCGTGGGTTCCAGCCCTGCATCAGGCTCCGTGCTGACAGCTCAGAGCCTGGAGCCTGCTTCAGATTCTGTGTCTCCCTCTCCCTCTGCCCCTTCCCTGCTCGCACTTTTGTCTCTCTCTCCCTCAAAATAAATAAACATAAACATTTTTTTAAAAAATAGAGAATTTAGTTTTAATACTACTTATATTTTATGCCATTAAATATATTGTCTATAATTTAAATGACTGAGTCAGCTTGTTAAAAATATTAATACATAAACTAAGTTTTGCTTTCACATAAATATATCTGAACACAAATGTTGTACTATAAGTAGTGTATATGGGAGGGGTTGGTGGTGTTTCTGTAAAATGATAGCCTAACTTATTAACAGGCTTAAAGTTTATCCTCTTATAAATACTGTGGTTTAATTAAAAGGTACATGGCTGGAGGGTTGATAATTATAGTAGTTTTCTGAATTTACTCCCACTATAAGCTGTCGTCATTTAATAGTATTTTTTTCCAAGTAATTGTTAAATAATCAACCTTATTGAATTTTTAGTTCTCTTTCTAAAGGGTCATTAAGTATAAATTGGATTCTTGCATAGCAGTAGTATCTCTAATGATATTTTAAAGCACTAGTTAAAAATCAAACCATACCTGCTGGAGAGAATTATTTATGTTTCTGACAGATGGAGCCTTCAGCATAAATAGCATTCATTTGAAGGATCCAAATGTATCATCACTCAGTAACCACTGTCTCTGCTTGTACCAGGAGGTGATTACAATTTAGTTAGGGAGACAGAAAGCACTTTGATCTTCATGACGACGTTGTGACTAGAATTGGCCAGGAATAGCTTCTCCCAGAGCCATTATTTTGTGGAAACTTGGGTCTAGACTAGCATAAGATGGTATTAATGCTTCCATTTTCTCTGGTTCATTCCCTGTTGGCCCAGGCCAGTACTGGAATTTCAAGGAAGTCAGATTGCCTACAGCTAAAAGGTCATCTAAGAATACAACCTATACGCTGCCAGAGAAGTCTGGGTGGTGACAAGAAGTTCATAGACTTTCTTGATCTGGGGTTTGGCAGAGATGTTTCATGTCCAGTGGCTTTTCCCTCACTCCTTATCAAGCACCTTTCGGACATTAACACCTCAGACATTTCTTTTGACTAGATACGTCTGAAATCTTTCATTAATTTTTTTCTTACAAGTTTTTATTTAAATTCCCTTTAGTTAACATGCAGTGTAATATTAGTTTCTGGTATAGAATTTAGTGATTCATCACTTACATACAACACCCAGTGCTCATCACAACAGGTGCCCTCCTTGATTCCCCATCACCTGTTTAACCCATCGATACACTCTGGTCTTTAGCCATAAACTCATCCTTTCAACTTTCTTGCTTTGTGTATATGTGTGTGTGTGTGTATGTGTATATATATATGTGTGTGTGTGTGTGTGTATAAACTGTATAAACTGTATAACTGTATAAACCGTCTTCCCATACTCTCCAATTCTTTGATATACCTACTTTTTCTAGTGTTTCAGCCTTCCTCCTGGCTTTCTTTCTTTTCCTGTCCATCTTAGTTTCCACAACCCATCTTTCCAGTCCTTTTCTTGCTAATACCCTTAAGTCATCACCTATCCCTCATCTTAGCCTGGTAGATTCCAACCAAGGATGAAACTGTTTTGTCTACATGCCAGTAGCTGAGCACAGCGGGGAAAGGTCATACGGGTTTGCAGACTGGTACGTCATAAATAATCCACCTCAGTCAGGCCCTCAGCACTACCTGACCTTCATGTTCTTACCATATTTTACCAGTCACTTCACTTTCCTGCTCCGCTCAGTAACAGTTTTAGATTTCTTTCCATCTTTTCAAAACTTTACCTTTCTCTCCTAATTCTCAGTTGATGACTCGAATAGGAGCAATCCAAGTTCCACCACCAAATCAATAAAATTGGCAGAACTCACACTCACCCTCACCTCCTATTGCATTTGAGGAGTTACCTCACTTAACAAAGACCTGAGCCCTTCCCTCTATAGGCAATGGGATCGAAGCCGTCAGGGTTCCATTCTCTCCAGGCTTCTCAAGTATCTTCTCTTACTGTGTTCGAAACCCCTGCCTCTCCTGGACCTTTTCATCAGCACTGAAACATGCCATATAGTCTGTCTCATCGTTGACACACATTGTTAGAGTCTGCATTGCTCTGTAGCTATTGCTCTGTCTCTGCCCATTCACAGCCACACAGCGTTCGTTTACTGGACTCACTGTGTTTACTGTTTCACTTCCCATTGAATCTTCAGCTGACTCCAACCTGTTTTCCATCCCTGACATTCCAAGGAAACAGCTCTCAGACATTCATATTGCTAAACCCATTGGACATTTTTCTTTTCTGTCCTTATTTTACTTAACAGTGTTAATTGAGTCTGCTGTAAAACTTTCTTCTTTTGGCTTTGGGGATGCCACTTTTCTGCTGGTTTTCCTGCTACTTCTGACCATTTCTTCAATCTTCTTTTCCAAATCTTCTTTTCCTGGGCCTCTAAGTGTTGGGGTTTCTCAAGGCCAGCATCTTTTCTCATTCTGCCTGTCTTCCTAGATGATCTCACACTGACTTCATTTATCATAGATATGTTGATAACTGCCAAACTTGTATCTTGAATTAAGTCCTATGGTTTTCAGATTTTTATACTCACCTGTATGTATACTTGTCTCCTAGGATATGGACACCACAAATTGAACATGTGCATGAATTCAATAACTTCTCTTGCCAAACGTACCTTTTCCACCAGTGTTCTTGGTCTAATTAATGATACCCCTTCTCATTTGGTTCTGCCATAAACCTGGGGGCCATCCTTAATCTCTTCCTTACCTCCCATGTATAGTTTTTAAACAAGTTGTGTCAAATCTACTCCATATGTCCTGATTCTGTCCACTTATTTCCATCTGCATTGCTGGCCTATCTTACCCACATTAGTATCCTCTCTCTCTTAGACAACTATGGTAACTTTCTAACTGGTCTCCTTGCATTCCTTTTGTTTCCACCTAATAGATTTTCCATATAACAGTCTATTTTTAAAAATTAAAATTTTAAAAGTTAGATCTCATCACATTATTCCTCTCCTTAAAAAAACTTGAGTGGCTTTCTATTGGTCTTACGGTAATGTATGAACACTTTAGTGTGATCTGCATGGTCCTCAATAATCTGACCTGTCCCTCTTAAGGTTTATCTTTCTATTGTCCCTGCTCTAGCCACCGTGGCTGTCTTTTAGTTACTTGACTGCACTGAGCTCCTGCTTGCCTCGGGCTGTATATAAGCTATCACATTTGCTTGAAATGCCCTCTACACTCTGTCTACTTTTATTACTCTTTGGGTCCCAACATAAATTTCACTTCCTCAGTGAAGTATTATACTTCCAGACTACCTAAGTTACTTTCACAGCTTCCTGTATTCTTCTTTCTTAAGATTTGCCACAATAAATTTTTTTTTTTTTGACATGGTTTCTCATTTGTCTCACCCCCCAAACTGCAGACTCTGTGAGAGCAATGATTGTCTCTCTCTGATTGACCTTAACATCCAGGGGTCTGGCTCCTAGTAAAAGCATGCAATGAATATGCTAAACTAAATGGAACAGTAATAAATAGTAACACTACTTTGTTTTTTGTAGCGTTTCATTTAGATAGAAGAAATTCACCGCCAAATAGTTTGACACCATGTCTAAAGATTCGAAATATGTTTGACCCAGTTATGTAAGTATTGTGATCAGAGGTACATGTAATTTTTATTTGGAATATTTGAATATTCTTATAATGTTATGTCCGTAATTGAACAATCTCTTTTACTTTTGAATCTCTAACTACAGAAATGTTATGTTTTTCTTTTCTCCTCTTTTGTCAAATTTCAGGCCATGGTTTGGTCAAAAGAAGACACAGATGTATAATAATTTGTTAAATTACAAATCTTTGTATGCACTGCAAATCCCCATGGCAGATAAACGTTTGAGTCAAATTAATGATACACGTGGTGATAAACAGTACTCACTGTTAAGTGTATAAGTCTTGTCTGCCAACATTCTGTGCCTCAGTAGGCGATATAGATAAAAATACCTAGTATTTTTAAATTTCCAATCTCTAATTGTAAAAATTCTCTGCAAAGATGTAAACACTTCTCCTTCTTAAGTCCTGTCTACTTGTCCATGTAATATTCAAGAAACTTTTGTATCCGTTTAATATTTGAGAAACTTTTCTTTTATATATTACAGCAGCACATGTACCCAGCGATTAGCACAGTCAAGTTACTGCCTTAGGATCTGTAATATTTTATATATAAGCTGCAATAATTTCTAGAATTTGCTTCCTAGATGTGACTGCTTATTCATCCAATGATATGACAGGTCAGATTCTGTTTTGTAAAAAAAATTCTAACAGTGGAATCTATATTACTTAGAAAATACCCATATGTCTCATTTAATAACTTATTTATTTCAAGAAATGGTTGATATGATGAGATCCCAAATCAGTGACAACAAATTTGGAAATGTGGAGAAACTCTGTCAGCGCGCGCGCGCACACACACACACACACACACCCTCTCTGTTTTGCAGAGATACAAGCACTTAGCGGTGCGCTGATCCCTCTTTTGGGAAGCTTACTTACCTCATTACCTTAGGGATTAGGAAATCAATGCCAGTCTAGTATTTTGTTACCTAAGATGAAGATTTATGATTTAACGTGTAGCCGCCCTCCCTTGGGCCTGCCCTCTATATCTCAACAAGTACTTGACAAATAGGCATTGGTGCAAGAGGAACTCAACTCTTAAAGGTCTCATAATAGTAAGGTGACGCTTTGTGCAAAATGTTTGCCTTGTATCATTCCTCCATTATTTTGAAAAAGAGAACCTCAGAACACACTATTTACTAGGAATTTTCCTTAAGTTTAGGAATTTGAAAATATCATTAAAAAATAATACTCAACTTTTATAAGTTCACTATAAACTCATTAAAGTGTTAACACTTGCTAGGGATAAAAAAAGAAATGACTACAGGTACATAAGATTTCAGACGTAAAAATGACAGCAGATTTGTTCTGCTGTGATCATTGCCTCAGCTCTGTGCCTTCTTACACTGGAAATGAGAGAAGATCTGGGACTGTGAATGCCAATATTTTTAAAATTTATATAGTACTTGTAACAAGTATTTACCTAACTACTAGTTTTAACAGTATGTGGTTTTGAAATTATCCCCATTCTTCTGGTAGGGTATATCTGTTATAAGAGAGAATAAAGACTTCTCACTGAGTAGGAATACGGTTGTTGATTTTTGTTTTCATTAATTTTTAGGGAAATAGGGGATCAGTGGCATTTGGCAATTCAAGAAGCAATTTTGGAAAAGTGCAGTGATAATGACGGCATTGTTCATATTGCAGTAGACAAAAATTCACGTGAGGTAAAGTAACTTTTGCTATTGAATTCTACATTTTGGGTTTGTTGCTATTGAACTAAGACTGTTTCTTTTTTTCTTTCTTTTTTTCAAATATCACAGGGCTGTGTATATGTTAAATGTCTGTCTCCAGAATATGCTGGAAAAGCTTTTAAGGCATTGCATGGCTCTTGGTTTGATGGTAAGAAATTTGAGTATTACAAACATTTTAAAAAGATGTTTAAATTATGGCTTACTGTTAAACTATACCAGATTTTAAATTAAAGAATTTTAGGTCAGCATTTTTAGAATAATAATTTAAGATTACTTTATTTGCGTATTATGTTCATATGTCTTTTTTACCACAGTTTGTTTTCTATAAATATTAAGCACAGTTTTACAGATCTAAAATATTATTTTTATCTTACAACAGGGAAATTGGTTACAGTAAAATATTTACGACTAGATAGATATCACCATCGCTTTCCCCAAGCTCTTACTTGCAATACTCCCTTGAAGCCATCAAATAAACATATGAACTCTATGTCTCATCTTCGTCTTCGGACTGGCCTAGCCAATTCTCAAGGAGGTTCCTGAAAAGACTTTCTTCCACTCCTAGGACTTGTATTTACAATAGGAAAATTCCTGTTTGGCTTCTTGTCTTCCTTTTAAATGCTTTTTGTATGTAATATTTTTATTGAATACAGCTCTGTTTGAATGTTCCAGAAATCTTAAGGTTCCAAAGGGACTTAACAGTGAGGCAGCGATGCTGAGTACACAGAACAATTGTTTCATTTAGTTTTTGGAGCTCAGTTAAGCCAATGCATTCAAAGTTTTGCATGAGGAACATTGACGTTATTAAGCATTTTCAGATGTGGTGGTTGTGTTTTCGCACCACAAAGTGTTTGGATAACCACACAAAAGCATGGTGAAGAGGCTTCTTGTATTTCCATAATTTCCTGTGAACTAATGTTGTGAATTTTTGTATACAGTCACCTGCATAGTTCCTTACCAGGCTAATGTGGTAAAACTGTTAATTTCCAGTTTAACCTTAGGTTTCTATTGCTTGTAAGAGATTCATTTGTTACAGCTGGAATACAGGAAAATTAATTTGGGTTTAGTGGTTATATATACGTGTAGGTGGATGTACATGTACTTAACTGGCTTTTGTATATATGTATAAATGCTGGTGGTGGCGAAAGTAGTCTTGTTTTGTGAGGATGTCTGCATTAAAGCAGTAAAATAAGCTTCCTATTTTATTCATCATCTAATGTGTATATATGTATGTGTATATATGTGTGTATGTGTATATATATGTATGTGTGTATGTGTATATATACACACACATATATACATATGGCTGTACTATCACATAGACCAAACAGCCAAACACCTGGAAGTATTAGATACAAGTTTAAAATATCTTTTATAAGTTTTATATAAAAATGTCTGGGTATGATTTTGTGTGAAAGTTCCGATATCAGTTGTAATGGATTCAAATTTATGTGAGCAATAAAGATGCAATTGGCAGATATTGGAAAAGTATTTTGTGAAAAGCTGTATTTATTATAAATACTAGGACTATGTCATAGTACTATTGGGATTAAGTCATTTTCCCAATCTATTTATAATTTAATGAAATGTCACCTCCCCTGTTCTATGTCAAGTTTAAAGCAGGGCACATTGTTGCAGCAAAATGTGTATTTGAAAATTTATATTTGAAATTTTGGGTCATGAAAGCTTGCAATATAGTAAATGCACGAGTGACTGTCGCTTTGTGCCTCGGTATTTACTTTGTTTCAGTAAAGTTGCTTTATTCCTGTTTATGATTTCAGATTAAAATCCTTGCTGAGCAGAGTTTACTCGTAATGTAACAATTGGCTTTTTAAAAAACAACCTGTTGATATATTGTTGTCAGTCCAAACAAATATGTGAAACAGCTGGAATTGTACCAATTATTGCTTTTGTTTAAGGCTCAGTTTCCTTTTTGTTTTTTATTGTATATGTGTTGGGTTTGCAGCATGAGCTTGCACATATAATGCACGTTTTCTGGTTAAGTAAACATGATGCACACTGTTCTGTAACAGAAAACCCTATTGTGCCTTACCTATGTGCTTTTGTGGGCACCATGTTTATGAAAAATAAAAAATGATTTGTTATCTGAAGAGAATAAATTTTAAATTCTCAGTTTATGTCTCAGATGCTAAAGTGTGAGAATATAAATATATATATAATATATAAAATAACCAATCTTTCTGTATTTTATGTGCATCATAGTGATTTATCTGAGCTTAGTGACCCCATCTTGTGACCTGTTGCAAGAGTGAATGTAAAAAATAGTTGTGGCATTTTAAAAGGTCGCCTTTTGATGCAGATGCATCTTTTTTTTATTTTGCTTCTAAAACATATTTCGTGTAAACATTGTACATTTATTATTGTAATATATACTATTATGCAGCTTATTTTACCTGAAACTGTTAAGCCGACCAAGATCCCTCCCTGCAAGACAGATGGGAATGTGTATAATAACTAGATATTTGAGAAGTTCTGAAGTTTGATGTAATCTGTTACTTGTCCTGTTAAAAGAAAAAGAAAAAATGTCTAATTAAAAATTTATTAGGTTTTTTTTTAATGCGTCTTGGGTTTTAAAAATCTTTTTAAGTGCCCTGTGTCTTTATTTTTTTTAACCAGTTAAAATAGCTGCCTTTAAGTCATTTTGGGATCTGTAAATATATGTATGTGTGCTCATAAAGGTGGATGAAGACCCTAAAGTTAATTTTAACCATCCATTCCTCAACATCTTCCTTTTCTTAATGAAAATGTCTTTTTCTGACTCTCAAGTGTTTGGTTCAAAGAGGGAGGGGCAAAACTATAAATCAGCTCTATCACTAAAGCATTAATTTTTTTCATAGCAAGGCTGTCTCAAAAAAGGAAGCCATTCTTTTACACATTCTGCTCAAACTCCGTATCACATTACAAACCAACAGTTTAAGGGCTAGCTACTTTGAATAGCATTGGTTTAGATTTTTAATGGTGTAATCAAGTAAAAAGACTTGATCAGTCAGTTGGTAGACTTTTATTCATTGTTAACAAAGGTCAAGTTTGTTACTTCTTAGGGATGCAAAGATGAAAAAGACATGGCCCACTCCTCAAGATGGTCACAGTCTAGAGGAAGAACGTGGAGCAGCTAAGTTAAAAGATAGTGTGGGAGAACATAGAGAAAAAAAGCAGAAGAAATTCTGTGAGTATAGAGAGGCACATTTTGCATCTTAATAGATGGAAAAGACATAAGGCAGATGAGGCATATTTTAATTTAAACATTTATTAAACACATCTTAATTAGTATAGATACAATGATAAGTCTCCTTTCCCTTGAGCTCTTAGGGGAGCTTTTATTCTTGTAATGAGCTCATAAAAATTGATGTGTGGAACTGAAGTTATTACAAAATCCATTTTCAGACTCTGTAGATTCCTGAATATTCTGTGAATATTGAAGCTTGATATTTGACTTCTTTATATTTTCCTTGTATGATATTCACTGTTTGGATGACAAGCTGTCTAAGTGAACAATGTTTTTTAATATCACATGCCCGGAATATTTCCTTTAATACGATTGACATTACAGTTCTCACTGCTCCTAGTAACGTCACATTATTATAGGTCATCTACATGGCTTCTTCGCCCTTTTTTCCTAGACTTCTCTCGGCAAGTCACTTCTTCCAGATGACTCAACAGAGGATGCTAAATCAAGGAGAATTTGGGCAGCCACTCTTTTGGAAAGGATGCTGAGGAACAGGTACTTGAGAACTGAAAATAATTAGAAACCAAAAGTTATAGTTTAAAAACTGAATATCCAGGATGCTTATTCTCTTGGTCTAGTGAGCATGACTAGCTACTGCCTCTAAGCCTCATTAGAGAAACTTATAAACAGAAATACATCCTGATGGTAGATTTTTGCCCCTGGGAACCTCTACTAGGGCCAGCAGGATAGATTCATTTTGTTGATACTTAGATTTTAAAACCAATAGAACCTATATACTTAGATTTACCTTTTTTTCCACGGGTGGACATTGGAAGCCTGCACATGCTCCTGAAATTGAAAAGGTTATTTAGGCATAGAAAGCACATAGAAAGCACATGAAAGATTGATAAGATAAACCTACTGCATATATAAACTACTGAATATAAAAGTAGACCGTGATAAGATCATGGAGGGCCTTGTTGGTCACATTATGAAGTTTGGATGTTGGTTAAAAGGAGTTCAGGTAAGGACTTGTTGTGATGAAAAATGGAGAAAGGATTTAACAAATAAGAAATGGGAAGGACTTAATTCAATATTGGGAGATAAATTGAAGTTCAATTTTCTAGTGTGGGAATTCTAACAATCACAACATTTGGAGAACAGATGATAAGTAACAAATTCGATGGAAAAGATGATTGAATTTTCGGACGTTTTGTGATTGGGATACCTATGGAATATTCAAGTGGATATTTCTAGCAGGTGATTGGATTTCTAATTATGTAGTATTTTTAGAAAAATCTGAGCTAGAGTTACAATTTAGGAATTAAAACCATGAAAGTAAATTAGATGGCCCAGAGAATGAGAGAATCCATATATAGAGAGAGATTTAGTTCAGTGCCAATTCTGCTATATTTAATGTGGTTGGGGATGGGATGAAGTATTAAGGAAGATTTGAAACAAATTAAGGTAGAATTTAACAAGGTCTTTGGGGTGAAGTTAAAGTGGAATTTTACTATGACTCACATTTCTGGCTTGGGCAACTGGTTAGATGGTGGTGACATTCCCTAAATTATGGGTTATTGGAGTGGGGAACAAGAGGCTAGTCAAGCGTGCTAGATAAGATGTCTTAGAACTGTAGCAGTTAATCAAAATAATCCTCTGACTTTTCTAATGTAGGACGTTGTTAGAGGAAGGGCAAGAGGGAACTGAGAATCCAAAATACATAATTGTTACTTTACATAGTAATATTCTGGCATTGTCTATGATTCTCTGATAATTGATTAGAAATTTTCCTGGATCATAGATAAATGAGATGTTGAGTAGATCTAGAAACCTATGATTGCCAAAAGAAAGAACAATTACAGAAGTTGGCTTTTAAATAGAACTGTTCATAAATGGTTTGCCAACGTAACACTAGAAACTTACTTGAAGCTATGTATTATACAGCCTTTATAAACTGGTCAGATCTTACAGGCCTGGAACCATTTTTTTTGCAACTTCATTTCTGCTTTGATCTGTTGAATTAAAATTTTAACTTTTTAAAAATTTTATGAATATATGTATGTATTTTTTTGAGAGAAAGAACAAGAACATGAGTGGGGTTGGGGGAGAGGGAGAGAGAGAATTTTAAGCAGGCTCCATTCCCAGTGTGGAGCCTGATACTGGGGCTCTCATGAGATGACCTGAGCCAAAATCAAGAGTCGTAACGCTTAACAGACTGAGCCACCCATGTGCCCCAAAAGTTTTAACTTCTTTGTAAAGTTATTTATTTTGAGGGAGTGGGGAAAGGGGCATAGAGACAGACAGAGAATCCCACGTGGGCTCCACACTGTCAATGCGAGACTTGCACTGAAAAACCGTGAGATGACCTTAGCCAAAACCAAGAGTCGGATGCTCAACTGACTGAGCCACCTAGACTCCCCTAAAATTTTAACTTTCAAGAGGCAGTCTTATTTTTGTATTTCCAAATGCTGCAATACTTCCTTTTATTGCCCCCCCACCCCCACAAAGGCTACTAATGTGGACATTTTGAGATCTTAGTAGCTTTTTATTTTGTACTGAATAATAGCCAAGTTCAAGTTGGTATTCAAGACCTGCCATAACTAGACCAGTGCTTGTCCAATAGAAATATGTCTGGCATGTGTAATTTAAAACTTTCTGAGGGCCACATTAAAAAAAAGTAAAAAAATAGGTAAAGACAGGTATATTTTACTTAACCTTATATACTCAGGATATATCATCTCAACGTGTAATAAGAAATTTTATTAATGAGCTATTTTACATGCTTTAAAATCTAGACTACTGTAAAATCTTGGTTTGCGAGCATAATTTGTTCCAGGAACATGCTTATAATCCAAAGCACTTGTATATCAAAGCAAATTTCACCCTAAGAAAATATGGAAACTCAGATGATTCGTTCCACAACCTAAAAATATTCACATAAAAATGATTACAATACTGTAATATAATACAAAATGATAAATAAAACACAAAATACAAGGAAAAATAAACAAATTAACCTGCACTGACCTTTGAAAACCTTCATGGCTGGTGTGAGGGAGACAAGAGAGAGGAGAGTTATTGTGTGGGACGACTTTCATTATCACTAATGGAATCACTGCTATCTATTGGCTCAATGGAATCTTTTTCTTTTCACACAACTTTAACAAGGAACCTATGCAATGACACTTGCTTTTGCCTCCTTTTGAGGATTTCATGAAACTGTGATATTGCATTGTCATTAAACATTCATTGCTCGCATTGCTACAGCCTTATTTGGGTGGTGCTTTTCTACAAAATTGTACTGTTTCCCATATTTTACACATCTCCGTAATCTCATTTGAAGTGAGAGTTTCCTCCGAGTTTTTCTCCTCTGCAGACAAGATCTCCTCCATAATCTCTTGCTGTTGCTCGAGATGCCGATCCATCAGTTCATTGGTGGTCACCGTGGCCTGAGACCAAGCATCTGAGCATGGGAGACAATCACCCACAATCCTGCAGTGAGAGACAGAGAGAAAGAAGAACCATTGGCTCAGTTGTGATCATGTGATGTTCAATGTAATTAGTACTTTTATTGCAAGACATTGTTTATCAAATTAAAATTTATTAGAACTGTTTGCTCATCTTGCAGAACACTCACAGAGCAAGTTACTCGCAATCCAAGGTTTTACTGGATATATTGCACTTACAGCTAGTGTGACCCTGTGTTGTAGGACTTATGATGCTAAAACTTACATGGCCGGTCACCTTATTAATAGCCTATCTCAATTCAGATACTACATTTTCACTGAAAATACTTGATCTATAGTTAGATTTTATAACCTTTACAGTTGGAAAAAGCAGATTCACATGCCCAAGTTCTTCCAAACTTACTTAAAAAGTTTTCCTATAACTGAATCAGGTATCGCTTTTTAAGTTTATGTTAATTCACATTAAAACTTCAGTTCTTCAGCTCTAGTAGCCATATTTTAAATCCTCAGTAGCTACGTGTAGCAGCACAGGTCTAGACCAGCCTGTACCTTTCTAGCTAAATCCCACTTGTGCTGCCACTATGCTCCAGCTAAACTGCACTGCTATCTTTCCTGGGCACACTAACTTTTGCTTGATTCCACTTTTCCTGGCACTGTTTGTATTGTTCTTTTTGCTGGCAACATCCTTCATTTCCTGTTTCTATAGACCCAAATTTTGCCCAGCTTCTAAAATGTCATACAGATGTCTCCTCCAGGAAGTATTTGTAATTATTTCTGACTAGAAGTAGTTCCTTCTAGGTGCATTTCTGAAATATTTGATTTGCACTTCTCTTACTGTTTTCGGCGGTTTCTATCTTGTAGTGTTTTCAGTCTGCTCTATTTTGGCTTCTCTGTCCTCCTCGTTCCTCTGAAATTGCCCTCTGGAGCAGCAAAAAACTTCCGTTTGCCAAATTCAAGAGTCATTTCTATAGCTTCATCTTTCTTGAACTCTTAGCACCATGTGACATTGCTACTCATTGCCTCTTTTTTTACTTATTATAAAATAATTCACACATATGAATATGTTGAAAGTTTATATTTATTTTATATTTTGAAGTATACCATCATTTTAAGATCTAGAATATTAACTTGGAAGCACATCTCTGCCTTTGCCTGATGCTTCTCCTTCCCAACTCCCAGATAACCATTATTCTGAATTGTGTGTGAAAGTTCTTTATTTTACATTATAGTTTTGCCACATATGTATGTATCTCTAAATACTATATTGTACTATACTGCTTTTGACCTCTCTGAATAGAATCAAAAGCATACTTACTTCAGTGACACTTTTTGTTCAACATTGTTCTTGAGCTTCATCTGTACAGAACACGTAGCTCTCATTGTCTTGGCTGTATAGTATTCTCTATAAAATATGCCACAATTTATTCAAGTATCTCTGAGATTGTTTTCAGTTTTTTACTATTATAAATAAAGTAGCTATAAACATTCATGCTTGAACATGTTTTCTGCTGCACACATTCAAGTTTTTCTAGGTCAGTAGTGCTCAAAAAGTGTATTTCTCAAGTCAGCAGCATCTAATGGGAACTTGCTATTCCAAGCAAATTATTGCCCCATGTAGACTTGTTGAATCAGAAACTTTGGAGTTGGGGCCTAGTAATCTGTGTTTTCACAGATCCTTCAGGTGATCCTGGTTGCACATTCAAGGTTGACAATCATGGGTATAAAGTTATCCTTTGTGAGGTTAATTTGCATTTCCATATTCTTGAAATAAGATTTCTTCCATATTCTTGAAATAACTTTCTTTTTTACTGTGACATTTGAGAAATTCTGATGAGGAAATGGTTTATGCCTGGTCTAAGGTAGTAGACTGAAAAATACACAGAGAAAGCCTCTTGCATACACTCCATGGCTAAACTCTCCAGGCTTTGGCGAATCTATAAACTGAAACTTTTTTTTTTTATGATCAGTTAGCCTGCTTAAGGACATTCTGCTCAGTCTAACCTCTTGTTAGCTGCCATCTAATTGGTTTGCCAAAAACTGTATAAATAAGATTTTAATGTTGCTAGACTGCACTTTTTTTCCTCCATTTTCTCACCTTTTTCCTATGTGGGGTTTTTTTTTTTTTTTTTTTTTTGGTCTTTTTCTTTGATGATATCAGGTTTTCATTGTCTACCTCATGTGACTAAATTTCCATGCAGGTAACTATATATCTGTGAGTTATTCTTTTACACACTACAATCCCATTTTTCCTCCTACTCAACTTGTTACTCTTTCAGTTTCTTCTGCCAGGTCTTTCTTTGCTCACTCTTAATATTGAAGTGCCCTGAGCCTTAGTCTGAGGCTCCTCTGCTCTCCTCTGTCTAAATGTTTTTTCTGGGTGATCTTACCCAGGCCTATGAGTGACTCACAAATTTCCTTCTCCAGCTTGACTCCTCCCCTAGGCCCAGATGTGTATATTCAGCTTGCTACTTGACATCTCCATTTGGATAACTAAAGGTTTTTCAAATTTTATATACCAAAACAAAACTCTGATTTCCATACTTCTTTGCCTCTAAACCCATTCTTCCTCTAGTCTTTCCTGTCTGAGTAAATTACATCACGTATGTTGATTGCTAAAGCCAAAAATCTAGAAGATATTTAAAAAAATTTTTTTAATGTTTATTTTTGAGATAGAAACAGAGCATGAGTGGGAGAGGGGCAGAGAGAGACACACACACACAGAACCAAAGTGGCTCCAGGCTCTGAGCTGTCAGCACAGATCCCAGTGCAGGACTCAGATTCATGAACAGTGAGATCATGACCTGAGCTGAAGTCGGACGCTTAACGGACTGAGCCATCCAGGTGCCCCTAGAAGTTACTCTTTATCTCTTTTAAATTCTTACATTCAGGGGCATCTGGGTGGCTCAGTCAGTTAAGTACCCGATTCTTGATTTTGGCTCAGCTAATGATCTCACAGTTGTGAGATTGATCCCCGTGTTGGGCTCCATGATGGGCAAGGAGTCTGCTTAAAAGTCTCTCTCTCTCTCCCTCTCCCACTCGCTCATGCATGCTCTCAAAAAAAACCAAAAAAAATTCCTATGTTCAATTAGTCAATAAGTCCTTTCAGCTCATCCTCTACCTATCTATCTATCTATCTATCTATCTATCTATCTATCTATCTATATCAATCACCTATCTGATATCCAATCAATCCATTCTCTTGATAACCATCATTATGTCTTTCCCGGATTGCTGCAAAATCCTATGCTGGTTTCTTTGTTCCCTGCCCAGCTGTAATTCAATTTCCATGCAGGAATCAAAGTTGTCTTCAGAAACATGTCTCAGAACATGTCACTCCCTAAAATAAAATCCTCCAATGATTCCTACTGCGCTTAGAGTAAAGTCCAAATTTTCATTACAGACCTCAAGGCCTTCTGTGAACTGGCCCATGTCCATCTTTTCAAATATTTTTTCTATCTATTTTTTCTATCATGCCTCTTTGACTTACCTGTCCACTCTGGTTTACTTTCTATTCCCTGATACACTTTCCACCTTAGGGCCTTCATGCTGTTCTTTCTGCCTGGAGTGCTGTTCCCCCTAGCTAGATCTTTGCATTTGATGAAGTCCAATTTATTTATTGTCTTTTGTTGCTTGTGTTTTTAGTGTCTTAAGAAAAGATTGCCCAATCCAAAATTATTTACTCATATGTTTTCTTCTAAGAATTATATTATGTTTGCTGTTACATTTAGGTTGTGGTGCATTTTTTTCAGCCTTTTATTTTTTTATTTTTTATGAATATAATTTATTGTCAAATTGGCTTATATACAACACCCAGTGCTCATCCTAACAGGTGCTCTCCTCAATGTCCATCACCCATTTTCCCCTCTTCCCCTGACCCCCATCAACCCTCGGTTTGTTCTCAGTGATTAAGAGTCTCTTATGGTTTGCCTCCCTCCTTCTCTGCTTGTATCTATTTCTCTCCCCCACCCTTCCCCCATGGTCTTCTGTTCAGTTTCTCAAGATCCACATATGAGTGAAAATAGACAATATCTGTCTTTTGTTTTTTGGGTGTTGAGTTTGGTAAGTTCTTTATAGATTTTGGATACTAGCCCTTTATCCAATATGCCATCTGCAAATATCTTTTCCCATTCCGTCAGTTGCCTTTTAGTTTTGTTGATTGTTTCCTTTGCAGTGCAGAAGGGTTGTGGTGAATTTTGAGTTAACTTCTATATATTATGTGAGGTAGGGGTCCAACTTTATTGTTTTATATGTGGGTATCTACTTGGGATGTCCCAATACCATGTGTTGATAAGGCTATTCTTTTACTCATTGAATTATCTTATCACCTTTGCTGAAAATCAGTTGACAGTAAAAGTGAGTGTTTATTTCTGGACTCTAAGCTCTATTTCATTTATTTATTTGTCTATCCTTAATGCCAGTACCACACTGTCTTGATTATTGTAGCTTTGTAGCAAGTTTTGAAATCAGGAAGTTCAAGTCTTTCAGCTTTCTTTTTCTAGACAGTGTTAGCTATTCTGGATCCCTTGAACTTCCTATGAATTTTAGGATCAGCTTCAGTTATTGCAAAGAAGCTAGTTGGAATATTGATGGGGATTATCTTGAATCAGTACATCAATGTGGCACATGGGGAATAGTGCCACCTTAATATTAAATGTTCCAGTACATGGAAATGAGATGTCTTTCCATCTGTCTTCTTTAATTTTTTTCTACAATGTTTTATGGTTTTCAGAATATGTCTTGTGATTCTTTAAAATTTATTATTTTTTTCTTTTTAATGTTACATATATATGGAATTTTTTTCACTTTTTTATTTTTATTTTTTGAGAGTGTGCATGCACACAAGCAGGGGAGGAGCAGAGGGAGAGGGAGAGAAAGAACCTTAAGCAGGCTCCACACCCAGTGCAGAGCCCAACATGGGGCTTGAACTGACCATGAGATCATGACTTGAGCTGAAATCAAGAGTTGGACGTTTAACTGACTGAACCACCCAGGTGCCCCTAAAATTTCATTTTTAGATTGTTCATTGCAAGTGTATAGAATACAATTGATTTTTGCATATTGATCTTGGGTCCTGCCACCTTATTGAACTTGTTAGTTCTTTTTTTTTTTAATGTTTATTTTTGAGAGCGAGAGAGAGACAGAGTGTGAGATGGGGAGGGACAGAGAGAGAAGGAGACACAGAATCCAAAGCAGGCTCCAGGCTCGGAGCTGTCAGCATAGAGCTTGTGATGGGACTGGAACTCAAGAACTGTGAGATCATGACCTGAGCTGAAGTTGGACACTTAACCGACTGAGCCACTGAGGTGCCCTTAAAATATATTTTGTAATGGGAGGTTTATTAAGTATGTCTTGCTCCATTCTATTGCTGGAAATAAGTTCTTACCTTATTCCTTCCTTATTGCCCATCCTTGAAAATCATTTGTGTTCTTTAAAAAAAAAGTAATCTCACTCTTATGATTGGTATCTTGGTTCAATAGAGATATTCTTTTTTAGATGGTGATTTAATAGGTACACTGATATCACCTGTGAATAAATTCAACAAGGAATATTAAGACCTGTGTGAAGAAAACTTTCCTAAAAGAGATAAAGGAAAACAAATAAATGGAGATATATATCATTCTTCCTTGATAGAAATGCTGAATATAGCAAATACACTATCTAATTTTTCCTAAATTAGTAAAGAGGTTTAATGAATTCCAATAAAGATTCCAGTAGATTTAAATTAATTTCTAGGGCTTTTGAATAAATTTCTATGATATCAGCTAGAAGGATAAACAAGAAAGGGTAAGTTTTTAAAATTAAAATATGATTGAAAAGCAGAGACTGGCCCTATCAGATATTAAAGCAAATTATAACTGTGTCAACACTGTTACACAAATATAGGAGTAGACAATACCTTGAAACAAAATTATTGAGTATAACTGATACCAGAAAGTCACTTACATTAAATGCACTTAAATCAGGGACTAAATTTTGATTATAAATAGTTTTACTAAAACTTTAACTTGAAATATTTTGCTAAAAATATAAACTTATTTTCTATATAATGAAGTTAACTTCTAAATATTTTAACTCTTAGAAATAATTTTTGGCATTTTTCTTGACAAAATTATCTGAAACATGAAATAATTTTCATTTCATGTTTGATTTCTGCTCCTTAACTGAATCATCTTACAAAAATATCCTAGATGTCATTTTTGTAAGGGTTTCTTTCTAATCAGATCATTCCTTTGTTCACTTTGTGTCATTGCCCTTTTGGCCTTGGCTTCTGCCCTTTAATTGCCAGCTAGACTGACACATTCTTAGCTCTGCTCATGATTCGAATAGTTCTCCATCATCTTTATCAACTTCATGAAATCCTACATATTTTGTGAGATTTGCTAGTTCACTTTGTAATGAATTTTCATTGTACTTGCATTATATTTTTGAATGCCAGTCTATAAGACACTGGCAAACACAGGCATGAACATAGGTGATACTGTGAAGCAGAGAGAGAGATGAGAGGAGGCCATGACTTTTCAGGAGCACTTTTTGTAAGAGTATTTTATGTTATGACTCAACATCAATAACAGGTTGCATGGTCAATGAACACTTGAGTTATGAGGACACTTTGGTATATAAGAATTCAGTGTATGATAAATGTGACTTCATTTTTTTAAATTTAAAAAATTTTAAGGTGACTTTAAAAATCAGGAAAAGTAGATCATTCAATAAAAGTTAAAAAAAAATTAAGAGAAAAAGAGCCTTAATGTAACTAATGCGAGGGCCTTTGAGTCCTGCAAGTGTGTCCTTTGTAGAGGCCTGACAGACTCTTGCCTTATAGTAACTTAGAAGATTTTAATGACCATATACTTCCACATTGTGAGAGTCACTCAGTTTCCGTATACTAACCTGACTGAGAGCAGATATCTTTCACAAAGATTTCGTATGTCCCAATAACACAAAAAGTGTTGTGTTGTCTTCTTGGGGTATAGTATCCTCTCCTTATCATGGCAAGGTCTAGGACAAAAAGGTAGGAGGATAGTTTCCTGATGCTTATTTTGTTTAGGACTTTCTTTTTATTTGACAGTCGTAGTTGGGCTTCTCTACATCACTACCAGCATCTATTTTATAGAACCCTAGCAACATATCGGCAGAGAAGGAAATCTTATCAGAGGAACATGATAAGTAGCAGAGCCCTTCTGAAACAAACCTTCTCAACTGTTATGCCACAGATGGGTTACGGATGTGCTAATGTGCCCTTCGAGTGGTGCAGCTCAAGGTGTCCTTAACTCTGGCAGCTGTTAATGTAGCCTCTCCCATTTAACTGTGCACTGTACAATGCTTTTCTTTTTCTTCCTGTGCCATGAAGTAAGAAAAATAAGTCTGGGAGCACTGTTAAAAGCAATTAGCTGTAAACAATGGGAACATGAATAATATCATTATGCAAACAGAGTCATCTGGTTTAGGGAAGAAAATAGATTGTGGCAGAGAATGGATGAGGGGGCAGATTAGACTTTTTCCTGAATCTTTGAATTCACTCCAGTTCTATTTTCACATTAGATCATATCATCAGCTTACATTAGTATCAGCGTTGTGCAGTTTTTATTTGTTCCTAGCACTTTACACATACCTAGATAATTTCCAGGAGGAATAGAGTTGAGAAATAGTCATAAAATAAAAGAGGGAAACATTTGGTGTAGGGTTTAGCACAGAAACAAAGAAAGAAATCATAAAGAAAAATGCTACTTACGGTTATATTGAAACAAAAATGATCCAGTACATCTAAAAATTCTAAGAAATTTAAAAACAAGCAAATGGAAAGACATTAGCAGCATGTATGATTTGCAATAACATTCTACAAATAAAAATTATGTAAAGACTAACATCTCTATAGAAAAATAGCCAAATGACATTAGGAGATGATCCACAAATGAAGAGCTGTAAATGACCAACTAAATATGAAACATTCAGCCACAGAAATGAATGCAAATTAACTAACAATTGAGAAAGTTTTTTTACATAAGAAAGTTGACAGATATTATTTAAGTGGTAGTTGTGTAAAGTGACAAGCATTTTTATAGGTCAGTTTGGCAATACATTAAAAAATGTTTTAATCTTCACACTGTTGACCTTATGTTTTAAATATAGGAGCTTATTCTGAAGAAATGATCAGAAATGACATGAAGATACATGAAAATGATATTCATTACAGCCTTGTACTGTGAAAAATGAGAAGCAATTGAATTCTACAAAAATGAGAATAATGGATTATGGATTATAATATGGAATCCTGGATGATCATTAAAATAATGTCTTTGGAGAATACTTAAGGTATGGAAAATATTGTCTGTATGCTGCTTAAATTGCATGTACATTATTTTAAATATACTATATTTCATCCAAGATACTATTATTTGTAAGAGGTATCATTTTCTCTGGCACCAAGAAAGAAAACAATAACAAAAATAACACCCAAGATATGAATTCTGATAGAAGACCCTGGCATAAAGCTAGGCAGAGTCAGGATGGATAAGAACTAGACTTGTCTCTGGAAAGGGACACCAAAGAAACTAGCTGGTCCTCATTCAGAGCGTGGTTCCAATTCCTCCCACCACCATGATCCAAAAAGCTTCAAGCAAAGAGAAAATGTAGTGTTCACAATTGGTAGCTCCCCCAGGTAAGCAAACATCAGTCTTCTGGCAGAAACTGGACTTCATGCAGATAGCAATCTTTTTTCTTTTTTTCTTTTATTTTTTATTTATTATTGAGACAGAGAGAAACAGAGCATGAGCCAGGGAGGGTCAGAGAGAGAGGGAGACACAGAATCTGAAGACAGGCTCCAGGCTCTGAACTGTCAGCACAGAGCCTGATGCAGAGCTCGAACCCATGAACTGTGAGATCCTGACCTGAGCCGAAGTCGGCCGCTTAACCAACTGAGCCACCCAGGCACCCCTCTTTTTTCTTTTGTAAATTTGTCAGTGATTTTTTTTTCAAGACACCATTGGTTCTACAATGAATTTCTATGTCAGAATTGTTAGAAATGAAAAATTGTGTCTCGCGTGAAAGGCATATGCTAAATATATGCAATTGGAGGGAGATACTCCAAAATTTAGCAGTAAAGCCGAAGGTGCTGGATTAAATACATATTTTACACAACTTCTCCATGAACATTTATTACATATATTTAAATGTTTACCTTAATTAGGATCCCCATAATTGTTTTTAGTCTATTTTCTTAATTTTATCTCCTCTATTTGTACATTTTGAATTATTACCAACCTTTGGCAATGAAGCTCAGGCATTTTAGACTTTTTATAATTTCAGCACTTTGGAAAAGAGCTGTGTTTATTTTGGCTGCAGACCTGTGGGTTATTACTGTTAGCAGGTGTGTGAAAAGTCTTCCAAAACACTGGATCCCTGCATTGAGGGATAAAAAAGAAAAGAAAAAAGGAGTGTGAGACCCATGCTCCAATTTCAGCTTTGACACGTACTAGTTGTATGACCCTAGGCAAGTTATTTAAGTAGTCTAAGACTCAGTTTCCTCATTTTTAAAACAATGATAATTGTGTAATCGAGAGAATGAAATGAAACCATGTAGAACGCCCATCATGTAATATCCCTGTTACCATTCTAAATCAAGGTCTGTGTGAGCAACTACTTGAAAATGTGATTTATTTTTAATATTCCTTTGCTCTTCTTCATTATAGTCACTCTTAACAGTGGTCATGCATAAGAGAGACCTTTTAAAATTTATAATCTTCAGTTCTCCTCTTTTTAAATTACATATTCTCTATTCCAGCAAATAGAAGAAAGGGGGGGTACTCATGATTAGCATAACCTTGATGCAGAAAACAAACAGAAAGTGAAAATTTCAAGGCCAGTCTCACTGAACAAAGATACAAAAATCCCCAAGCCAAAATGGCCAGCAAACCAAATTCTGCAACACACAAGTAAGAATTATACATCATGACCTAGTTGGATCTATCCAGGAGGAATGCAGGACTGGTTTGACGTTAGAAAATCCATATAATTTCTCACAATAACAGAATAAATGAAATAAATATGATCATCTCCTATAGATGCAGTAAACCATCTAATAAAATTCTACATTCATGTATCTTTTTGTAAAAAAAAGTAATTTTTAGCAAACTAGAAGGGAACTTCCTAACTCTGATAAAAAAATATTTACCAAAACCCTAAAATAAACATATTAATGGTAAGTTCTCTAGTATGTCCCTATTGGGTGCAGTTTGGAAACCTAAATTTTGACTTCTTCCTTCATTTCTAAATGAATTTTTTTTTGTTTTAAAAATATATATATTTTAAAATGCTTATTTCTGCATGAGAGAGAGAGAGAGCAGGAGAGGGGCGGGGAGAGGGTCAGGGAGAGGGAGACAGAGGATCGAAAGCAGGCTCCATGCTGACAGCAGAGAGCCCGATGTGGGGCTCAAACTTACAAACCTCAAGACCATGATCCAAGCCAAAGTTGGTCACTTAACTGACTGAAAACAGGTTATTATTGTTCACTATGAACGATTTTTGTTCTTTTGAAACTAATGTATTTTCCCATTTTATTTTGAAAATGGTAAATACCTTGTTAGTCTTTTCATCTCTCTGAAATTATGCATTTTATTGTTAGTTTTTCCCAACTATTTCCCCAATTATTGTGTCCCCAAATTCTTCCTTTTTATGCTTAGTGCCTCCGCTTCAAAAAGGTAGAAGATCTAAGTGTAAATTTATTTTTCTCAATATGAATAACATTGAGATTCAGATCTCAGCTATGACAGTGTTCAAGAATTATCACTGGAACTAGGGTAGTGTCGGTCATTAGAGTGGAGTCAGCGCCTGACTGGGATGTTGTTTCACCAATGGAAGCCACTAACTCTTAAAAATGATTGTCTACGATCAGTCCTGTGTTATTAAAATGTTCCTTCCTGTGACTCTAGACATAAAGGCAGGTGTAATCTTTCAACTATAGAAGTCTTAGAAATTAATTTTATGCAGTACATGTCTGGTGATAATGAGGCTCTGTTGTATGGTGTACATCCCTGGAAGGTACCAGGAGCAACAGAGAAGGTGAAGAGCAGACAGTGAGCAGGAGACGCTTTCTGTGAGCAGTATTGTCGTTTGAATCATCTTCTCACATTGGAAGCGCCAGCCGTGAGCCTTCTGTGTCCACTCCTTCTATTATTCATCATTGTAAATTTTACATAGTTTCACATCAAAATAAAACCTCATTTTCAAAAGTTGTGTGTCATATCTCAATAAAACTCCGTCTAATTATATACAAAATTACCATTTTCATTTTCCACGATGCTTTAAGAATATGGAAAAATCAAAATTGCTTTTCTTGATTTTTCTCAAGGGCAGCCGAATGTACTTGAAATACTGTTTTTTTATTTTTTTTTATGTTTTATTTATTTTTGAGAGAGAGAGACAGTGTGAGCAGGAGAGGGTCAGAGAGAGAGGGAGACACAGAATCTGAAGACAGGCTCCAGGCTCTGAGCTAGCTGTCAGCACATTTGAACCCATGAACCGTGAGATCATGACCTGAGCCAAAGCCGGACACTCAACTGACTGAACCACCCAAGCGCCCCTTGAAATACTATTTAGTTATAAGACAACCTTGTCATGTTTGGAGATTAGTAGGATAAATATTGCCCAAGGTAACTGAAATGTTTCGAGAAGTATGCTATTTTCATTCTGTTCAGAAAAAAATAGGTACTTATAATTCAGTATCCTATTCTAGCATTAGAGAGATTGGTACCGAAAATTCCTACTTACCTGGAGTAATTTTTAAAGATATGTCTTGATGAATGTAGTTACTTTAGTTACCTAAGAGTTATAATCTGATTTAAAAATAACTACTTTTCAAAGAATACAATAAAATATTCACAGCACTAAAGCTCTGGGGAGCTTAATTTAATCATTGATGACTCAGGAAGCAGCTCAGAATCTTGCAGTTCCTCATTTTTTTTTTTTTTAAAACAAGGGTCTCAGATTTTATTTATTTATTTTTTAACGTTTATTTTTGAGAGACAGAGCATGAGAAGAGGAGGGGCAGAGAGAGAGAGGGAGGGAGACACAGAATCCGAAGCAGGCTCCAGGCTCTGAGCTGTTAGCACAGAGCCCGATGCGGGGCTCATATTCATGAACCCTGAGATCATGACCTGAGCTGAAGTCAGACGTTTAATCTTAATCGTTTAACTGACTGAGCCACCCAGGCGCCCTGCTGTGCCTCATTTCATAATGAACCTCACTCAGTATAGGGTAAAATGAAAATTCTAGTTATTTAAATTTCCTGATTATTTGGATTATGAGTAAACATATATGTTTTGTAAAGGTCACGAAAGCTGTGTTGTATATGCCCTCATGTATTTTCCTATAATCCTGTCTACCTCTGTTATGGGTATTATAGAAAAAAGAGGTTGAAACTTCCCCTCCTCAGTTGGAGTTAGACATGAAAATTTCTCTGGTTACACCTGAATTTCTCAAGGAATGACATGTGGACCATCTGTCTTAGAATCATCTGGGGGTGCTTGTTAGAAATCCAGATTCCTGATTCCTTCACCAAACCTGCTAAATCACTATATCTGGGAAAGATCCCAGGATAGTAACAGACTCTCCAGGTAATTCTGAGAAGTTTGAGAATCATTGCCAGATGGCTTCTGGATCTGAGATAGCAACCTAGGGTAGCCAGCACCAAAACAACTCCTCTCATGGATGCTGATACAGGAAACAAATGACGAAGGTTGAAATGGGTGTGCTACTTCCCACAGAGTATGGGAACAGGAAATAATATGTTCTAATGTCAGACCAAAGCAATTTTAGAGGCAAAGTTGGAAATAGTTCAGAGCTATTTCATCCATATTTATAACATCATTGCTTACTCAAGGTATGGATTTCTTGATGTAATTTTGTTTATTGATGTGAAGTAACATAAAATTAGCTGAGCATCATTTGATTTGTTTGGAAAATGTTTTTATGGTTATAATGCTTTGCTTTTACTTCAAACACTAGAGTAAATGTCTCTTGGGGGTTCTTTCCACTAAGTATCTTGAGTTTTCAGAGCTTTAGTTGTGATATAATTACATATTTTCATTAATTGAGCCAATTTTATCTGTAGTTCTACTTGTAATTATCTGTTACCACTGGGAGCAGAATATAATAATATTTAGAAGGAACTTTTTTCCCTTTTTTTCATTTTATGCCACTGTGGAACGATAAGTGGTTGATAATTTTATTTGATAGTGTCCATTTGTTTTTCCTATGAGAGTTGAAACATGTATAAAGTCTTCCTTAACCACCTGCCTCCTCCCTCCTTCAACAATCCTCTTTCTATCCTCCTTACCCCATCTGAAGTGTCAGTCAACAGCATTTATTTATGAAGCACTTACTACACTATGGGAAGTCGCAAAAGAAGACTCTACTCTCCTTTTCAATATTCTATTACTGTTGAGAATTCAGTCAGGACCCAAATCTTGCTCCGCAGTTCTATTATCCCAAAGTTCCCCATGCTCTCTTTTGCTCAGTGGGCAGCCTTCACGAGGCCGTGGGGGAATCATCAAGGCTGACCTTAGTCTTCCACCTGTCTTCTCCAAAATGCTTCCCAGCCGTATGACTGTGGGCCTTCTGGTTTTACCGTGGGCTGTTTTGGGGTACTGTTGATCATCATTTCTGAATCCCAGTCTGCCCCTATCTTTATAAAAGGAGTGGGTTGAAACCAGTCTGCTTTCTCCTTGTTGTCTTGATCTTTCAGCCTCCACAAGTGAGACATTAGCACCTGGTGAAGGAGATTTCAGACAGAATCACTGAGCAGGAGATATACGGGCTAAAGCTCCGCGGCTCTAGATTGGGTTTTCACTTGCATCTCCCAGGGGATAAGACCTCAAGGGTTGGGAGCTTTTAGACCGAGAGAGTCACCCTCCTGAATGCTCCTGCCTGCCCCGCTTTCAGTTTTACATTACCACCTCAAAAAGCTTTCCTTCCTTCAACTAGCCCTGTTCCTCCACTGAAAGGGACATCCTTGTCTGAGCACATGCGTGTGCATGTGTATGCATGCGTGTAGATGGGGGCTGATAGACAGACTGAGAGTCCTCCAATGCATGTTTCTTGTTCAGTAATTCTCTCTAAGGCAGCTGTGAGCTGGTGGTTTCTTTGATGATTAACCCACATGTTAAGCGAGCATGCATACACACATTCATATAGATTGTACTGGATGGTATAAAATCCAAATATCAATAATAGAATATAGCCACAATATTAGTAAGGCTCATGCCCTGGCTGGAAAATAAGTAGGTCTGTAAAGAACTATTTGACATCTTTTTTTTTTTTTTGACATCTTTATGGATCTCTTCAAGAGCCACAGAAAAGCTGGACTAGCTCTTAATGACTTTCTCTCCCTTTCAGTGGTCACTTTGCACACGTTTTATTTCAGAAACTGCTTCGGAAAAATATGAGGATGAAGGTAGGAAGAAGTTCACCAGTTTCTCTTCAGGGTTGTCAGGTTTAGCAAATACAAATATAAGCTGCCCAGTTAAGCTGAGTTTCAGATAAACTATGAATAATGCTCCATGAAATAGGATATACTAAAAATTATTTGGTGTTCATTTAGAATTCAGATTTATCTGGGTCTCCTGCATTTTTTTCTGGCAACTCTTTTCCTACCTTAATACCTTGTTTAGCTCTAGTCTTACTGCTAATATATTGGACTAGGGACTCTACCTCCAACCTTGGGTATCTGAACCTGCCTGGGGGCCTTCCCAATGCTTCTCTTCTGATTTCCCCTCATAGCCTGCTACGAGGCTTTTAAAGGGTTTTAAATTTTTAAAAACTGCTCTTTTCATTATGTTTCTCATCCACACAAGAAAGTATGATGCTCCCGTGGCTTTCCAAAGCGATTTTCACTATGCAATTGTATACCAGATTTTGTGTGTATGTCTGTTATGCCTTTCTCTTTTACCAGAATCTCAAAGAGGTGTCTTTGAGCTATGTGAAGAACTGTGGCTCATACAAAGAAACAAAAGTGGGTGAGTTTAGAAAGATGCACCTTGCCTGAATCATGACTTTTCCTTTAGACATCAATAGTTGGAAAGCCCCCTCATATCATTTGACTCCCGCCAACATCTTGCAAGATAGGCAGGTCAGGCATTATTACTTTCATTTCAAAGATAAGGTCACTAAATCCCAGAGATGCGAATTGTAGAGTCATACACAACTATTAATGGCATAGCCAGAGTTTGAATAGCAATCTGCTAACAAGTTGATTTCTCTATTTTTATGGACCACCAGCTTTAAAAAATATAAAGTCAACTTTGATACAATATATTTAGAAACATTAAAAAATTTTTGTAATGCTTATTTATTTTTGAGAGAGAGAGAGAGTGAGCGAGAGCGAGCAAGCAAGCACAAGTAGGGGAGGAGCAGAGAGAGAAAGGGAGACACAGAATCTTTTAAAGCAGGTTCCAGGCTCTGAGCTGTCAGTATAGAGCTTGACATGGGGCTCAAACCCACGAACCGTGAGATCAGGACCTGAGCTAACCAACTGAGCCACCCAGGTGCCCTGTAAGCAACAGTTTGAAAACAGCTTTGTATATATTTGAGCCTCAGAAAGGTTTCTCTCCCATCCCTGAACAGATGTTCTCATTCCCTTCTGTCTGGTGGACCTTGTCACTTCACTGTTAGTTGCATAGCACAATTATTGGATCTTTGGCCATTTGACCTACAGGGCTGATTTTTTCCACAATGGTGGAATATGCCTGTATTCCATTGCTGCTATTCCTCAAATATCTAGAGATTACCAGGGTGTTTCAGAGTTCATTTATAAGTCACAAAAATCATTAATATTTTATGTTTACTCATTTAAAAGCACAAAAAGGATATAACTTAATTTGGTTATTCATCTATTCGGTTTGGTTCTAAATTTTGTCTTTTTCCACAAATGTGTTCTCAAAAAAGATAAATAAAACTTCATTTGCCTCCCAGTCCTCCATACTTTTCCTCCTTTCTCTTTAGCCTCACCTTTTAAAAAATAATTTTATTTTTTTAATCTTTTTCATCATGATACGTGCACTCTTTATCCCCATCCCCTATTTTCCCCATCCCACCCCCTCTCCCCCACTTTGGTAACCGTCTGTAGTTGAGTCTGTGGTTTGTCTCCCCCCTCTTGCTCATCTGTTTCTTAAATTCCAGTGAAATCATATGGTATTTGTCTTTCTCTGACTTGTTTGACTTAGCATCATACTCCCTAGCTCTATCCATGTTGTTGCAAATGGCAAGATTTCATTCTTTTTTTATAGCTGAAATATGCCACCTCTTCGTTTCTTGTTTGTCAATCAATGGACATTTGGGCTGCTTTTATAGTTTGCCTATTGTATAATGCTGTAACAAACGTAAGAGTGCAAGTATCACTTTGAATTAATGTTTTTGTATTTTAGGGGTAAATACCCAGTACTGCAATTCCTGGATTGTAGGGTAATTCTATTTTTAACTTTTTGAGGAAACTCCATACTGTTTTCTACAATGGCAGCACCAATTTACATAGTCACCAACGGTTTGAAAAGAAAACCTGTGGACTTCTCATGGCTTAGATATCATTTCTACGCTATCTGTAGCCCAGCCATCCTCTATACATGTGACTTTCATATTTAATCGTCTAGATGAACACTATCTTGTGTGTATAAAAGCCATTTGACACTTAACATGTGGAAAACTGAGCTGCTAATATTCTACCCTGTCACCTACTTCCATATCATCCCTATCTTATGAAATGGCAATTCTGTAATGCTCGGGGGGGGGGGGAAGGAAAAAAAAGTTGAGACATTCTTTTCTTTCTTTCAAACTCTACATTTGGTATATCAGCAAATCTCGTGGGCCGCTCCTTTCAAATATATCTTCAGTTTGATCACTTTTTGCCACGTCCACTGCTTCCCTACCCCAAATCACCGTTATCTCTCACCTGGATATCTCCTAACTGTTCTCCCCTTCTGTCTTTGCACTCCTTAACAGAACAGCCAAAGAAAGTTCTCTGTTGAAATGTAACGTGCTTTGGGTGTGGACTTTTCACTTGCTACTCCTCCTCTCTCAGACACCAGCATGACTTCCTTCTTTCTTATAAGTCTTTAATGTTACTTCCCCAACACTTTTAGCAACCTTCTCTGCCTTATTTCTCTTATTTGCAGTTACCACTTCAACATACTAAATATTTTAGGGGCACCTGGGTGGTTCAGTCTGTTGAGCGTCTGACTTCGGCTCAGGTCATAATTTTGTAGTTCAGGAGTTCGAGCCCCATCTCGGGCTGTGTGCTGATAGCTCAGAGCCTGGAGCCTGCTTCTGATTCTATATGTGTCTCTCTCTTTCTCTCTGCCCCTTCCCTGCTCATTCTCTCTCTCCCCTCTCTCCACCCCCAAACTAAACTAAAAAAAACACCCCAAATTTAAAAACATTAAAAAAATACTAAATATTTTGCCAGTTTATCTTATTTTCTACCCAGCTCATAGTAAGCATTAAGTAAATATCTGAATAAATGAATGTGAAGATGATTTTCCTGTGTTGGAGATATTTTAAAAATTTCATCATATATTTTGATGCAAATCTAAAAGTGTTTTTCACAAATAGTTTGAATAATCATTCATAAGTGTGTGTAGCCTTCTAATGTGATTACTTTGAGGAAGTAAAGACTGAAAAACATATTTGAGAACATATTTACTGTTGGTAAACCTGAATGGAAATATAAAAAGCATTGGAAGAAAACACGCGTTGAATGGATTACTAAATCTGAACAGACTTCCTTCAGAGGTGATTATGAATACAAATGTAGGACTGTGAGTTGTGCAAAGAAACTATGAGTCATTTCAGACACAGGAAGTCACATCAGATAAAGCTTAAAGGCAAAGAGTGACTCTGGTGATTGAAAGTTGGTAAGTGATGATAAAGGTTAATAATATTAGTATTATATTGATATTTATTAAGGACTTACCATTAGGTAGCATGAGACTGTGCTAAGCATCATGAGTGGTAGTATCTTTATTTTTTCATTCTACAGAAAAGAAAGAATGTCAAAGCTTAGAGTAGGTAAGTAACTTGCCTATTGTCCCATGAGCATTAATGGTGGAGGCCATGCATGAATTTAGATCTATCTGATGTCGAAGCTCAAGTCCCTGACTACTGAGTGGAGCTGTATCTGATTATGAGGTTAGGTTCTAATGGCAGCTTGCAGGGTGAAATTTAGGCAGAGGTAAAACTACTGCAGAAAATTCTGTAAGGAGACCATTTTAGAGAGCAACATACCATTCCCCAGAAAGCCCAGCACAGCCAGGATTTCCTCCCCCACTGGATCAGACTGTAACTGCTTTGGCTGAACAACGCATGGAGGTAGTTTGCAGTTAGGGACAAATTGTGCGCGGTCTGAAAAATACACACTTTTGAACACTGGATGCACACACTGTGGGGTTAGATGCTCTCTATAGAAGAGGCACTCAGAGACTGAGTGAAAAGTAGAATCAAGTCTTCCATCAATTTTCCTGTACAGCTTCAGTTGTTCATTCTTGCTCCTTCCCTTTCACTCTCTTGTATTCTGTATACGTATGTAGTTGAGGTAGCACATACCACCTTATGTGATACAATCTTGCTAACAGTCAAGTAGCTTTGCTGGTCTAGAGAGGATTACTTAATTCTCTACAATATTGAAAATCTTGTCAAATAGTTATTGTTTGTCGTAGCATATCCACATAGCCAAAGCTGGTAGAATCAGGCAGTGCATCAGTCATGGGAATACATCCAATCTCTCCAGAATTAACAAAACGGATGGGTTCCACTGTGTACAATAAAAGAGAGAAAATTTCAAGTGTCTCCCTTAGCCAGTCAGCATTGACTCTGTGTCCCTCATGTTGTTGAGACTAGTTCTCAACTCTACTGCCACCCCAGCACATTGAGGCAAGGGGCACGCTTCTACCAGTATAAAAGTGTTCTCAGCAGAGCCAAGTCACACCATTCTACTTCCCAGGTTAGGAAAGCAGAATCTGCAGAGTTTGGGTTGAGTGTAGTTTGGAAAACTTTCTCCTGGATAGTCTATTACATCCTTCTACGAGATGATTTCCTTACTCTCCAGTCGTCATTATTGGTTTAAAACAATGGCACTTGATAAATGTTCACTGAATTTAAGTACTAACTTAGGGCTTCTCCCTCTAAGTTAGGGGGCTTTTGAATCCTATCCAGTCCTAACCTGTCCATTCTCCTGTTTGCAGTTATTGGCATCTCCTCAAGATGTTCCTTGGGGTATGTGGAGTAAAGGCTGTCCCAAAGCTTTGTGTAGTGGCCGAGAGGATCTTACTGAAGAGTGTGTCAGAGAGATTACAGCTTGAAAGGCTGTCATGCTTACAGACTCCTTTTGAAAGAGGCTGCGCTGGCCACAACCAAGAAGGTAGCACTGCAGTCTATTTCTTCAGCATTGGTGACCATGTTGTGTAACATGGGAGTCTTCCATCCTCGCCACAGTTGGAGTAGGAGAGGACACCTGACCCAGAGGTAGCCAATCTATGGGCCACTCAGTGGCTTTTTAGATAGCCGCAGATGAGAACTTTCCCCCAAAAGGACAATGGTGACAGATTCTCCCCTCGGTGACATTTGATAATAGAGAAGTGGCAGCAAGTGGGAGCAGGATGGAAAGAGCTGCGGTTGTTTGTGTACCTTGAATTATGGCTGCATTCTGAAGACAGCTAGCGACGAGTTGAGGCAGTGGTACGCTGGGGCTGGCCCTTACAGGCCCGAGAGCCGGTGAGTGCGAGCGTCTCTTCCCAGCTCTGCCTCAGGTCGGTGGGGGTACTGACACCACATAAATTGGTTTTTGTTACAATTGAGATCTCCCGTCTCCATATCTGGTTGGTAAACATTTACTAGCACACCACTGGGTAGGGGGAGGGATGGCACTTAGAGAACAGGGGAAGCAGTTAACCTCTTCTGGGTCCTTTGTCTTAAAAGCAAACAATGTTTAAGGTAATATGTTAACATGGTTGGTATTAAGATTACAATAAAAAAAGACATTAGGGAAAACATTGTGCAATGTATGATTTAAGTATCAGTCAAATTACAAAGCTCATAGGAATGTGGTCAGAATGTGGTAGTACTTTTCTTGTTCCTGGTACCTATCAAAGGCACAAGCCCCCACCTCGCAAGCCCACAAAGGATGACCTGACAAGCTGGTTAAGTCTCTGGTCTTTTTTCCTTCCATGTGTATTCTTTACCCTTATTACTTGAGGTAACTTGAGTGCACACCCGTTACTTAAAACCACAAGAGCCCAATGAATACAGTTTTTGAGTGCCTTTTTTTTTAATGTAGGGAAAATGGGACAGATTAGTACAGTCAAAAGAGTAGATACGATTTTGGAATGAGGTTTGACCCCAATACTACTTCACCCCTTCCTAGTAGCGTAATTTATCTATGCCTCATTCTCCTTAGCTGTAAAACAGGGATGAAAACTAACAGGCTCAAAGATATTTGTAGGGATTAAATGAAGGCACTTGTCACGCACTCAAGTCACCTTAGCTCTGTCTCCTCTCTTTAACAAACAGACTTCTTGAAGCTTTTAGAACAGCTGCTGCTCTTGCAGTCAAGTCAGCAGAATTGATACAATTACTTCACTCTCCACTTACATTAATATGAAATAGGTTGTATGACAATGCATTCTTTACGATTTTATGTTTTCGCATATAAGGTCAATTGAAATATTTTAAATAATGGCTTAATTATTACAGTCCTTTTTTTAAAGCTTTTTTTTAAAACTTTTTTTTTTTTTTAACATTTATTTGTTTTTGAGAGACAGAGACAGAGCACAAGTGGTGGAGGGGCAGAGAGAGAAGGAGACAGAATCCGAAGCAGGCTCTAGGCTCTGGGCTATTAGCGCAGAGCCCGACGCGGGGCTCGAACCCACAAAACTGAGATCATGACTTGAGCCAAAGTCGGAGGCTTAACCAAATGAGCCACCCAGGCGCCCCGTTACAGTCCTTTTAAACAAGTTTTTCTTTATACTTAGCTTAGCGCTCCTGAAAATCCACAAATTACTGTGTTCATTTCCTTTTCTTTTTAAACAACTCCTTAGACTATGGGCAAAGAACTGTTAGGTGTTGTAAAGGAGTTAAGAAAAACCAATGCTTATGTAATACAGTTAAATATACAGAAAAGAGGAAAGGGAGGGAATGCTTGAGAGTTTTCCTGAGTATTCCCTTCCCAGTGCCCAGCTTCTAGGTAGCTAAATTGAATAATAATACCATGTGTCTTTTAAATCCCTTATTTACTGTATTACAGTTTATTTACCTTAGTTTACCTTATTTCTGCCCTTAGTCCCATTATCACTGCTAGTACACGAAGGCTGAAATCTGCCCATTTGGCAGGAGTAATTCATGGGATGTTGTGTTTCTCAGTACCAGATGATTTAAGGGGAGCCACTTGCAAATGGACTGGCTTTTGACATATGGGCCTTACTACTTTGCCAGAATTAAGTTTGTTTTGAAGTTTCTGATTTTCAAACATACAAACTACCATACTTTAGGTCATGTTAGAATAATCCACTCTAAATCTGTTTGACATTTACCCCTTAAGAATTTTGCATCAATAAATCATTTCTGGAGCATCTTAAAATGGTCATAAGTAATCATATAACATCCTGCATCTCCAGGGTCTGTACCTTTAGTGTGAATAAGAAAATAATAATAAATTACAGTAATTAAGACATAATTATGTTGTCTTAAAAAGCTAAGGTCATTTGGACTTGATTACTGAACGCGTTATCAGTGCCAAAGAAAAGTCAGGGAACTACTGGCTTGGGCCTGTAATTAAACATCTGGGACTGACATTTTGGTCATCAGAAGTAGCACCTTTAGAATAAATTTCAACACTGCCTTTTAGACAAGCTACAATAAATGCAAAACCAGTGTAAGGGGCTGAAGAGAGGGTGGTGGAGGAAAGGACGACCGGTCTCAACATCAACATTTGGCTATTACGAACACTGATGTCACGTAGCCTACCTAAACTCCATACACAGTATTCAAATATTAGCTTGGGAAGAGCCCCTTTATGATTTTGGCTAAGAACACCCCCTCCCGGTAACACGCACACCTGGTGCACCGGGGCTGCTCACCTGGAATGCAGGAGGGTGGGTTTATGGATTGTAATGCCCGTTTGTTGTGTACTGATGGCTCACCTGAATGTGCAGAACTGGCCGTGCCGCTCCAGCCTCACCCTCCCACACCTAGAGAAGTATTTGCCAGATCTTTTTATCCCCTCTCTACCCAAAGCTCTCAAATGATTAGGGGCAGCGCAACTGTCCTCAATCCCCTCAAGCGTCCTCCGGCGGGTCCCTGGCTCGCTGTCTTCTGGTGGTGGTTTCTCGCTTTTCCCCTTCAGGGGTCTCAGGTGGGACCTGGGCGGGGTGCTCGGCTCTGCTTTTTGGGCCTCAACCCTGGAGAGGGATGTTCCCTGGCAGAGAGATTCCACCTCCCGCTCGCGCTCGGCGGCCGGCGGCCTCGCGGCGGTGAAGGAGGAGGATTCGGAGGAGGAGCGAGTTGGCGGCCGCAGAGGCCGGGCAGCGGGCCCCGTCCGCTGCGGGCGCGCTCCGCGGTCCACCCTCGCTCGTCTCCCATGCTCATATTTGGACTCGGCTGCCCGTGCCCAGGAATTTCCCGTCATGCCTCCCGCCGCCCCGTCCGTCGCCCGGAGCCTGGGAGGGAGGGAGGGAGCGAGACTCGGACGGCGGCGGCGGCGGCTCCCCGGCCCTTCCATGAGCCCACGGCGGACCCTACCGCGCCCCCTCTCGCTCTGCCTCTGCCTCTGGCTGGCCGCGGCTGTGGCGCGGGGAGCCGCGCAGTCAGGTAAGTTTGGGTTCCTTCCCCGCCTCACCTCCCCCTGCCCACGGCAACCCTGCCGAGTTGAGGTGTGACCCCGATCCTGGATCCCCTCCGAGCGCCGGCTGCGCCCCCTTCAGACTCCTGCGGGGACGCCCCCTTTCCTGAGCCCGGGAGGGACGCGGAAGGGGAGCGCCCCGCGCTGGCGGTTGCGGGGTGGGGGCGGGCGGAGGGAAGGAGGTCAGGCTGGCTTCGCCCTCGCCTACGGGAGGCGTCTGGCTGCCTCGCTGACACCTTATCTCGTCTCCGGCGCGAACCTGAGCCCGAGGGACGCTCTCGCTCCGCGCGGGTCCCTGGGGAGGGGCTTGGCTGGGCAGCCCGCAGGGGCAGGGGAGGGGCGCCGCGCAGAGGGCCACCCGGAGCTCCTTGCTCGGCGCAGACGGCCCCGCCGAGGTGCCCGCTCGGATAACGGGCCGGGGCGCGTGGGAATGCGCCGGCCAGGCCCGCGCCTCCCACCCGGCGTCCAGGAGGGGCGTGGGGCGCGCAGGGAGAAAACCCCGGGAGAGGCGGGCGGCGAGGAGGGGGCACCAGGGGAGCCCGGCCGCCCGCCGCGTCGCCCGCGCCTCGGGCTCGGGATCAGGCTCAGGCTCCCGCGGGCGCCGCTGGTGTCTAATAGGCCAAAACCGAACAAAACCCCGAGTTTGCCAGGTACCAGTCTTGTTGTTTTTAAGCGGAAAAAAAGCGTCCGAGTCTGTTTTGTAAGTTTTACAGTGGACTGTTTGAAAGTCAGACTATGTGAACGAAGAGTACCGTTCCTGCCTTCCATGGTGTAAGTGTGGTCATTCTGAAGTCTTAACACGATAATTTTGAAGATCGTTCTTTAAATCCCGTGGAAAATATTAGGAATTTGTTTTTTACATAAGGTTATTATAAAAAGTAATTTGAAATTACAAATGTAGAGGTTTAGGTAAATGTGAAATTGCACGAACATTGATACTTGTGATGAGTATTTATCTTACTAATCGTAAGTTTTTCAGTTCTTAATTTTTTTTTTTTTTCTGGAATGATAGAACTATGATAGAACAAATCCTCAGTTGAGATTAGAAAATTTTAGTTTGCTTTTGGTTTTGCCATCAGGAGACTAAACTGTCAACATTAGATAGGACTAACAATTAGGACTTATAAATTAGTTGAAAGCTGACTCTATTAAGCAAACATTATATTCAGATCCCTCTGGTCTGTCTCTTCATATTTCCATTTGTAGCATTGGTGGCAAGATAGATTTTAAAAGTCTGTCTCCTCTACAAAAAATCTTCGGGATTCAGGTAACTTATAAAATTGCCAGTTTAGATTAATGGAGATTTTTTAAATGTTTAACTTTATTAAATGTGCAGTTTATAAATATTAATTTAAGTAATGATATCAATTTCGTGATTGAAAACAGTACTGATTAGTACTTTTTTTTTTTTAAAGACCTGCTTTTATGGATTCATATTTTAGGAGTACCTTTAATAGTACTTCTTGGGAAATACAACAGGTTCTAACAACACTTTTTATTAGTGGTCTTCTAGAAAATACTGTGCTGCACGATAAAGAGTGGATTGTACTGCCAGGGAATGTGTTCTTTTTTTTTTTTTCTTTCAGTGATATGTTGACTTACCTAATACTTGTGGTAAAGCAGCCCTTGAAGACCCAAATCCACTGTACTGTGGCCCCTTGCCAGCAATTTTGAACACCAAATTTATATTTGGACCATTTAAACATTCATTCTTTTAATTTTGGTCCCTGCTGACATATAAGTCTTAATTTCTTGTGACTTTTATTAGAGCCCTATGTGAACGTCTGGAATTTTTTTATATTAAAATAAGTAGCTCTCTGCCATAGAGAATTTTGTCACAGTGCCTAAACTGCCTTTCTGCCAAGGTCGCAAACATACAACATAATTTAGGTTTTGAATCAACTCATGGTTTTTTGGTTTTTAAAGGTGCTTGTTCTAATATATTAGCTGAAGTGTTAACCCATTAGGTCAGAAATCTTTCCTGTTTTGCTAAACCCAAGTAACAAGAATATGCAAAAAAGATTCCACAATAGTTTCATGGGTTTTCCCTTTTCTAATTTTCTAATTAACATTTTCTAATACATTTATCTTTTTTAAATTAAAAATGAAATTTCAACCATTAAAAAGGACATTTAGGGAATGATGCTTTTTGGTTCTGTTATCTGGTTGCAAGTCTTTGATTTTGTCTCACCCGTGTTAAATTATTATAGTTGGGGATTTGGTTCAGATGTTTAGCTTCCTTGTCTGTAAAGTGATGAAGCTGGACATAGTCTCCATGTCCCTTCTGATGCCAGGATACTGTAATATTGTTTTTGTTTATAAATGCTGCAGAGTTACCCACACTACATTGATTCAGACTTCTGATTGTCAACTGTTACTTGCTCTGCCTGTTACACTGGTCTACCTGTAGTCAGAAACGATTGTCATGGATCCAGGTGTGGGGAGCCTGGATCTGCCTCCAGAACATCTTGATACCTGGCTTATGCGCACAGGTGCACACACCTTGACAGAGGTCTGTGATAGTAAGCTTCTGTTACTTTCTCTTTCCTTCTCTAGTAGCAGAGAGTGCTGGTTATGTCATAGCATAAATGTCTCCCTGCTCTTTGGGGACAGTTAAGCCCAGGCCTAAGATGGTCTGGTATTCAGTTTTGGAATTTGTGTTTGTGTTAGGGATACCACTGTAAAGCACCCAAACTTTTCTGTGGTTGGAGGCCTGTGACTAGTTATTTGGAGGCACTCCAGATGAAATGCCCTACATTCCTACAAAATGCCCTATTGATCATACTCAACCCTTCCATCTGGTTTACTCAGAATTAAATTGAGTTTGGATAGGAGGGTAATCAGATAGCTATTTAATTTACCACTTGTTCGTTAGCATCTGTGGTTGCCGCACGAACATCTCAAGGCTTTACTTTGGATATTCCTATATTTTCTCCTTCCTGGGCCTGATGAGATTTTCTTTTAAAATGCTCTGCATGATCCCAGATCCTTGTTCACATATTTTCTCTATAGCATACCAAAGTCATGTTTATGGCTTTTAAGGAAATGCAAATAAAAAGAAAAGAAATTAGAGAGAAGGTAGGCCAGTAACAAATCAACCAATTGACTTTATAGAGGATTTGGTTATTGCCTCATTTAAGCTTCTGTTGCAAGTAACAGAAATGAACGTGAACTAGTTTTAAGAAAATGAAAGAAAGAAATTTGATGGGAGCCAAATGGAGACAGACCTTATTAGGGACCAGGGACTGGAAAACCCGGAACTTTCCCGCTCTCTACTGTTTGCCTTTCTTTGCTGACCATTTTTTTCCTGCTTTGCTGTGTTCATGGTTGAATGTGACTGCTCAGCAGCCCCTGAGTATTCACGTGTCCAGTGGTTCCAAGCACAGGGAGAGACTAATACATTGAGACTTGATCCTAACTTCCTGAGAGAAAGAACCCAGTAGACATAGTGTAGGTCACACTGTTGACACAGATTTCCCCTAAGGTCTCTTTTAATTCTAGAATTCTTTGTAGTATGTACTGCAGACATTGACATGGTTTGATTTTGCATTTTTACATTTTGTATTATATAGTTGTTAGTCCTTAAAAGGTATAATTTTCTCTTGATTGCAGTGTGTGTGGAAGAGTGTGCCAGCTTCACTGGGATCCTAGGATGTTAGGGTAGTTCATTCATACTGAGGCCGAAATGCTGAAGGGGAGCCTTTGGGGAGTAAATGGGGGGAGTGGGGAGGGGGTGCACTACCTACAGGAATTACAGCGCAGCTTGGGATCCACCTGACTTGTGAAAATCTTGTTTAGTGACAACTGATCCATCCTACAGGTACTCGTCTGCATATTTTTAGAAATTTACTGAATTAAAATGCTGAGCTCAAATAGCTCTTAAGGATGAATTCATTAAAACTAAGTAATAATTAGAGATGTTCAAAATAGTAATAGTTGAGGGAGTTCCTTCGTTGTTTTCTTGTTTCTCACACATGTCTAGCATTTTCCATCTCTACTTTCCTTTAGACTGCTTCTTCTGTCTGGAATACTTTTCTCTTGTAACCTGTCCTTAAGGCTCCATCTCATGGTCTTTTGTGAAGCTTTCTTCACCTCTTGGAATTGTCATTTCCTTGTGTTTTCAAGACAATTTGTACCTTGATTGGAGCATGATTTTACCATCTTGCATTATCAAATCCATCCATATTTGTCTTCTTCATGAGACTGTAAGTTCTATTAGACAAATCCGTCATCTAGAGGAATTCAGATGGGGTGAATTCCTCTAGCATCCATCATCCTGGGTACAACGATTCCAGCTTTTTCAAATATTCTGAAGCTTGTATGGCATCCTGCTTGTCACTGCCTTCTTCTTCAGACATTGGAGCTCAGTCTTTCTCAGTCCTTGTCTGTTTTTTAGATATTATAGGCTTTTCCATGAACATTCTAATTTCCTGTGTGATAATCACATGCATAGAATGATAGGATTTTTTTCCTGCAAGCAGAGATGGATGGGGAAGGAGAATATAGCACACTGATGTGGAAGGAATCAACTTGTGTTGAGCACCCAGTATTTACCAGATCAGATAGAGAGGGTGGGTGTAGAAAAACATTGGAGCGTATATGAAGGGGAATAGTGTGAAGATAAAAGATTGAAGATTAAGTGTGGCCTAGAATGTGGAGGGTTTTTAATGCTAGGCTAGAAAATTTGGACTGGGTTAGTAAGCAATGAGATAGAGGTTTTTTGTGTCCTCAAAATATTATAATCAAAGTTGGAGTATAAGATATATTATCTAATAATCCAAAGGGTGAATTGAACCAGGAAAGAAACCATTGGACTAATAAAGAAGAGTTATAAGATATTTTCTTTTTTTAAATGTTTATTTTTGAGAGTGCACAAGCAGCGGAGGGGCAGAGAGAGAGGAGACAGGATCTGAAGCAGGCTGTGTGCTGACAGCAGCGAGCCCTGTAGGAGACTCAAACTGTTGAACCGTGAAATCATGATCTGAGCTGGAGTCAGATGCTTAACTCACTGAGCCATCCAGATGCCCCAAGTTTTTCTTAGAGAAAGAAGACCTGAGCTAGGGTAGTGGCGATGGGATTGGAGAAGTATTGCTGATGTAGATTGGACAGAAATAAATAATTAATTGGAGATGGTGAAAGAGAGGGATGGATCAAGGATGATGGAAAGACGTTAGGCCTGGGTGATTGCAAGAATGTGAACTCAGGAGGTTTGTGGGTGGGGATAAAAAACAAGTTTTGTTTTAGATCTATTGCATTTGAGGTGCTGGTAGACTATTGATGTGCAGACAAGTAGCTGAATCAGAAATGGAAGTTTTGGGTCTGGAGATAAAACGTATGCGGCACCTGGGTGGCTCAGTCCATTAAGCATCTGACTCTTCGGTTTCGGCTCAGGTCACGGGTCTCATGGTTTGTGTGTTTGAGCCCTGCATCCCACTCTGCACTGGTGGTGGGGAGACTGTTTAGGATTCTCTCTTTCTCCCTCTCTGCCCCTCCACTGCTCAGTCTTGCTCTCTCTCTAAAATAAACAAACTTAAAAAAAAAAAAAGAATGAAGCAGTACAGTTAAAAAAAAACATGAGTAAAGAAGATTAAAAATAAAGGGGAGAAGAAAACAAAACATTTTTGTTGACTGGAATAAGAGGGAGGGGACAGGAAAAGCATCATCAAGATGCAGTTTCATCTGGCTTTGAAAGATGCCCAGTTAGTAAACACCATTTTGTCCAATAACTTCCTTGTTTAGGGGACATCACTTTTACTCACTCCATGAATGGAAGCCTTGAACAAAGGATACTGCAGCCAGAAAGACCTTCCCAAACTGCAAAATTGTTGCTACTTCTTCCTTTCTTGACCTCTCTAGTGGGCTATCTTTCTTAAGATAAGGGAGTAACTCCTTAAATGTCTTCCTCTTTACCAAGCCTTGCTTTTCTCTGTACTCTGAGCTTCCCACAACTGGTTCATTGGCCTTGAACACACATTTTACTCTGTCTCCTCCTTCCTCCCTTTATCTTCCCCAAGAACATGAAGCCGATGTGATTGCCACCAGATGAAGTCCTCTTTGGCTTTTTTTTTTTTGTGTGTGTGTGTGTGTGTTGTTGTTCTCTATGGGCATTTTCATTGCCATGGTCAAATTCTTAGCCATAAAATAATTGTTGACGATTTCCTAAACTAAAAAAATCATAATAAATCACATCCCTACCTCTTTTGTACAGAATGCCGTGTTTTTCTGATCTTTTCAAACGTCACCTGCAAGATTCTTGAACACTTGAGTTGGCCACCTGGGCCACCATCCCCTGACATTTGGCCATGGTGGTCTAGAGCAGCAGTGTTACCTGGCATTTGTAAGAATGGGTTACCCAGCTGAGTGCTGACTTGGAAACCACGAGACAATTTCTTGATACCTGACTTTCTGCAGAAAGGGGAGTTACTTCTTTGAGAGGTCTTGAGTTGCACAAACTGGAGAGGTTTGTAAGATATGAAGATGACTGCAAGTGAAATAGAGGAATAGTGCTGGTATAGGAAATATGTTCTCAGGCCCTGGCTTCCTGACCATCGGTATAACTCGATCCTGTTTCTAAAAATAGTACACTGTTCATAACATTTGTCTAAAATGGCATATTTATATTCAGCATAGAGTAGTAAGAATAATTTCTACCTTAATTAAAAAAAGGGAACACTCCCATATGCTACTCCCATAAAGCATATTTGTGCTTTTAGTGGCTGTTGACCGAGAACATGCCTAATAGCAAAAAGCCACTATCGAAGTTTTATTTATTTTATTTTATTTTATTTTTCTTCACATGGAAACTATCGAAGTTTTAAATGAGGTTTTTTTAATATTAAGTAAAAGGATTCTCATGTTTGAAAAGTAAACGTGTTTGGAAATTATGGTGTACAGAGTCTACGGACAGCTTAATTTCATGCTTTGTGGATACTTGCAGAGAGGTTCTGGTCTTAGTTTTCAGTGGCTCATTGTCAACTCACTTTAGGATGTGGTGGAGAGTTTTGTTTGAAAATCTGAGCCGTGGTTGAAATTTTGGAATGAGAAGAACCCTTCTCAACATGCCCCTGCAGCAGCAGTTGACTGTTTTATGCCAGACAGTGTACTTTATGCTAAGACTGGGCTGTGATGCAGTCTCAGGGATTAGTATATGAATACTTTTTAAAAAGTCATTATTCTTAGGGCTTGCCTCCTGTTTTTAGGATGAAATTTAATAGGTTATTTGCATACAAATACATCCCTACAGCAGTCTCTGTTATGGCATAACTGTCTTCTATTACAATAAATTACACAATGAATCTTGATGGTTTTTTAGGTCAGTTTATTTTATTTAAAGAGGAAAAAACCTGCAAACAAAACAAAACCAACCAATCCCTCAGTGCATATGTTAAATTTAGGACAACACTGACGATAAGCCTATGCTGCATGTTAGAGTCTTTAAAAAATATCAGGACAGCTTTTGTATAAATCAGGGAGCCGTGACTCTTATATGTTTTTTCTTTTTTCATTTCTCTTAATTTATATTGTGTTTGGTTGTCAGAGAATCTGGGCTTGGTTGGGGTTGGGAGAGATCTACAGTGACTATCACAGGTGGTATTTTATTTTAGATTAGTGTGTATAAGGAAAGAAAGGTAGGGCCATATCTTCCTGTACACAGTCCAGAAGATTAGATAGGACAGCAATTGAGGGACCACAGGTAGTCTGGGAGCCCTGGCCTCACAGTAACTGAGAATGAAAAAGTGCAGGCACTGCCGTCCTTCCCATATGCCCTCTGGTTAGACCACTGTAGGAGCAGGAAGAGCATGGTTGAGGTGGGGATGTTTACCAATTTGCAGAGCCAGTTGAAAAACTTCAGACTCATTAGTATATTTGCATCCTTGTGCATATGTTCATGTTGCAAAGGAATCAGTGTATTGCGATAAAGAGAACATTGGATAGCAAATTGGAAGACTGGGTTTTCCTGGTCCTATTCTTGCCGAAGGCATGTAAGCTCTCTGTGCCTCAGTCTTCACATCTGCAAAATGAACTGGTTGGACTGAGTAATACCTAATATTTAAGATTCTGTAGGGTATGGGTTGTCTAAAAGGCTCCAAGTAGTTTTCATAATTTTTAATGGAAATGACATAATTATTAAATTACACATAATTATGTCTTCTCTTGTTTATGCTTGGTTCAAGTTGTCTATTTTGTGAAATTAAGTATAAATATTATTCTATGACTAAGATCTTCTATTTGAACTTTGTAGCCTAATGTGCTCAGTAATTTGATCCATAAGCAAAGTTATATAACCCTTTTAAAGATTTAGTATTTATTTAGAGGATAGATTACAGTGCATTAGAAGCATCGTATTAGCTATCCCATTTGAAGTAATGGCATTAAGCACTAGAAATTATGTTGGTTCTAAATGTATAGCTAAGAATTGCTTGTTTAGGTTTGATAATGTATCTCAGATATGAATAGTCCTCTTTTAATTAGGGTACACTGCTAGTAGAATTTGCTTTTGACCATCCTAGAAATATATTTAGTTCTTTTTTTTTTAATTAAAAAATTGTTTTTAACATTTATTCATTTTTGAGAGAGAGAGAGAGAGAGAGAGAGAGAGAGCACACAAGTGCAAGGGAGGGGCAGAGAGAGAGAGAGAGGGAGACAGAATCCAAAGCAGGCTCCAGGCTCTGAGCTGTGAGCACAGAGCCCTACATGGGGCTCAAAGTCACGAAACCATGAGATCATGACCTGAGCCAAAGTCAAACGCTCAGCTGATAGAGCCACCTAGGCACCCTGAAATATATTTAATTCTTAAACTAGATAATTTGCTCTTATCATTAAAGAAGAAAATCTCCACTGAGCTTTAAGGAAGAAAAAAAACTTTACTAATTAGACAGGTAAAAAAAATATTCTCTTGCCTTTAAAATGTATTAGTAAATTTTTGCCCTTTTTATTATAAATGTTTCACACACAAAGAGAATATATAACATCTAATTATAAGACATAAAGAGTAGTTTTTAAAAATCTAGGTATCCCCACTCAGTTTCAAAACTGGAATGGTAAAGCTGCCTGTGTGACCTTCATTCATAGCTTCCCTCTGCCCACAGTCCCACAGTCCTGGATTCTGTGATGATCACTTAACACAAATGATAACTGATACACTCTTGCTTTTTTTTTTTTTTTTTATAGTTTTACCATAGATGTATCTATCTCTACATATTTTATTATTTACTTTTGCATGTTTGGAGATCTGTATGAATGGTGTCATCTGCTGTGTAACTTCTGTGACTTGCTTCCCCCCCCCATCACATTGTATTTGTGTTATCCATATTGGTGTATGTAACTCATTTTTAAAAGATTAACATTTCTTTTATTATCTATGTATTTTTCTATTTTTTATTTATTTCTGCTCCTTTCACACCTATCTGTTAGGGTTCTTGTATTTTCCTGTGAAGTCAAATAGTTGTGTTTTCTCCCACTGTTTCTATTCTTCACCATCCATATATCCCAAATAATGATAATAATGGTAGTGATAATAATAATAGCAAATACTCACGTATGGATGTTACTAGTCTGTTTACTGTTTGTGCCAGGCACTGGTCTAAGTTTACTATTTACATATATTAACTTATTTACTGTTCATGGCAACTTTATCAAGGAGGTAGCATGTTACCATGAGCACTCATATATTGAGATGAGGCCCATAGGCCCAAAGAACTCAATAATTTGCATGACTGTGATTTGAATCGTGGCAGTCTGGCTGCAGAGTTTATGCTCCAATTCATTACACTATTGTGACTCCTATGTAGTCTTTTCTTTTAATTATATATATATTTCCCATTTAACTTTTTAAGGTATTAAAGTGTTTTTGTGACTTTCAAGAAAGAATGACCCTAGTGTGATCTTCATGCTGGTTCCCCTGCACAATACCAATTTTTACTATCATGCTATAGTTTAATTTCCTTCATGGTTTGCGACTTTTTAATGCAGGTTTTAAAGAATTTTCTGGGATTTATTATTGCCTTTTTTTCCCTAATGAACAAGTATACCTTCTTCCTTGTTCTAAAATCTTTCAGTCTTTTACTTTAGTATGTGGCTTGGAATTGATTCCACTGATTTCCTGTACTAATTTGGATCAGTTTATTCATTTTTAGACGATGGCTTCCTCTTTTAAAAAATATTTCTGTGACCTTAAATGAATTCGTTAATCTTCCTGAGCCTTGGATTTCCCAACTAAGTTGCATTTGTTAAGTATAATTATTTCATTAATCAAACATATGTAATTGCTAATCAGAATCTCCTTTCAGTGTGAAGTGACCATGGGCAATCATGAAGGAAAATACTTAAATAAAGAGAAGTCCTTGATAGTGGTTGGAAACTGATTTTCCCCAAGCCCTCACATTGCAGAACAAAGAACTTCAGCATAGAGAGTGAAATCCCTTTGTCCTGTCACTTTCTGGTATAACTTTAATTTTTTCCTAAATTGGTTAATTTCCTAACTGATTTTTTCTTTTACACTGTGAGTTTATGATGTCTTCAAGTTTTCCCAAGGTCTTGGATAATCTCCTAATATCCTTTATTTAAACATGCTCACGTTTCTCTCATCTTGTATAACCATACAGGAAGCCTACCCCACTTGCCATCATCCTCTGTGACCAAGTTGTTTTACAAGTTGTCTGTGTCCTTGCTGTCTCTCTTTATCTGTTCTCCATCCAAAACTATGTATTAAATCTGTGTTATATGTCAGGCACTAACTCATCTAATCTCTGGGGATGCGGTATGAGCTAGAGAGACTTTCATTCTCGGTTTGGAACCAGCATGGCCTGTTGTAGAAGGAGTGAGAAGACCATTTTGTGGTAGGAGCAGGAGGGAGGATGGTTACAGTAGAGGGCAAAGAGGATGGTGAGATCATATGGGGCTTTTAGACCATAATGAGGAGCTTAGAAGCTTAGATATTATTCTGTGTGATGGAAGCCATTAGGGTTTTAAGCAGGCAATGACAAGATCTGATTTGCATTTAAAAATAATCAGTCTGGCTGCTGTGTGGAGAATGGATTATAGGGGCCAAATGGAAGCAGGTAAACCATTAAAGTCTAGTTCCGTTGATAATGGTGCTGATGGCAAAACTCATGGATTGCTGATGGATTGACTAAAGGATCTGAGAAAGTGAGAGGAACCATCCATGCTGTTCCACTGAAATTCCTTTGATTGGAGCCATTAATGGTGTCTCTATCATTAAACCCAATGGACGCAATATGGGTCCCTCTCTTCCTGACTTCAGGGCATTTGATACATTGACTATTTACTTCTAGAAATAGTCTTTTCTATTGATTTGTAGCACTGTTATTGTTATATATGTGATCCTAGGCAAATTAATTAAATTATCTGTGCCTTAGTTTTCCTCACTTGTAGAATTGTGATAGTATTGTTCCTACTACATAGGTGGTTATAATTGTTGAGTTAGATAAATGTTGATTACTTAGCACAGTGTTTTCCACTGAGTTCATTCGCAGTAAATGTTAGCTAGCAACATCCTTATCATCGTCCTAACCATCATTACCATTGTTATTCTGGAACAACACTTTCCTTGACCTCTTCCTTCTTTGGCCAGTGCTCCTTCTTGATCTTCTTTGCTAACTCTTTCTTCTCCAGCTCACTATAAATGTTGAAGTTCCTCAGGGCTTTGACATTTTCTCTTCTCATTTTATACATTTTCTGAGGCAGTCTAATTTATTCCATTGCTTTAGTTCCATTCGTATAAAATTAACTCTCCCTAAATCTACCTGTAGACCAGATCTATTTCCTAAACCACAGTCCTGTATATCACTTGCTTCTATATTATCTCTGTGCTTGGATGGTGTGTCTTAAGCACCTTTAATATGTCAAAAACCCAAGTTTTTTTTTATTGTTGTTTTTCCCCAAACTTAAGCCTCCCCTCTTGTTCCCTAACTTAGTAAATGCCACTGGCCCAGTTGCTTGAGCCAGAACAGGAGTCCTCCTAAATTGTTTTCCTATTCTCATGCACTGTATCGAACTTTTACGTAGAATTCTGCAATGGCCTCCTCAGTAGTCTCACTTCTCCTGGTCTTATGCCATCCCATCCATTTTCCACCTATCACTCAGATCTGATCATGATACTCTCCTTCAGTTACTTCCCCTTCCTTTTAGCATGAAGTTTCATATTCTTTTTTAAAAAAGTTATTTATTTATTTTTGAGAGAGAGAGAGGCAGAGAGAGAGAGGGAGAAAGAGAATCCCAAGTGACAGCACAGAGCCTGATGTGGGTGTCGATCTGATGAACCATTAAATCATGTGAGTCGAAATCAAGAGTCAGACACTTAACTGACTGAGCCACCCAGGCACCCCTGAAGTTCCATTTTCTTATAATGGCTTCCAAGATTTGTTTCTGCCTACCTTGTCAGCCTCATCATCTCCCCCTGTACTTCTCACCTACACCATCCAGAGCATGTCTCCTCTCTCATAACCGCCAACAGACGACACTCATTCTTATCTGCCACTGCTCATCATTTTCTTTGTCTCGGACACTTGTTTCTTTAGTCTTAATATGGGCAACACAGTTTTGTCTTTTATTTTTAGTTTAAATGTTACTACCTTCAGGAAGTTTTTCTTATGCCCTCCCTGTCCCCTGCCCCCCACCCCCACCCCACACACAACTAGACTACTTCCCTCTGTTATAAAGGATATTTATGCCTCCTTTGTTTCTCTGTGATCCTTATTGCACTTGCTAATAGTATCTTTCTCACAATATGTCAGCTTCACAGAGGCAGGGACCATGGCATATTGTTTCTCACTTTGTCTCCAGCATCTGTGTGTTAAATAGAGTAAAGGGTGAATATAGTGTGGGCTTACCCAGTTTGGGAAGGGAGAGGCCTTGTAGCTGAGTTTGATATATGTTTTTCCTAATCTTTCAGGGTGATAAAAGGGAAGAAGAGAAAAGTTTAGGTTTACTGTAGTTTAATTTTCTGACTCCAGGGGCCACAGTATAGAGAGAGGGGAAGGAGCATCAGAACTGGAGGTGACTGGAACAAGCAGTGGTGCCTTCAGGGTTCAGTGTCTGTTCTCTTATTGAAGTGGCACCCACAATTTCCAGGGTGGCGCCCCTAGGTTCCTACATTTGCCTCTCTTTTCCAAAAGTCCGCCCTGGCACTGCTCCCTAAATCTGTGGTCTGCTAGGCATGCGCATTAACTCAGAAGCCCTGCTCCGTGTGCCTTCTATGGCGGAAGTGCTTGCCAGACTTAACTGTTGGCTCCACAGATACCCTGTGCCAGTTATTCAGCTCTTTATACTTGTGACCCACCTGCAGTCTGGCCCTGGCGCCTGTTTACAATCCTGGCAGGAATCTGCTGGATTCTCTTTCACTAACTTGCTGGAATGATGTTTGCACATGAGAGGAGTTGGGATTGGCCTTTTCTTCCATACATTTGCTCTGCACTTTGTTTAGCAGAAGTATTTCAGAGCGGGTTTTATCCTATTTCACTTTCCCATGTGGATGCACATTTTCCTCTCTGTTTTCTTTAAAAGATATTTATTTGTATTGCCACCTTTGTGTGTATGGTGTGTACGTGTATACAAGTGTGCAGGCTCTCTTTATCTCTGCTTTTTAAAAATTCCCTGCCTGTCATTTCTTTGTTTTGTAACTCTCTATGAGAATCATTTTTTAGTAGGTGCATTTAATCCTTTATATTTTATGTTATGATGGACATGTATTTTGGCATTTCTTGTCCTGTTGTTTCATCCTCTTTTTATGATCTTTTCCCCTTAGTTTTCAATATTTTGCCATATGGTTTCTGTGTTTTATTTGCTTTTATATCTCATAGGGATTTGAAAGATTGACATATTTTAAGTTCTGTGACCTTGAAAAGGTGTTTAAAAACATCATTGAGTTATACTGAGACCAAACTGAGGGTTGATGGGGATGGGGGAGAGGGGAAAAGGGGTGATGGGCGTGAAGGAGGGCACTTGTTGGGATGAGCACTGGGTGTTATATGGAAACCAACTTGACAATAAAGTATAAACAAAACAAAACAAAACATCATTGAGTGTAATCTAATTACTAAATTTGAAAAAACAGGATACAATAATAGCATTTGTGGATTCTTTTATTTTTTTCTGCTCTGCCTTTGTTAACTAAAATGGGGCTATAGATCCACATGGTTATTGTAGAAGTGTTATTTTTATATGTTCTCTTTTTAAGGAGAGAACATATTTAATTATATAACATCTACTGCATTTAGTGATTATTATCATACCTCTTCTACCTCAACTTTACCTTTCTTAGGGATATTATGATCATTACATCATTTGGCTAGAGTTCATCCTTAAGGTCTTTTTTTCCCCTGCATCTAGAATATATGCATGTATGTTTCCTGAGCTCTCCTGTTACCTGAAGGAATTACAGAGTGTTATATAACATGTTAGCCTTTTATTTGCAAAACAACATTTAATTGATAAGAGGAATCCAATAAAGCATAATTAGGAGGCTTTGAAATTCTCGTAGAATAACCCGAATGTAAATAATTGTATAATTATGAAATGTAAAAAGTTGTTAGCATTCTGTTTGGAAGAAGAGCCTAGGAACAATAAAATTTACTGGCATTCAAGTGACAAATTAGTATCAGTCACAAGGTTACTACTGATAATTCAGTACCTCTAATTCTGAGTCATGATGCACAATTTATTATAAATTCTAGAACAGTTTTGTCTTTGAGTGTGAGTGATATTGGCAGTTTTTAGGTGTATTGCAATAGTATTTTCTAACTCTTACTGAAATGTTGAAATTAGAGTTGACCAAAAGTTTACTTTGTCAGATTTCTGTTTTATTAGTACATTAGTCTCATTCATACATAAAGTTAGATCACTCTATATGATTGACTGAAACAGTTGATTGCAAAACTTGAAATTGTTTTTATCAAAGATAATGATTTTTTTGGCAGTCACTGAAACATATTGCTGTAATAGAAAAATTAATCTCAAATTAACCTTAGTTGTCTGTTAGACAAGCGCCTCATTCTTATCTGGTCCAAAACTAAGCTAATTAAACCCTGCCATATATGCACATATATGCACATATATGCATATATATGCACATGCACACACATGCACACATACATATACAGTCTCATTTTCTGTCTCTATCTCTACACAATATCTCTTACTTTTCTTTCTCAATAAGGGGAGCAAAATTCATTGAGCAGTCTGCTAATTACTTTCAAAAACATTACCTCATTTAACCCTTCCAAAACTTAATGAAGTAAGTGTGATGATCTACATTATGTAAGTAAGGAAACTGAGGATCAGAGAAAGCAACTAGTTTGCTCAAAATTTATCACGTGGGCTAAGTGATGGAGTAAGAATTTGATTCCAACTTTGCCTCTTTCCTATATACCACATCACCTAGATACAACATAGGACTCTAGTTTTATGGGAGCTGGGATGTTATGCACAAAGACGAGAGAAAACAGGAAGTGACATTTGAGTTTGGTTCAGTGAAAACATTCATTGAGCCTTTATTTTACAAAGGTTAATACAAACAAGGAGGTTGTAGGAAAAGCATATCTATAAACCTGAAACTCTACTATGCAGTAGTAGTTATAATAATAGAGGCACTGAAGTAGGAAGTATTACAGAAGAAGAGTTGATTCATTTCTAATGGAAGGGATTGGGAGAAGAGGGTGGGGAACCACCGTAAGGGAAAGTTTCCTGGAGGAAATGATGGCTAATCTGGGTCTTAAAGGATAAAAATGAAAAGTTCACTCCTTGTGAGTATATGGGTAGTATGGCGAGGGTAGGATAAATAGTTGGTCACCATCAGAACAGACTATTTATTTATTTATTTATTTATTAAAAAATACTTACCGAATGCCTAATAGGGGTTAGGCACTGTGTGAGGTACTAGCGTCAAAGTAAAGGACAAGAGAGTTCATGTAGCGTATCGTGTATCAGGGAGTGTTGAGGGCAGAAGTTATACACGTAGGAAAAGAAGTGAAGCTGATAGGTCTGGAATGCCTGGGTAGATTGGTTGAATTTTCTCTGGTAGGCGATAGTGAGCATGGAAGCACGTGAAGCAAGGTATTGACACAGTCAGAACTAGTACACAGCACTTTTGCAGCAGTCGGGAGGGTAGATGTGAGGGGACTCGGGTTAGAGGCAGGAAGACCAGTAAGGGGCCATTACTGCATTCTAGATGAAAGATGAAAAGAAAAGGATGTATTTGAGCAGTATCTTGGAAATAAATTTGACAGCACTTAGTGTCAATTAGGTATGAATGGTTTAAATTGAAAAAAAAAATGAGGATCACTCTCAGATTTAAAGTTTAGTGACTGGGTGGATGGGAGTAGTTTTTAACAGGATCAGGAATACAGAAAGAATAAGAAATTTGTAAAGAAAGAAACAAATTGAGTTTACCAATAATAAATTGGTAAAGAAACAAACGGATAGTTTGAGTTGCATGTAGAAAACCCAAATTCTTTCAAAAACATGATTTGACCACCTAAAATTAATAAAGAAAACCACTGGGGGACAAAGTAGAAAGAACACTTTGCAAAATATTATATTTCTTTTATTCTGTGATCTCATTCATGGCTTCTCCTCTCTCCTAAGTCCAATTTCAAGGGATAGTTGATAGAGGCCGTGAAGATTTATCTTTCAGTGTAATAGGAATCCATTTTCATAAAACTTCTCCTTTATCTGCTCTATCAGATTCAAGCCACAACACATACCATCATGAGAATTTTCATTTTATAATTTTCTTACTTTCTGCAACAGAAAGTAAACTTGGAGGGAAGGAATGCTAAAATTCTGGTACAAGAGCAAATATTTATTTGCAGTTTCCGGTGCTAAAACTTTCTATTTTCCTGGAATGGTGGCAGAGTTCTAACTTAAAATATTTGAAACATGATTTAAGGACACATATGTTTAGGGCTTATTTTCAACTCACTAAAAATAGTCTTTTAGTGATAGATATAGCTACTGTAGTTTATAGTCCCAGGCGTAGAATTTAGTCAGCCTACATTAGCAACTCTTTCTTTAGATGAAATGGTCCGTTAAGGCATTCCATCTTTTTTGCACGTATAAGCTTTATTTTTATGAAAAACCTGCACATGGCTCTTGGTACATGGGAACTTAAAATGAAAAGCAACCATCTCCAACTCCACCCCATTCCATCTCTGTCTCACTCTTCTGGAGTAATGTTTTTAAATCATTCTGGTAGTTCACTAATTTTAGTCAATATAGTTAGAGCACTACTTCTTGATTCATCTATTTTGTATGGTATCCAATGATGGAAAATAAGGATCTCTCTGCTCTGTCTTCTCCAGTCTGTCTACCACTGTTGACTTTGAAATTCCCTTTTCACTTTTGTAACATTCCCTGTTCACTTTTGTAACAATAAATAATATATTTGTTCATCAGCTGCTGTTAGGCTACATGCCAAGCAGTTGTGACAAAGATTCCAAGGAGAGTGACTTACATGAGCAAAAGTTTCTTTTTCTCCCACAGTAGCCCAGGCTAGGTAATAGCCCACAGTTGGCCTGCCTTCCCACTCAAGTAGCTTCCATGACCCGGTCCAGGCATGCTGCTACAGTTGTTGCCATTTCCCAGAGGAAGAGGACGGCTGAAGTAAGTGACTTCGTCTGTAAAGGAGGTGACACGATCTTCCTAATTATTTAGTGTCATGGTCTTAGCAAGGGAGGCTGAGAAAGGTAGCTGTATATTCAGCTAAAATTTCAGAGGGTTCTATTACTAACAGAAAGAAGGAAGAATGAATTCTAAGGGTCAATTAGCATTTTCTGTTTTAGTTAGTATCTCCTGATGCTACTTTATAAAATGAAGGTCCTGATACTCTTACTCCTTCCTCCACCTTTCTTTCCGGACTTCTGTACATTTTGTACAGAACATATAAGAGTACAGAAATGTTCTTTTTGTTTTAAAATGTGATGTTACTGATGTTTACTTTCTCTTCTGAAACCGCAGCCAAATCTCTGTGTAAAGGTGGTCTTTAAAAGCTCATATTGATACTTCCATACCTATTATTTACTTATGATTTACTTTCAGGTAAAAAAAAAAAAGTGAGCTATTGCTATAGTTCATTCTTCTTCGGTCCAGGGTCATGATCTCTGGGCCACTGGAAAGGATATACATTATAGCAAATGGATTTTTTTTTCTTCTTATTTTTTCATAGATTGATTAAAATCAGGGCACTGTATTTCTAAGGTCTGCATCTAGGCACTGACTTGTTTATTCAGTAAGAGAAGCAGACCAAACGAATATGGTTAGTGCTCAGGGAGCTTTCTTTCAGTCCCTTCAGGAATTGAGTTCATTGTATTCAGGCATTTTATTGTGACCAGGAACTAATCAGTTAGTTTTGCAGCTGAGTGAAAACTTGAGCCTGGTTTGTTATCTCCAGGTGATCCAAGGTGAAGTGCTCCAAGGTGAAGTAGGTCTCTCCTAGCCTTTAATATTTTAATACGAGAGGAGAGCCATGTTTTCTGACTAAGGTAAGAATTTCTTTAGGGTATTTAGGAATAGAAGGGCTGACTAATGAGAGAGATTCTGGGCTTTTCAAGGTGTCTCATTGTCTTTCACATTGGTCCTTCCAGACCCTGTTATTTTTCCAAACAAGGACAACAGTTTGGAGCACAAGAGTCCCTGCCCTGGAAGAATTTTTCATGTAGAAGAGATTAACATAGACTACAGTTCACATTCTGGCTCCATCATTTACTGGCCTTATGGCCTCCAGCAAATTATTCTCTGAACCAGAGATTCTGCTGGAATGCATAATCCTCACATCCCTGTGACTTAAAACACTGAAGGTTTATTTCTTGCTTGTATTGCACATTCATTGTCAGATGGGGGGACTCTGCTCCATGTCTTCTTCCTCTAGGATCATGGTTAATAGAGCAGCAACTGTCTAATTATAGAATACTGCTGGTCACGTTTGGAGAGGGAAAGAAGGTTCTGGAGAGTCTCATAGCAACAATTAAGTGCTGTGGCTCAGAAGTGACACACATTATCATTTATGTTCACAACTTATTGCCCAGAACTAATGATGTGGTCTCACTCAATCACAGGATGATGGTCAGGAAGTGCATTCTTAATTTGCCTGGAAAACGGAGAACCAGAAATGTCTGGCAAATAGCACTAATGACGACAACATATAGGAATGCCTGCCGGAGGGTGGATAAGAGGAATCAATGTTATATACCTACATACAAAATCACCTAGTGCAGGTGCTCAAAAATGATTATCATTAATAGTAATATCAAGTAAGATGCATGCGTGCAAAATATTTGAATAATATTATAAAGTGTGACTAAAGATTTTTCTTATAAGCTATATAAGACTATATCACAATGTGTATGAAAGTGCCTTGTAAATTAGAACACAGCGTGCAGACGCAAGGTGATGTTATTATGCAGTGGATATTAGAAGATGCAGCAGTAGAGCTTGATTCGGTGTTGGAGCTAGATCTTCACATGGTTGAAGTTGTCGGAGTTAGGTGAGATGTGGAAGAAAGAGATTAAATAGTGAGAAATACAGAGGGCACTGGATAGGTAGCTTTGAAGCATAATCACAGTTTGGAAATCAGAAAGAAATACAATGAGAGATAGAGAAGTGATTTCTGGAAAGGGAAGGAGAAAATGATACTGTGTAGTGTCACAGAAAAGTCAAGTGAAGAGGCGCCTGGGTTAAGCGTCTGACTTCAGCTCAGGCCATGATCTCATGGTTGGTGACTTTGAGCCCTGCATTGGGCTCTCCGCTGACAGTGCAGAGCCTGCCTGGGATTCTCTCTCTCTCTCCCTCTCTCTCTCTCTCTTTCTGCCCCTACCCTCACTCTCTCTTTCAAAACAAATAAACTTAAAAAAATTAAAGAAAGAAAGAACAAGTGAAGAATGTTTTCAATAAGGAAAACCAACTATATAAGATGTCACGAAGAGGCACTGACATTCAGTTCTGCAAATTCCATAGGGGGGTGGTATTAACGAACAGTCAATGGAGAATGTTAAGGAAGGAATCGTGGTATTAATGTAGAGGTGTCTGTACGCCAGGCGCTCCTGTCGTAGCAGTCTTGCAAGGAAGCTGTTGTAAATTCCGTGTTTACAGATAAGATTCTCAAAGCTCAGAGCAAAACTTGCCAAGTGAAACCTAACTAGTCAGTGAGAAAGTTTGAATTTGAACTCAAGTACCAGAAAAGCAAAAGGAAACTGCACTATGTAAACACAACAAAATTAAACAGTCACACTGAAAAATTCTGAAGGCATTTTTTTGTAGTAATCAAAAATGATTGACGTGGCTTTTGCTTTCTCATTGGCACTTTTTAAATATTAAGAAAGATTTTTTAGATGAAACATATAATGTAGATGCTATGAGCTATGAAATCAGCGTGCACTTTAGAATAAAAAGATTTATGTTTTATATTGGAGATAGAAGTCATAAAATATTACTGTGAGAATGAATAAATCCCTGTATTTGACTAGATGCTTTTCAAAACAGGAATCCTGAAAAAAATAACGTTTAGTAAAGTTATAATTGACAGCAGAAGAAGATGGACTTTTGTCCTTAATTCACTTTTAATTATACCATTTCCCTAATGGACACAGTGTAACCTTTGCATTGTCAGTATTAGGTACACTTCTTTATTTCCTTGTCTAACTTTTTATGTGAAGTGAATAATAAAATGTAGATGCTGCAGAATGTAGACAAGAGGGGTTTTAGCCTAATGTTTTCTCCAACTGGCCATCTGACCTTTGATAAGTCTCATTATCTCTATTTTGCTGTTTACAAAATAAGAGATTTGGATCAGTTCATTGTTTCTCCCACTTTTTTTCCACTGAGATGTACATGATGGCTGATATTTTCTGAGCAACATACTCACATCGTCATATGGCAGATTGTGATTATAGACTCGAGGAACAGATGGTCTAGGCTGCACATTCCTGGTGCGAGTTCTAACTCCACTCTTCTCTCTCCCACTCAAGAAAACATGTCAGAAAACTAGTAAAACGAGGGTGACATTGTTAAAGAGATAACTCTAAATACATCCTAGTTTTCTTAAAAATCTTATTCTCAAACTTTGGCATCTGAAGTTAAAACTGAGGTTGCCTGGGTGGCTCAGTCGGGTTAAGTGTCCAGCTTCGGCTCAGGTCATGATCTCATGGTTCATGAGTTCGAGCACCACGTCAGGCTCTGTGCTGACAGCTGAGAGCCTGAAGCCTGCTTCAGATTCTGTGTCTCCCTCTCTCTGTGCTCCTTCCCCCACCCATGCTCTGTCTCTCTTTATCAAAAATAAATAAACATTAAACTTTTAAATAAGTTAATTTAAACAAATTACTTGTGAAACACTTCATAACTAATATTTTATCTGTGGTGGGTGGTGACTTCATGTTCAAAAACTGCTGTTTTAGGTGTTCTCTAAGATTTTTTTCTAGTTTTAAACCTATTTAATGATACATTTCTTTTATTGTCAGGCATTTCCAAAAGATCTAATTCTTTGCTTATTCTACTTGCAGGTTTTTATTGGTAGGCATTACATGATTAATAGTACCATGTATGTGATATAGGTTCAATAAATGTTGAGTGAATTTATCAACAGTTATTTTCCCTATTCTAGCTATTAACACTAATTCAGAATTTGTTTTCTTCTCCTTTATCAGGACATATGATTTTGTGAATTTCAGAGGTTGGTGCTGAGAAAATTGGGTTGTAGCATTCTGATTGTTACTTTCAGAAATCTGTCATAACTCTCCTCTTCATTTTGATAAAATAGTTTAACATTTTGCATTTTTCCACAGACTGTAGGAAATAGGAAATGTACTAATTACCTCTAGAAGAAGTAAGAAGTCTTACTAGACTACTGATACTATTTTCTAACCATTTTTTCTTAAACATTATGGGATAAAATATACATGTATTTCTCTGTTCATTGTTCATTTATTCCATAAATATTTATTGAATATTTACTGTGCTGGCTGTGTGCCAAGCAGTGTGCCAGACTAGTAGTTCTTAAAGTGTGGGCTGAGGACCCTTAGAGTCTCTTAGACACTTTCAAGGGAAAACTATTTTCCTATTAATACGAAGACATTATTTCCTGTTTTCATTGTGTTGACATTTGCACTGAATTTGGAAAAGCTAAAGTGTATATTAGTAATCATTCTATTCTTAATAGCATACCCATGGGGGGAGAAAGCCATTTTCACATAAGAATGTCCTTGATGAAGTAGTAAAATTTTTATTAATTTTATTAAATCTTGACCTGGATTATATATCTTTGTAATAATCTGTGTGAAGTCATGGGAAATATGTTTTATAAAGTGCTTCTGCGTACCAGAGAACAGTGGTTGTCTCCAGGCAAAGCACTTGTGCAGTTGTTTGAGACACCATTTTGCTTGACAGAATGACCAGCAGACAAATTGTGGTTATTTAGACTTGGGTATTCAGCATGCATTTTCTTAATCAAGGAAGTGATGCTGTCACTTTAAGGAAAACAACTGACAGTATTTGTTGGCAATGGGAAAGTCGAGCTTTCAAGGTAAAAAATAAAATTTTGGAAAACTTGTGTCTGCCACTATGAGCTCGCTTGACAGCTTCTCAATATTTATTTATTTATTTTTTAAATGTTTATTTATTTATTTATTTTCTTGCATAGTTTATTGTCAAGTTGGTTTCCATATAACACCCAGTGCTCATCCCAGCAAGTGCCCTCCTCCATGCCCATCACCCCTTTTCCCCTCTCCCCCACCCCATCAACCCTCAGTTTGTTCTCAGTATTTAAGAGTCTCTTATGGTTTGCCTCCCTCCCTCTCCTTAACTGTTTTTTTCCCTTCCCCTCCCCCATGGTCCTCTGTTAAGTTTCTCCTGTTCCACATATGAGTGAAAACATATGGTATCTGTCCTTCTCTGCCTGACTTATTTCAATCAGGATAATACCTTCCAGTTCCATCCACATTGCTACAAATGGCCAGATTTCATTCTTTCTCATTGCCGTATAGTATTCCATTGTATAGATAAACCACATCTTGTTGATCCATTCATCAGCTGATGGACATTTAGGCTCTTTCCGTGATTCGGCTATTGTTGAAAGTGCTGCTATGAACATTGGGGTACATGTGCCCCTATGCATCAGCACTTCTGTATCCCTTGGGTAAATTCCTAGGAGTGCTATTGCTGGGTCATAGGGGAGTTCTGTTGTTAATTTTTGAGGAACCTCCACACAGTTTTCCAGAGCTTCTCAATATATAAAGACTTTTCTGATGAAATCAGCAGTGATATTAATGCATATAATTTTTGATATTGATAATGAAAGGTGTTAACTTATGAAAGATCTGTATAACCCAAGTGAACATTGCATGATGGTACAAAATCATGCAAAGTTAGAAGATCCATTCAAAATGCAAGATAGACCATTGAGTTTTAATGTAATTGTATGAAAAGTTTATTGATAATAGTTTCAGACTATCATTTGTTGAATTTTGGTATAATATCAGAGAAGAATACCTATAATTCTCTGAAAAAGTTATTAAAATATTCTTCCCTTTCCAAGAACTTGCCTGAGTGAGGCAAGATATTATTCATATATGTATAGTTCAACCAAAACAACATATCACAACAGATTGAATGCAGGAGACATGAAAATCCAGTGGTTTTTTTTTTTTTGGTTGTTGTTAAGCCAGATATAAAAGAGATTTGCAAAAATAAAAAACTCGTGTTTTGGATAATGCAGTTATTTTTCACTAAAAATGTCATTTAAAAATATGTATTTTTTGTTTTTAATTGAATAAGCAAATATTTTTGAAATTACTCATTTTAATTTTCAATATAGTAAGTATTGATAGATATAACCATATAAACAAAAGATATCTTGAGTCCTTGATAGTTTTTAGGAGTGTACAGAGATCCTGAGATCAAAAATGAAAAAATGGCTAACCTCAGAAATATTTAAAAAAACTAAAAACTCTTTATGTAGCTTTTCTTTAGCTCCCAACACCCCTGGTTCCCTGCCACTCCCTCCCTTGAAGTTGGAAGCAGTATTTATTTCTCTATAATTCCATGTACTTTATTTCTACCTCTATTAAGGCATTTGGTGGATGTCTTATGTTTCCATCTAGGTTAGTATATTTTTTGGTAGCACAGACTATATCTTACAGCTTTGCATATTATCAGCTCTTAGCACATTGTTTTCCACAGGAATGTATATAGATGAACTGAGTAACTTTTTAAAATTCCTTATCTTATTTATTTTTTAAATTCCACATATGAGTGAAATCATATGATATTTGTTTGTCTCTGACTGACTTATTTTGCAGATGAACATAGGGGAAGGGAAGGAAAAAGAAGATAAAAACAGAGGGAGGCAAACCATGAGAGACTCTTAAATATAGAGAACAAATGAGGGGTGCTGGAGTGGTGTTGAGTGAAGGGATGGGCTAAATGGGTGATGGGTACTAAGGAGGGCACTTGTTGGGGGGGCGCCTGGGTAGCTCAGTTAGTTAAGCATCTGGCTTCAGCTCAGGTCATGATCTCACAGTTCGTGAATTTGAGTCCTGCATCAGGCTCTCTGTTGGTCAGCACAGAGCCCTCTCTCTCTCTGCCTCTCCCCCGCTCATTCTCTCTCAATCTCTCTCTCTCTCTCTCTCTCTCTCTCTCTCTCTGTTAAGAATAAACAAACATTAAAAAAGGGCACTTGTTGGGATGAGCACTGGGTGTTATATATAAGTGATCAATTACTAAATTCTACTCCTGAAACCATTATTACACTACATGTTAACTAACTTGGATCTAAAAATAATAATAAATAATCAAATAAATTTTTAAAAAGTTCCTTATCTTAAAAGTGTTATCTCTAAATGGTTTGGAAGATTGACTTAAGATTCTGAATAGCCAGGATTCTGGCTATTTCTTGTAACAACTACAAACAGATCTTTGCTTAACAAAAGGGATGTCCAGTTCTAGCTAATGGCCTATTGACTGCAAGAGGTAAATGACTAATTGAACACTTCATTCGACAGACAAACATTAGTTGAACATAAACTGTGCTAGGCACTGTGCTAATAAGATCAACAATGTTTTTATAGAACTTGATAGTTGATGTTAAGATTATGGTTCTCAAGTTGTGGCCCATGATGTTTTTTTTCTTTTCACAATGAAACAAGAAAGGCAGCAACAATGAAAAAATTTTCCCACAAGACTAAATATATTCTATTCAAAATATTTCTTTTTCTAGTCTTGGTGTTAACAGTCTTTTGTTTCTGAAAGTATGGTGAGATTAGGGGTTTGGGCTTTTGTTTTTATTTTGTCTCTATTTGACAAAATTCAAATTTGTCTGCTCTTTGTTGACCCCAGCAGTTGGGGGGATATTTTACCAGCCTGTGGAGGACCACTGATGCAGACATTCCTTTGGTATTTATTGGAAAGAGATTTGACCTTTAGGTTTGACATTTTAAATCCACTAAGACAATCAGCTCATTTATTCTGGAGCTAATTATCAACTTTGTGAGTTCCCTGGATTCCATTTATACCATCTCTCTTTGGCAGTTTATTGTTCAACTGCAAGGAAAAAAGTAAAAGGAAATAAAAATAAACCCAAACCAACAAACTAATTTTAGTCAAATTTTTGGATGGCGGAGTTCTAGGGGGAAAAAGATGGAGAAGAAGTAAAAATTTTTGACCAAAATAGGGCATGTGAATGATCTTTGGCTCTCAAGTCAGATTGCATTTTCAACTTCTCACCTCTTTGTAGGAACTGCTGATTCCTGTGAAACAACCAACTGGTTTTAATTCAAATTCTCACCTTTAAGCACCATTAGCTGTTGAGATGGTAAAGATAATAGCAAGCTGGGAAATGATGATCCATGGAGTCTGTCATTCACGTAGTCATTCTTCCACTCAGTACATCAGTGGCTATTGGGTACCGGGTTCTGGGATTCCAAGATAAGAAAGATACCATCTCTATGCTTAGAAACTCTATAATCCAGAAGAGGGAGTCAGAGACATAAGCAATTAGTGCCCCGAAAATTGTTTTAGGGGATGTGATAGTGTGTTGGCCCCTCAATGGAGGCCAGTTGGGAGAGGTTGGGAATGGTGACAAGTAGAAGAAGGATATGGAATGAAGAAGGGCGTGGAAGTAAAAGTGGGAATACTTGGGGGAAATTATGAGTGTCCTGGTGTGGCAGGACCATGGGGCAGGGTGGGATGCAGAGGTATGGTAAAAGAAAAGTCTCAAGAGTTAGGTGGCAAATAGATGTGGAACTTCAGATGCTTTCTTTACGAATTTGGACTTCACCCAAAAGATTTACTAGAATGTGTTCTGTGGGGTGGTGATAGGAAAGAAAAGGGTTTGTATGGTCAAAGAGATTTGAGAGGCACCAGTTGAGACAAGATAAGTAGGTATTTACTATGAAACCTCTTGGATTCTTTATATTGGATAGCATTTCCACAACTATTTGACTACAGACTTGTTTGAAAGGGTATCTCCTGTTTCTCAGAACATGGTTTGGGAAACCCTGAAATATGCATTGGGGAATCATCAAAAAGTTTTAATCAGAAAGTTATAGACAATCGTGCAATCTGATTCTATTCTTAATGCATAGTGGGATACTGCACTAGGTGTTGTTCAACCAGTGTTTTTAAACACCGGATATTTTCAAAATGATGTACCAGATAGTCTGTGAAGTTAGAAAGATGCATAGGGCATGTGTCTGGCATTAAAAACACAACATGTTGATTACTTATAAATGTTACTCTGCTAGACGATTATTTGAGTCAAAGGCGATACAAAAGTGAGGAAGTTGAGAATCAACTTGAAGAATTAGAGATTTTCTGAGTGGTCCTTGCTCAGTGCTGATTTCTACAGGGTGTTTAATGCCAATTCTTTTCCCAAAGATTGTAACCCCTCAGATGCATGTGCTTCTTTTGCCTCTTTTTGGACTAGGGTTGTTTCTGGCTAGGGTCCTCTCCCAGGAGGCTCAGGGAGTGTAAAAGGAAGGAAGCTGCCAAATGGAAACTTGCTTTTTTTCTAGGCATGTGGGGAGGTGTAGTTGTTGGGTTTTTTGGCCCTCAGAAGTACTATATTAGCAACGTATTGGAGCTTTAGTAGATTCAAGTGGAGTCACTTCTAGACATCTTTAGGAGATATCCTAAAGGTGTATCCAAGGGGTTTAGAGAAAAATATTGAAAGTTAAAGAGGGAAGTTGCACATGGTGGAACAGAAAGAGCAAATCTAGAAATCTGAGAATGTTTCGGACTTTTTTCTTCCTTAACTCCTTACTTGTTTTACTCAGTGTCCAGGGAGAGAATCTTCAAATAATCTTCTTGAGTTAATTGAATTCTTATTAAACGTTTATTATCAGTCACGTTATCTAGCAGGGAAACATGGTGTCAGAGTATGTAGAATGGGTGGGCACAGCCTCAGGCTTTCATTGCCAATAATGTTGTGCGGTCAAGAGCGCTGGCCCTGGTACTACATGGCCTATGTTCAAATCTGTTAAATCATTTCGGGCCAGTTACTTAAGTGCTCTAGTCCTTAGTGGCTATAGGATTTTAGTCAAATGACTTAACCTCCCTGTGCCTCTACTCTGAAAATGGGAAAATGATAAATATCTCATAAGGCTGGTAAAAGAGCCAGTAAATTGAAGTGCTTAGAGCAGTGCCTGCCACATGCCAAGGGTTTCATCAATGGTTAGGCTTAGGATATCTGTATTCTCCCAGTTTTGTTAGGGTAATAATTTACTGTGGAAATGCATCAAAGAGTAGTAAGTTTTCTGGCCTGAGAAGGACTCTGTCTTTGGAGAATGGCCTGCTAAATCTAAATAGGGTTGGGTGTAAATGGTCTGTTAGAAATATCTAATTCATATAATTTTAAAATACAGTGAATATTTGTTCATTTAAGCAATAATAACAGCGAACGTTTGCCGAGCATATTCTCTGTGCCAGGAGTTGTTCCAAGTGCTTTTAATCAATTCTTTTATTTTAGAGTCGAGGAAACTGAGGCACTGAGGGGGTAAGCAATTTGTCCAAGATAACGCAGCTATTTAGGAGCAGGGCCAGGTTCAAACCCAGGTCATCTGACCCCATAGCTCACATATCCTTTGTGATATCTCATCTTTTGTGCAAATGTGTGCTGTATTTTGGATCACTTTGTGAAAGTGTTTAATTTCATTTACTGCAAATGGAAATGGAAACATGAATTAAAAATTAATTTTTCTAAATAATTTCAGCATAAAGATAGTTCTTTTTCTGTTCTAGAGTTGCTCTTGGCATCACATGTTAGAGCCATTTTAACTATGATTCTTGTGTTCTCTGTTGGAGCATAAGATTGAGTTGGATTTCACCAAGGCATCCAGATGCATGTGTCTTTTCTTTAGAACTGTTTTTCACTTTATATCTTAGCTACATATTTTCAGAGTAGTGTGTAAGTAATGTCTCTTTACATGCAGTTTGCAAAATTAGCTGCTTTTTCTGCTATAATTAGGGTTAGAACATTAAAAACGTAAGAGTTATATCAAATCCTATCCTATGAAATGTGTGCTTCGTAGGATTTTAAAATGGAGAACATTGTGATAAATCATGCCTTTTTCATTCTTCCAAAAGCTATCAGTCATTTTAGTTGCTGTACTTTCTTGGTGCTTTAGGGCTTTGCTTTCAAAGAAAACTGGGCAAAACTAATTTGCCACTAGATGGAGCCCTGGCTCTTTGGGTAGAAAGAAATGCAACAGTCTGGACCTTAAATCACACAGTTGTATCACGCTGGAGGGCCCCCGGTATTTGAGGCCCCCAGCTTTTAATTGTAGAATGCATCTTTGTTCTTTGCCTGACCTGCAGAGTGACATCACTCCCTTTCTTCCTGTGTGCTGGCTTTGACACAAGCCAGATGGCCGAGGCCATCGGTAGGCGCGCAGGCCGCCTGGTACAGCGGTTGATGAAACAGAATAGGAAGACGTTTTATGGTCAGCTGTGGGAGCACGATGAGGCTGCAGCTTCCCTAAGTAATTACATTTATCGTGCACACTTTATTCCTCTCAGAGAAGGTCACAAGGAAAAAAAATACATTTTTATTTATAGTGTTGTGAGGTATAGACCTTTGATCTTTTATTAGTCAGTAGTCTGTTCCAAAGGAATGCTCTTTTCCCTGCTCTGCAGTCACTCGTGAAAATGACATGTTTATTTATGTTTAATGGTTCTTTGCGGCTGTGCATTGTGATACTTACCTTCCCTCTTCCTCCCTTTTGTCTCCAGTTCATAACACAAAAATGTTTTAGTTTTGTAGTGAGTTTAGTTTGAAGAAGTCAGAGTTCAGGTATGTTAATACAAGCAGATTCCTGTCAGATATACTCCAGAGTGATTTGGTAAAATATATTGCTGTTTATTACATGTTTGTTCTTCAAGGATGTCAGAAGAGACCAGGAACAGACTTTTATTCTTGGGGGGGGGGGGTTGAGGGCCAGGAAATGAAGAAGACTTTCCTTTTATATCCATTTTTGGACATTTAGTGGTTAAGGTCACTTATAATGCCAACCTAAGATAAAATATAGAAGTTAGTATTAACCTAGTATTTTCCAGGCTTTATTTGAAGTTTATCAGTGGAAAGATCGTACAAAACTTTAAGGAAAATACCAGCTGAACTTTTCTCTAAAGTTTAACACAACACAATTTTGAGATTCTTCCACATAGATTCATTTCCAAAACCTTTATAAAATAGTTTAAGCCTTTTGAAGGGTAGGTTGTATTACTCACAGAACTGGTCTAGAAATTATAAATAAGATCAGATGAAAATTCATATTTGCTATGGTTTGTTCAAACTTAACACATTCTAAAGTGAAGTCTCCTAGTTGTCTGTAGGGTACCTGGCTCTCTAGTTAAAACAAAAAAGATTAAGAAAGAAACTCTAACAAAAGGAATCTCTTAATCTTGCAATAGTTTACAGTCTTCTCCAGGGAGGGAGATTTACAAATAATTGCTGGAAGGAGGCAACATGGTTTAAAGGAAAGAACATGGCTTCGCAGTGAGATAAAACAGGGTTTTCTAATACGTTTTCCACTGGTTATTTGCTATGTGCCCTTGGACCTTTGAGCCTCTATTTCCTCACATATGTACTGGGGGATAAAGCTTACCTCCTAGGTTTATTGTTAAGAATTAAATGATACAATGTGTATATTAGGCCCCAGACAGTTCCTGTCACATGGTATGGACTCACTCAGTAAATGCTAATTCTTTTCAACTGTTTTAAACTTGGTCTCTTTTCTGACCTCTTGCAAAGTGTGTCCACAGGTTACACGTTTATATTGTGTATATTTTATTCATAAGATATAAATAAGCCTGGGTTGAAAGTCAGCTCACTGTTTGAAAAATAGGCATTTGAAATTTATTACCACTGTGTGTATGTGTTCAGTTCCAGATAAAACCGTAACCATCAATTGTGCAATGAATGTGGTTAACATTTGTTGATGTTTTAATTTGTTTTTGTTTTCTTTTTTTCTCCTACTCAGCTCTTGCCCCTGCTCTTTGCCTCTCGTTTTGTTGAAGATATCACAGTGATGTCTGCATTCAACCTGCTGCATTTGGTGACAAAGAGCCAGCCAGTAGCCCTGCGAGCCTGTGGGCTTCCCTCAGGTTGCTGCTTCTTGTCCTGTACCTAGTGAGGGCACTGGTCTGGGTGGGCGCTTCTGCTGCAGGAAATGATACACCAGAACGTTTTGCTAAATTCCGTTTTCTTTCACTTGGGCCCTAATTTGAAGACGGAAATTGGTTATAAATCACCACTCTACTTTGAGTAACATTCATTTCCACAATCCTTATAACCCAGGGAAACATTGTCCAGTTTCCTTGCTCAGTCTATAGTTGTCACTCATATTTCATGATATCTTCTTGTTCTTTAATGCATACTACACATCCAAAAATCATAACGTTCCTAAGAGGCTGGCAGTCTTCATAAGAAACTGCCCCAAATCACAAAAACAGGATATTCATCTTGTTAAAGGATAATGAAAATGGTTTTCGTTTCACATGTGTCCATTATTTTGGGAATGGAAAAATGAAAATGAACAACTTTAGTATAATATAGTTACTTATTTATTATAGTTAAAAAGAAATGATGTTCTACTTAACAATGACCAAATAAACAGCATGTGTCAGCTGGTTCTTAATTTAGAACCACTATACTTTTAAAAAAGGTGATTTTAAACATATACAGAAGTGAGGCATGGAAGTCCCAAATTTCATTATGTGCCTATAGCATAAACTTAATATTTTACTTTTATTATGAAAGTCAGAGTGGTCAGATATTTTATGTGAACATTATTATCAACATTATTTCTATTTTCTATTAATATGCATATCTCTGTTGCTGTATCATATACAGAATTTAATGCCAACTCATTAAACATTCACTGAACATTAACTATGAGTGCCAGGCATTGTGTGAAGCAGTAAGGATATAATGATAAAGAAGACCAAGCTGATGTCTTTAATTAGCACAGGGTGGACATGGTACTGTGTGAAGACCATTGAACTGTATGGTGATAGGGCTAAATAAAGGATGTTAGGGGCATTCAGAGAAGGATGGTCCTAGCTCTTTGGTTAGGGGGAAAAAGTTTGGAAAGGAGGGAAGGTCTCTGAAATTTACAGGAAGGCTTCATGGAGGATATAGTTTTTAAGCTAAATCTCAATCTATGAGCATCAGTTAGCCAGGTAGCCAAAGAATAGGAAGGACAACTCTAGGATATGGACTGGCCTGGGCAAGACACGGAGGCCTGAAAGAGCAAGGTATGTTCAGTGAGAGGCAGGTTATTTAATATGGCCAACTCGGGTGGGTGACCGCAAGTGCAAGAGGCAAGGAAGGAAGGTAGCCAGACCATGAGATGTCTTAGATGATGTTTTAAGGAATTTAAACCTCGGAGAAGGGAAGAAGGTGAAATAACATGACTCGATTTGCATTTTATAAGGATTATCAATTTAGTAGAATGGAAAGTCAATGCCGGTTCCAGATGTTTCTGAGAAGGCTGGGATGGCAACCTGATTCGAAGGGTGGCTAAAGGCCTTTGTTCTGAAGCTGTATTTGAATAGTAAACATCTGTGGTTTTTGTTGTTGTTGTTTAATAGATCTTATGTCTATTTGTGGTGACTTGAGAGGCTAATGAAGCTTAATGCACTGAGGGCCCCAGTCACTCAGTACTTTTTCCTTCCTGAGCCAGCCATGCCCCTGCACCACCATCACAGAAAACACTGGGGGAGCTTGAGGCTGGAGGGTACTCAGGAAGTGCTGAGAGCCTCAGCGGTGATCATTATGGTAGGTTCAGAAAGAAAGGGGAGGAGTCAAGAGAGATTGAGGTTGCAGAACTGACAAGGTTTACCTGCTGAATTGTATGTGAACTTGAGGGAGAACATCACTCAATGCACTCACTATGCCATGTGGAACTTTGTCCTCACTATGTATTATATATGACCGTTGGAGCATGAGACTTACTTAGTTTCTACATAACCATGTTTCCCACTGAAAAACACCCCACAGTGTGAAAACACCAGTATTGTTTTTGTAACATGAGTTTTCTATACACAAAGGAGGCTAAGTATTTACAGAAACACCTCATTAATTAATAATTAATAATGTATTCCTTGAGATATTAGAATTCATGGAATCAAAGGATTTCATAATGGAATTCCTTAATTTAGATATAAGTATCTTTAAATTTTGGTATCAAAATGATTCAACAAAACTGATCATTCTCAAGCAGTAACCATTACTGTACAGGGCTTAAACACACAGATTCTGGAGTTTGAGTTTGCAGGCTAGCCGTGCCACTTAACTAGCTGTGTACCTGTTCTTCCGCATTTGTCATATGGGAGCTTACAATAGTATTAGGTGGCTGTGGGGATGAAATAGATTAGGATGTGAAAAGTGCATAGGACAATGGCTGGAATTCAGTAAACACCAGATATAAATGTTCACTAAGTTCACTATAGGTCTCTGTGTTTGTCTGTCTATCTATCTGCCTGCCTATCTATCTATCTGGCGAGCTGTGTATTTTCCTAGTATAATAGACTTTTAAAAACATTTAAATATGTTCTTTCATTTAACTATTTTCACTTTAGTGAAATGCACTGTATGTTTGAGAAATAACCATCTCAACCTGTTTTTATATCTTTATTTTACTTACACATGCTGCTGAACCAGAATTCAAGTCCTATAAAATATACATGTTTCTTTAATTCTGACAATCCAGGGCTGATGGAAGCTCAAAGTCTCTTGTCTTTTTGGCTGGAAAATCCATTTTAATTTGATAGATGAATTGGCTAGAATAGCATTCTATAATTCCTTAGCCATTCAAACACCACTTACTTTTTACAGTGTTATTGAAAGTCAGTCTTCCAGTATTTGCATATTTTATTACTTGATTATTAGTAAAATTGTTACCATCCACTTCGGTAACAGAATTGTACTCTTAGAAATATAGAAATGTTGAATAAGTAAAGTTCAACAGTAATAAAACCAACTATTTATATTTTGAAAAGAGAAGTTGAAGTGGGCATTTTATTACTTACTACTTTGTGTAAGTACGGAGGGAAGAGGCCAGTACTAGAGATATGGGAAATTAAGGTGAAAGTCTGGAGTCTTGCTTTAATTTACTATTCCCTGGTCAGAACCTATTACAACAAAAATCTCTGTAAATCAAAAAGATTTCTGCTCCCTTAGCCAGTACCCTACTAATTTCAGGTATTATTCAATACAAAATAATTCCAGAACTAAAAAATAATTGGAACAGGCTCTTAAAATTGATTATAACTGGATTGACCCATATGAAGGCCATATCCCAGAAGAGAGATCTATCATTTTTCAGCTTTGACTTCTTTTACTTCTTTTTCAATAAAGCATAATTTTAATTTGGAGCTTATTAAGTGCATCTGAGTTATGGTTCACTCATGTTTGTAATTAAAGGTAATTTCTTTCTCTCTTAGAATTTTTTCTTAATTTCCTATAACAGTTTCATTTTGTATTAAAAGAGCACTGGGATAGGAGTCAGAAAACTCTAACCACAGCCCTGTCATTAACTTGTGTGACCTTGAACATGACTGTAAACTTCTTCAGATCTCAGTCTCTTTATCTTTAAAAGGAAGAATTCAAATTAGATCATCTATTCAGTTCTGAGATTCTGTGATTTTATTGACTGTTACTTCTTTTTATTTTTGGCTTCGGCTTAATCAAATCTGGAAACTAATTAATGGCCAGGAATTTATAGAAAAATCTGCTGGTTTGTGGGGGGAGGACAGAAATCTTTTCCACATTTGAACATTAGAATTCCTTACTACTAAAATCAAGACTGAAGCATTATCTGAGGAGGGATTAGGGAGCACAGTTTTATACATAGTTTCAGTGCTTGATAAAAATTAAGTCTAATTGTAGCTTAGACTAGATAGCATGGTAGCTTTCAGCCAAGGGAGAGTATTTGTCTAAATGGTACTAATTACAGTGATAAATTATACTTTTCCCTAACATCATACCCATAATATGTGGTTGTCACTTGACTTCATTGGTGTATTTAACAGTCACCATGGATTGAAGAGCCACATGGCTCTTAGGCAGCTTGTAAAGATATCATATCATAATATTCTAATGTAGAAATTACACGTCTTAGAGAGATTTTGCAAATGGTGTTTGCAAGTCATAGAATATCATCTGTATAACTAGAACTCTCTAGAGTTTAGCACAAAGCCTGGCACTTAATAAATATTTGTTAAGTGAATGAATAAACATTTGGAAAGTTTACATGTAGGTGAAGTGATGGCTAAAACAGAGTACAAATTTATATGAGCCTCTTTTGCATGGGAAGATTAAAAGTAAAGTTTATAGCTTGGTTGGCTTTTGAATATATTACGGAAACAGTTTCCCTTCTCTTTTCTCACTTTATTGCATTTTATCCAATGCAGTTGATACCTGAGATATAAAACACACTGTAGCTTAACAGAGAGCAGAAAAGGGGTAACACAGATTCAATGTATATTATGCGGAATTGTTTTTATTTTTTTCTCTCAAACAGTTTGAGTTTTGGTAGTAGATAAAATTTTGAGGAAGGGAATAAATACATACTATGCTTATTATGAGAATTAGGAATTCTGGCTCTTTTGATCACTCTTCTCTGGAGCAAATTAATGTTTGCCATGCTTTAAAATTTCCATTTGTAAAGAGGAACTACAACAGATATGCACCAAAGCACCATCCACAAGTAAGAATAATTAGTGTCCACGTTTGAGCTGGCAATAGTTCATTAATGGCATCTAATATTATATTTATTTACCTTGAAAAAAATAATTGAAATCATCAGTGTGCTGTTCATCGGCTGGCTTTTCGATTTCAATTTTATTTTTTAACCTTTTAGGGTTATGAAAAGATGAACTATCTTCATGATTCTTTGATAAAAGTTATGGCTCTCCTTTCCCAGAAAGTACTTATGTGCACCTACACAAAATTTTGCATATAATTGCAAGGTTTTGTTAGATATTCTGAAACTCATAAGGAAGGGCTCTTTGACCACAGGTTCAGAACCTGTGTTCTAAAAGATACACACGAAACCAACATAAAAACTCTGATTAGAACACAATATTTCTGATTTCTTTATTCATATCACCAGTCGAATTCTCGGCCACGTATTTGGATGAATGCCCTCCATTCTTCAGTTTTACTTTTGTCTTCCATGCTCATCTTACCTAACTTCTTTGATTATATTAAAAATGCTTTGAGGGAGATTTTTTTAATAAAAGAAACAGTGTTAAAAAAATAGACATACAAATTTCAACTCACGTAATTCACAAAATAATTTGCAATTAATTGATTGAATGGTACATACTTTTTCAGTAGATGGCGCTAGATTTACATTCTTTCACAGCATGAAAGTGTACTGTTCTCATTAGCACATAGGTGCATTGTGAAAACTTAAACAAAAGTGTGTAAAGAATATCCAGTTGAGAACATATGGATTTACAAACCACAAATTTTTCTGCTTATATTATGTTCAAACAATATTTGTAGAGTGCAAAACCTTTTTCCATTTTCAATAGGATTCCATGTCCCTTATGCTTGGACATCTCATCGAAATTGTCTTTCATGTGTAGACTTTCTATAAACTAAAACAAGTTTTCATAAATTAACTTATCTTAAATCCAAATAGCTGATTTAACAGTAATTTATAGTATTATATGCAACTAAATTTTCTTCAGCAGACCACCCAAGAATGAAAGAAAATTTCACATTTTGTTTTGCTGTGTTTTGAATTTTTATAGAATCTTGAAAATGTTATTAGTTTAATATGTTGACTGTTAAGCATGAATAGTTTTTTACATGAATTAAAATATTTTTGGAGACTAAGAAAAATTATATTTAAAATGTTGACTAATGAGTACTGATGCAGCTATATTTTTTCAAAATCAAAATGTTTTAGTAGCTCTATGACATAATAAAGTTTTAATGTTAATGTTGAAAACTTGCTGTTTGACATCTAATTACCACATGAGTTTTAAAAGTTATTTGTTCACAAGGTTAAATTATTATAGAACAGTACATCTGTATGAATAAGGTGTTGGGCATATGGTTTGTTAAATGTGGATTTTGTTAATTTGTTGTTAAATATGGAATAAATTCTTCATATATACACTAATAATTACAAAGTATGTAGCAACATCTAGTAGCAACAGAGATAAAAATGGGCATGAACAAAAGATAAAGCAAACGTTAGTTTGTTTGAGAAATTCACTGGTCAGATAATTAACAATGTAAAGAATAGAAAACATATTATGAGTTCTGAAAACAAATGATAATCCTACAGGGTTTGATTATCTAGACAATATGGACTTTTGGGGAATCTTAGAAGTAGAGTTATTAGATGTTTATCTATCTAAACATGTTCACAGTAATTGTTACCTATCAGATCATAGAAGGATTTACTCACATGAGCCTGAGCCACCTTTTGCTCTCAGTAAACACGTTTAATGAAGGGATGAGGACTGCATGGCGGTTCACAGAGACTCGCTAATATTGAGGTTAGATACTTGATGGATTGTTATCGTCAGTCTTTTCAAAGTTATAGCTTCATCCTAAATATTTTATTTAGAAATTAAATTTCTCATGGCTGTTTTTGCTGATACACTATAATTTAAAATGCTTTGAAATAAAAAGATTTCATTGAGATGCAATGGCAAATTATGTCTAAAGACTTTTTGTGCCTTTGCATTTAAAATCAAGCATTTATTTAAAAAACTAAAATTTCCATTAATTTATTTTCAATTCTCTAACACTTTTCTCTTTTCTTTTTTTACATTTAGTGTATTTGCACTTGTGGTAGTCACTTAAAAATGCACGTTATAAAAAATATACCATGAAATGACAAAGATATCAGTTATTTAGGTGATTTGTAAGAGCTATACATTTATGGAATTTAAATTTACTCAACTATTATGATGAGCATTTCCTTCAACAGTAGATACATTTATTATATTCAGCCATATAATTGCAAGCAAAGAATGAGTGTTAATTTAAATCCTTAGATTATTTGAATTTTAAGGAAGCAAAGAAAATCCAAAATTCTATAGCTGTAGTTTTTAAGATTTTGTTTTGTTGTAGAAATGCATGATGGCTCACAGAATGATACAGCTATACATACTATATTCTATTTTGATTAATATTTTACTATTGTGCAAACAAGATAGTGTCATAAGTTTCAGAGCTTGCTGTCATAGTATCGATATTGATGAAGAAAGAGATTAGAAGCTTAGTCTGTACTTACTAGTACATTTCTACCACCAACTTGCTTTCTGGCCCCATGAATCTGTTTTGTACCTTTTATTCTTTTCTTCATCTGTAAACTAAGAATGATAGAACTTTCTTGTCAGATAAATCTTTCACAATTAGATATAACCCTCAGGTATTAACATTATTTCACATTTCTCAGAATTTATTTTGTGTGACTTTAATCCCTGGCTGTAAGGGGAATAAGCTGGAAAAATTAAAAAAGGAGGGGGGTGGGACATCAAGTAAGTCTGGAAAAGGTGATCGGCCAAAGTCTATTTCTAATGTAGGAAGTTGTTTCCTGCCATGTAATCTCCAGAAAGGCAGAAATTTTTTGTCTCTTTAGTTCACAACTACATCTCAGCAACTAGAATTGTGTCCGTCACATAATAAGTGTTCAATAAATATTTGTGGAATGAATGAATGGGTGTAAATAAGTAGTATCAGCTTATGTATCAAAATAATGCCACATTGTAAGTAATGTGATCTCTGTTTTTAAGGCATACACATTCTGGTGAGAAAGATGGCCACTTAAGTCCAAGTTTTGTTATCTGTAGGATGAAGGAAGTTATATATTTGATGTTTTTATGATTCTATATAAATATTTCCTCCTTTGTTTCGCTATAGTGGGAGGGAGTAAAAGAAGTGAGAAGCCCCATGCTTCTTTCTGCACAGAATGGCAGACTGGAGTCTTGGAATAGGATCTGAAGCAGTGACAGTTCTTCTGAAGGATATTGAAGGAATGTGTAGATGTAATTAGCAGGAAGTGGTAGGGGTGGGGGGAGGGCGGCATGGGGGTGGGAATGGACTGCAAGCACATGGGTTAGTAAAAGATGGGCATTTTAGCACACAACAAAGCAGGGGTTCAAGAAAGAAATGTAATGAATGAATAAATTAAAGCAGGAGCACTGCAGGCAAGAGAGCCTGGCTCTCATTAACCAGGTGTGTGACCATGTCAAGTAACTTTGTTAGGCCTTGGTTTCCTCATGAGAACTTTGGACTAGGAGTTTATCATTTTCCAAATTACAACCCGAAGAACATTAGTTCTACTAATGCCCCGTAAATTGATCCCGTTGTCAAATTGAGAAACTGCATACTACCATATTTTATAAATTCCATTTTCACATTTTATCATCTTGATAATCAGGATGCAGTTTAAACCATTGTGTGAGAAAATATTGTGTCATTGGCAACTTTTTACCTTTTCTAGCGGAGCATAAAGTAATGGTGTGTCAAAACACCACATACTTAATAATGCACATCAGCATTAAGAAAATCTCTGAGATCCTCATTAAAAAGCCCAGGTAGTGTTGATTTTTCCAATCTGGTTGGACTGTGGAAACTTATTCTTGCCAGTCCTCCCCGCCCCCCACCCCGCCCCCCACAAAAAAAACCTTTTATCTTTTTTTTTTTTTTTTTTTTTTTTTTTTAGAGCCAGTGTTTTACAGATTACATTTTGGGGAAGGC
>CM053571.1:48714001-48787403 GCA_028646485.1 Cryptoprocta ferox | reverse complement strand
GCCAGGTGCCCCTGTTATTGCAGTTTTTTTTTTAAGTTTATTTATTTATTTTTGAGAGAGAGAGACAGAGAGTGAGTGAGCAGGAGAGGGGCAGAGAGAGAGGGAGAGAGAGAGAATCCCAAACAAGCTCTGTGCTGTCAGCGCAGAGCCCTTTGTGGTGCTTGATCTCACGGAACTGTGAGATCATGACCTGAGGCAAGATCAAGAGTTAGACACTTAACTGACTGAGCCACCCAGGCTGTTGCAGTTTTTAAACTAAATTCCAAGCAACATAGTGAAAGGCGTCAGAACACGTCTTTTAGGAAGAAAATTTAAATACAATTAATTAAAATGGAGAGTTGTATAAACATTTAAATACAATATATACTTACTTAGAATTTACTCTTGCCCAGGCACATTGCTAGGTGTTAGGGGTACAAAGATAATCAACATGTATATGTACACTGTCTTTCAAGGAGATTGAATAGTTCAGGAGAAGCCTTATGGCTTTCCTTTACATGTCTGGGTGATAAAGCAAAATGTGACATTTTTGCCTTTTTTCTCCAGAATCTTTCACATTTTTCTGGAACATATGGACTCAAGTTCAGCTGACCATTGAGTGGCAATTGTAGACTTGTTTTCTGCCCATTGTTTTAGAATTAATTTAGATTTAAATTTGATTTGAGTGGTAATGTAATTTTGGAAATTTACAAAGCTGAGCTCTCAGACCATATACATTTTATTTTCTTTTGAATGAAGTATTCTTAATGTTACATTTAAACAGAATTCTGCATGATCATCTAAGTGAGGGATCCTGTCCTTCCTTTTTGTGGATGGTTACCCCTCATCTTCCCTGCAATCTGTGCTCCCAAGGGGGTGAGGGAGAATGGGAGAACGAGCTATTTTTTGCAAGTCTTTTTTGATTGCATGTGAAATGTAGAATGGAAATGAGCCTGTCTGTTTTTAATTTTTTTTTTATTTCCCTGTATGGGCTATGATGTTCTAGTGAAGACCCATACTAGAAAAAAAAAATTAAAAACAGGGAACTCCAACTTTGTCAGACATTTCACATGCAATCAGATAGACTTGAAGTTAAGTGACTTTCTCTTCCACTATTGTCATTTGATGATGGCAATGCCTTTAAAAAATTCTCTTTCTACTCAAATGCTTTGCAAGCAAGAAAATGCTTTTGGATCAAGACATGTTTTAAATATTTTCCTAAACTCTAGGCTTTTTGGTCCACATTAATATAAAAATCGTTGCTCTTGATATTTGCATTACATTCTGAAGAGTTGATAAAGTACTGTTTAATTCCTTCAGTACTTAAAGAATGTTGATAAAATTATTATTACACATGAAATCAACAATTAAAAATTTGTAACGAACAAGGAAAAGAAATGCAAAATGTTTTTTCTATCTTACAGAGTCATTCAGGTGAATGTTTCGTCAGGATGCACGTAATGGTAAAACTCTCCATGTCTCCTCTCAAGAAAGTCACACATCTCCACATATGAGGCCTTACTATTGAAGGCTAGAATTTTAAGCCATATTAATAGGCTTTGGAAGTTGTGGGAAATAAATTTACTCTCAACGACTTCTAGTGAGAAAATGCTTGCACACATTCCCCTTAATATTAAAACTGCCTTATTTCTTAGCTCCCCAGTTTCTCCTCTTCCAAATCTAAATCTACAACTTTATCTTGGCTGTTTTTACTTTGGTAAGTTGGCCGATATCACTTACATAAAAGACTGTGCATTTCTTTCATCAGGGCAGGAAACTTACCATCTTGACATGGGACACATTTGATCACCCTGCATCTCAGCTTGTCTAGATGTAGGTCTCTCTCCTATTTAAATCTTCGCTGGCCCTCTGATCCTTAGATGCTGTTTCTACAAATTATGGGAGTTTTCCATATCCTAGTTACAACTGGACCTAGCCAATCTAGATGGGCAAAGTTTAAGGGTATTAGTGTCTTCTTTGTCAATTCTCCATGCACAGAAATTTGCACATATTTTTCACCGTATGACTGTACATTGTATTCATTGCTTTTCTTATCTTTTATGCTAGAATGGGTGCTCTCCTAGGACAAGAACCTTGACTTACTCATGTTTAACTTTCCAGCACCTTAGTTCTTGATTCACTGTAGATTTTTAATAAGTAGTTGTAGGAAGTATGAATTAATATGAGGTTCAACAGTTTATATTGTCAGAGAATTTATAATCTGGGAAAATAAAGCAGAAACACCTGAAGACATTTGAGAATAATTGTAAAATGCTATCTTAACCTCTGTAAATAGCACCTCGCAGAGTAAATGCAGTAATACTGAAGGTATCCAGAGGAAAGGAGTTACCAGAGTAGGGATTAATTTATTAGGGTATGTAGACTTGGAAGGAAAACTTGCTTGAAAGTATATTCTTAGTTTATCTATTCAAACCTTCAGTACGGAAACCAGAAGACTAATTTTATCATTCAACTATGCTCCACTAAAACATACGGTCTTGTTTAATTCAAGAAGGTTAAAATGGTATATTCCTTTGGCATGTTCATAATGTCCATTGATGTTAATTAGAACTCTGTGCATGCATCAATAGAATATAACTGATACTGATCTGTAGAACTGTCTTACGTGAAGTAATAGAAAAGCAGTGAGAAGGCATGAAATGTGATAATTTCTATGACAAAGATAGGATTTTTCTCACATATAGAAAAGAAAAAAAAATCTTTAAATTAAGAAGAAACTATTGTCTTGCTTTCTGACTCCTACGACCTGGAATTTTGTTTTCTTTGTGTTATATCTAGGACTTGGAGGATAGATGAAATTAAACTGAACCTAAATGTAAACATTAAGTATGTTTTTAAAAAATGGAAACCAAGTTGAGGTACACATTTTATACTCTTTTTAGTTACGGATTTTCCCTGACATCACCTACAAGAGCACTCTGAAGGGGAGAGTGACTGGGGTGTTCCAGAAGGGTAAAAGCATCATCATTTGGCCATAGGATTTTGCTCTCTGGGTCCATCAAAAATTTATCACCGAAAATCATCTATTGAGTATCCTCTTACACATGACTCCAGGTTGGAATGACAGTCTATAGTCTGAAAGGGATGACATTAATTACACAGAGCAAATTAGCAGAGACTGCACTCTGATGCTGGGTTCAAAGTTCAGCCAGACAGATACTCTCTGAGAGCTATTTTGAGGATAGCACTTTGCTAAAAAGGATATTCATTAACATTTTTCTCTTGGGAGTCAGAAATAATGCCAGACAATGTCTGGACTAAGGTACGTAATTGTAAATTTCCTGGTTTAAAAACATACTCTTCGCATGTTTAAATTGTCACTTTCTGCTCCATTCACATTCGGGTTTTACCATGTATGTTGTGGTTCCCTGTCTCTGTCTCTACCACTAAAGCATGAATTTAGTGTATCCATCTCTTGCATTGGGCATGTCCTCCATGTGTTCAGAAAGTACTTGCCTCTGGTATCTGTACAGCCAACTTCTCTCTTCCTTCAGGGCTTTGCTCAAATGTCATCTTCTCAGTGAGGCCTGCTTTGACCACTATATTTAAGGTTATAGGCCTTCACTTCTAGCATTCCCAGTCTTTGCTCTGCTCAGTTTAGCTTTTTTTCCTTCCTGTGTACTTACCACCTTCTAAGAGGCTATCCAGTGTACTTACTTGTTTTCATTGTGTTTTTCTCTATCTTCCCCTACCTACCCCTGCTGCTTTCATGGGCGCTCCATGAGAGCAGGGTCTCTATTTTGTCCAATGATATATCCTAAGTATTTAGAATAATGCCAGCATATAGTAGGCGCTCAATAATTATTGAAGGAATGATTGAATATATTTTACTTAGCACAGTACCTGGCACTGTGTTAACAATCAACCCTTTTGAAGACTTAAAAAAAAAACAGTAAGAAAAAAAAATGCTGGATCAGTGTCCCCGTAAGTAAGATCTGCCACCCTCGTTTCTTGGAAGCCACAGGACTGAAGCAAAAGTGTCACGATTGCATGTTAATCTTGGGAATGTTTTTCTTGTATAGGTCTCCTCTGAGAGAAAAGTCAGAATTGGGTATGCTTCCACAAAGAGGGAAGCTTTTCTTCCCTGTGCTTGATGTTTCCTTTATTGATTACTGGAAAGCAAAACAAACACACTAATATGAAAAGGTGGCTCATGGGATACATTTCACAGTCTCTTCTAAAAATGGACTAGATTTTAGATTTGGCTTTTATAAATACCCGCTTAATTTAGAAATTTCTGACACGATCGTATCTGGGCAGTGTTCAGCTTTCCAATATGACAGACTAATAACCAACAGAAAACTGAAAGTCATCATGAAAATTAAAGTACACCACTTTGAAATAATAGTAGCAAGCTATTTTAACATGAATTTTACTGTTTAAACCCAGTGAAGTCAAAGCAAAATGAGACGGTCTTGTCATCTTTTATTTATTTATTATCTTGGGAAAATATTTAATAACTGCATTTTTTCTGATTCTAGAACCAAAATTAAAGTTATAGGATCTTTTGGTCTTGTTCTGTTTTGATTTTTCACACTGAATGTAAGATTTATGACTTAAAAGTGTTCTAAGACTTAGGGAACAGATTTGATTTACTTCTCAACAGGAAGTTAAAAAGCCTTTCAACGTTTTATAGACTTTGTGAGAATCCCATTTGAACCTTGTCACTGATCCTATGTTGAAGGAATGAACACAGGGAAAATAGACATGGGCTAGCAGGCAAATGTGTTTATTTTTCTGGATGTACTGAGGCAGTTTTTACTCTTCTCCTTTATTATCTTGTTAGTGATAGTTCTGGAGCTACAAGTTATTGCATAATTTAAGAAGAAAGAAGAAAGTTGTAGCATAATTTTTTCTCACAGGAAATATAATGACTATGGGCTTTGCAGTCAGAGAGCCCTGGTTTGAGTTGATAGTTCTGTTTACTGTTTGTCCTTAGTAAGTTATTTTACAACCTCTCTGAGCCTCAGTTTTAATATCTGTAGAATGGGCATGATATCTATATCCTAGAATTATTGACAGGATTAAATGTGGTTATGTAAAAATGCCTAGAAATGTGCCTGGCACAGAGTAAATACTCAAATTTTAGTTTTCTTTTAATTCTTATTTTAATCATTCTTAAGACAATTTGTTAGAAAAATACTGTTCTGAGGGAATTATTATAGAAAAATAATCACCAATACGATATTGCAGCACACTGAAATACTTGACCTGGCTATCTTTCAAAATACATTTTTAACTTAAGAATTTACTGTAATCAGAATGATAATGTGATATTGCATGTATTCAGACAGTGTTTGCTAAGTGATAATTGCTGTGATCCTTATAGCAGACCTGTGAGGGTGTCAGTACATGGTCAAGAGACTGACTTGCCTAAGGTCACAGGACTGGGAAGCAGGCAGAGCCAGAACATGAGTTTTTTTGCTGTAAATCTGTTTCTACTTAGAGCAAGAGCTTTCCATTTGAGCTTCAAGATCATACTGGCTCTGAGGCAGCAAGCTTCAATGGAACAAGCATCAATATAAAAAGAGAATTTGGGCATCTTTCAACAAATAAATACCCTTGAATGGGGTTCAAGATGGATCTTATCTATACCAAAGTTGCTCTGTAGGGAATGGTGTGATGCGTAGATACCAAAGTGGCAGTATCACCCCTTCAAATATACTTCGTGTTGCACGTATATACACACATCCTCACTTGTGCCTTCGAAGTAGTCTATTAAACATTTAAATAAAGGAAAAATCTTTCCCTAACATACTTCTAAGCCAATTTAGAGGTCATTGAACAGATGTCATATAATACTAATGTTAAATTACCCTGTGTAATAAGAAAATTACAGTTCCTAAGTGAAGGTAGTAAAGGGAAACCATTCAATGAATTATTCTAGAATTTCAAAATGAAATGATTTCTTCAAAATTAACAGTGGCACCATATGACTTTAGGGAAGTAAGTCTGAGAGGGAGAAGGGAAATCAGAGACAAAAGAGGAGCCTTTCTGTGTTTATCTATTTCAGTTTTAGGTTATGATGCTAGCAGAGCTAATGTAATAGTAGAGCTTTCAGTTGTCCAGGAAGTGTATTATTAAACTGTGTGGCAAGAAATTTATTAAAATCTGACTAACTGCTCACTGGGTTGTTTAATATAAAATCACAATAGCTGTTTCTAGTCTACATATCCTTCCTTCTGCTATTAGGTACATTTTAAAAGCCTAATTACTTTGAGAACATGGTATGACCAAAGAATGGAAATGTACAAAGTTTGACAACTTTAAATAAGCACTAGCATTTCCTAAAGAAAAAAAAAAAACCTCACTTACAGTTAGGAAACAATATTTATATTTAAGGTTGAAAAGCCAGGATATAGGGAAATTTTGCTAATTTGGAAGATGACCTTTAAGTGCACCAAAACCAAATAATTTGTAGGCTATGACATAGGGCACATTCCTACAAAATTTGTGTGAATGCTGCTTTCGTGGTTCTTGAAAGACAAACAAAGAAAGCTGGAATGAAATCTTTATCCCCCTCCCAAATCAGATGGGGTCTGACAAAAGAGTACAGCAGCACCCTTTCAGAGCTGGCCATTAAAACGAGGTCTCTTGTAGCACAGTTAATGAGATGGTTCATCGTGGAAAACAATCTGTTTTTAAGAATGTTTAGATCAAAAGTAATTTCTAATCTATGAAATAAAGTCTCCTCAATACCCGTTATTCACGAGTAGAGCTTTTATGTTTGTATTATTTACTTCAATCAGATGTTTTCAATTTTACCTTTTCTCTCTGTACAAATACTTGACATGGTTCGTCAATACTGACCAACAATTTTATTCTCTTTCTTCAGAAAAGAGAGAGTTTTGAGAGAGGGAGAATGAAAAGAGAGAGAAACATCTTTGCCTAAACGATTTGCAAGCATCTGTGCTTTAAGCTACTTTTTATGAACACTCCTTAGTAAATGACTCAAGGTAAAAAAGCAGAAAAGCATCCAATGTTAGGAAATTGCAATCCAATACCATGTAATTTAAACCTGCAGTTTGCTTCTCTTGTACTAAATGACATACAGATGGGTAGCTTAGTTCTCTCAACTTTGGGAACACAATTGGTCTTTTTGTATGAATGAACATATATTAACAAAAATATTCTGGACAGAGTTGTTTCATTCTAATTGTATAGATTTTAATTATCCATGCCATTGGATGGAATACTTTTAGCAAATAGATTTTGTCATGTTAGACATGCAGTTAGTGAATTTTGGGGGACAAAATACACAAAGATACAACCCTTCCAACAGATAAAGAAATACACACAAAAACAATTTTAAAGAGTATAGAGTGAATGGAGCAGAAACTCAGCTATCCCAGTCAACTGATACGTAACAAAGAGTAGCTCAGCACTCAAACTCTGGAGTGGCTTGTTCTGACAGGATGAACACTTCTCATCTACCTCTTGGAAAATATTAAAAGTGTAAGTAGTAGGTGTTCAGATAAAGCCCAGTATAATATGGGTTCCCCTGAGATGAGAGAGACCAGCACGCCATTAGTGATATGCCAGCTGTTCCGGTGGATCTTTCCAGGCCAGAGCAGGGCCAGCGTGCTCCGTGGAAGGTCAGGAGAGGTGCTGTTTGACAACCCTGCTCCAAGGTGCGACTCTCTGCTTGGCTCTGCTTAGCCCTCTTCCTGCCTCTGTATTTTCTCACAGAGAATCAACCGCTCTATCTTGGTGGCCCTGACCCTGGAAGCTGATATGCCCCTTCAATCCCACAGTCAGGGCAACTGGTTAGTCCGTTTTCTCCTGGTTTAATTTCAGTGATCTCACATACTATAACATTAGGGGATTTACAAGTAAAAGAAGTAGAAAATATTTCTATTCTACATCATTATTCTTTTTATTTCAGAGGAAGTTGAGTGTAGTATTCAGGGAATGAAGCAAGCTCTCTTTTAGTAATTTCAAAATGTAAGAAATTTTTGCACATGGGGCCAACTGCAAGCCTCTTTCCCACTGTGATGGATGGCAAGAGGGGAAAAAAAAACAATTTTAGTGGAGTGAGTAAGGGTTGCCCTGTCTTGGATTTATATTTCTTTATCAATCATTTGTGTAGGTAAAATAAAATACTACATATAAACAGGTGTTGTCTGAACATTTTACTGCAGTCTGTATATGTTGAAATAAAAGATGCCATTGTTATTAGAATCACATTAAAATTATTTCACCATCCAAATACACTCCATCAGTGAAGTCTTCCTAGATATGCTTTGCAAAATGAAGATGTAGGTTTCTAAATAAAATCACATTCACTTTTCTTCTTCTTTTTGTCTTCCCCCTCTCCTTATTTTTCTCACCTTTTCTTTGGAACTTATTGAATCTACATTAGTGTAAATGCCTTCTTCTGGAGTCTATTAAAATTTTCTTGCTGCCTGCTTAACATGGCAAGATAGTCTTTAAAAAACATTCGTTTTTAAGGGCTCCGCAGAACCTAGTGCAGTGTCTGACAGAATCACAGAGAACAGCAATTCCTAGTTATGGGAACAATGCATCTTTAGGGCTTAAAAAAAAAATAGGATGGTATTTAAATCACCCAGAATGGAAATTAAATGGTGGCTTCAAGCTATTCTACTGAGTCACAAAATTATTGAATGGGGAGTTATTAGTTAACATAATATGCCCATCATCTTATATATATACAGTGTAAATGCTTTTAAATGGAGTTACGCTTTTTGAATTTATTTGAAAAAAGAAGGTCATGGTTTTAGGAGACGTGCAGGAGGCACTACCATCTTTGTGAATGTTCAATGAGTTGGCTCTGCTTAGCCCTCTTCCTGCCTCTGTATTTTCTCACAGAGAATCAACCGCTCTATCAATGAGACACTATCGCATGCTAGTGTCTTTGGCTCTAGCACCTTGTCAGGGCTCCAGTGGGATCACCTGAGTCTTGAGAAAGCTTCTCTTTAAACTGAGAGAAATAGTCAGCAGCAGCTCAAGGAAGTTTGGTGCGTTAGGGGCTGGCCTGGTGGTTGACCATGGACTGCAAAAGCTGGGCTGTGGCGGCCGGCCAAAGCAAGTATTCGGGATCCAAACTAAAAAGATTCTTTCTCCCATATCCTCTCTTTTTCCAGGGTCATGTAGGGATAAAAAGAACTGTAAGGTGGTCTTTTCCCAGCAGGAACTAAGGAAGCGGCTAACACCCCTGCAGTACCATGTCACTCAGGAGAAAGGGACCGAAAGGTAAGATGAGCTGTAAGAAAAAGTCATTAAGTAAGAGCTAGTTTTCTTCACCCCACCCCCCACCCCTGAGTTGAATCCTGTTCCTTGCCATTTAATTTAAAGAATGCTACACTTATTTGCTAAAATCTCCAAATTGGTATCCTTGAAAAGATTGAAAATGGTATTGTTTAGGTTAAGACTAAGTTTTATTTATTCTTTCCCCCATTTAATGAACACTCTATCTTATGTAAAGTCACAAGGCTTTTATTAAGGGCCTGTTTTTAGTTTACTACAAAATGTGTGGAAGTAATAGCGATTTAGGTACATTTTTTGGGAAGACATCACAGTAAGCAAAACCATGAGGGACATGGCACTGTGCCAGGATGCTGAAATTTTGAAGGTGGCCATTGTAAGTATAGACGTTTTGGCTGCAAAAAGAAGGTAGCATAATTTAGTTCCTTTCTGCCCCACTCCAATTTCTTTTTGAAGCACATGTGGAGAAAGTATTTATTGGCTCATTTGTGGTTGGAATGTCAAAAATTTTCAATAACTGCCCTCACATGGCTTTGGTCCTTGGAAGTTCGCCCTAAGTCCTGAAAAAAGAGTTTGTTCACTTCCAAGACGTTTTTAGTGAATAAAGTCTCTCTCAGCTGATTCCAGCTCAAAGGTAACTTGCCAAGGTCCAACCATTTTGTTGTTTAATTTATACCATGGAGGCTGGCATAAGGCCGTAACTTACCTCTGATCCAAATTTATTAATGATGTAACTTCTTGTTTTCATTCATGAACTGAAAGAGCTCTTTACCACACATGGGGTCCTGGTTAATAGGCAACACTCTCTTCCTGTCACAGTATATACTGTTTACTGAATTTGCCAAATGTTGAATCTCTGACAGAGTCTTCCCTCACCACACAACGAGCTGGTGGTGGGCTTCAGCCTCAGCCCAGGAGGACCTCTACCCGTCCTGTTGTGTACATGGCTAGCAAAATGATTGAATGCACACAAACAACTAGAGATTAGGTCATTCTTAAAAATTCTGTTTATAAAAAACTTGGACCTCATAAAGAGGGTGAAAGGATAATAAAAACAAGCTGCAGAGCACATAGACTTTTTGTTGGGCTAGCACAGCTGATTTGCATTAGCGGAATGACCTCCTAGCCTTTAAGATTGTTAACTTAGAAAAATATTCCCTTAAAACTGCAATATTCCTTTTCAAACCAAAGAATAAGACTCCTTCCACTTGAAGTCTTGGACCCTTCTGCGTTTTGGGGTATACACTCTTGGACACTGTAGAGTAGTCAGAAATCTTGTGTAGAAAGTTTTTTTTTTCTGTGAATCTGAACTACAAGCTGTTTTTTTTTTTTTAAACAGCAAAAATGTTTTCTAAGCATTACATAACTAGATGGCTTGAGGTTTTTTTTTAATTTTTATTTAACTTGCTCTAGTTTGGAGTAGTTATATGCACATTTTATTATATAGATTTGAAATATATTAGTAATGTTCAGATTTCCATATGTTTGGTCTGTTCGCATTTTAGGACAAAAAGCCCTCGAGAGATTTATTAGAGAAATATATTTTAAGCAAATACATTCTATAAGAAATAATGCTAACTTTGTTTAATGTTTTTAATGCCCTATTTGTTGTTTATCAGTGCCTTTGAAGGAGAATATACACATCACAAAGATCCTGGAATATATAAATGTGTCGTTTGTGGAATTCCGTTGTTCAAGTAAGTATGTTAAAAACCTGTGGATATGGACACTTCACAGATGGTGACAAAGTAGTTATTGCTCATTCACATTAAAATCTTTATAGTACTGCTAAAAAAAAAGAATCTTTATACTACTCAATTTTCTTGTTTCTATTCTTTCTATGTTCTCCCCACAAGAGTAATTACTGACTTTCATAATAAATTACCAGTTTGGTAGACTGGCTGACTTTGCACTGTTTGGACCTTTAAAATACACAGTGTTAACTTGTTCGTCACAATTAACCATGGTGCTTACAAGGGCTGTGAAAGAGACTTTGGTGGGCATAGAAATGTTTATGTAATTGTTGGCTTTTCTGTCGTCAAGTGATGGCCCTGAATTTATTGATTGGGTCAGAGTGAAATTCTTCATGTGCGTCCTTCAGACCGAGGGATACTCACCAAGTTGGTTACTCATACTTCTGCAATGAAGTGCAGTACCCGTATCGAAAATAACATGGGAATTATAACATAGTTGTATGTATGTAAACAAATTATGTAATATGAGTTTAACAGTTTTGCATTGATCCACAATCTTTATTTTAAAGATTCCTAGTAGTTTACTATGAAATAAGCAATGTATAGGCTTTTTCACCAAAATAGTTAATTCAGACAGTGTATTCTGGAGATTATGGATCTTATTCGAGAAAGGAAAATCCCCACCAAAATTTATTTATCTAGGTGCAGAAAATCCTAGAAGCCCTGTACTTCCCACGGGGATGCTGATTTAGGGGAATGAAAAGACAGAAACCTGAATTGAGGGTAAATGTCATTTATCTAAAGCTGAATTACAGATTTCTTAGGGGAAATGAAGAAACAAGAATCTGATATGTGTAAGCATGTAAGACATACTTAATATCTCTCCATAAATGTTTCCCTTTTAAAGCACTCGCATTTACAGATTTTTCCAGAAATAACAGGAAACAGTAGTTTCCTTGCAATTTTTTAAAAAGCTTAAAACCTTTCTTAACTTGCATAAACCTTATTGCACATTAGTGTTGGTTGAGAATCTGTTCTGAATCCTTATGTATTTATTCTTCCTCTTAAAAAAAACCAGCCCTTCAAATTGTCACCCATTTCCTCTCAGAAAACACACATCTTTATATTTCAACACCTTTAGCTTGTGTCATAATAGTTGATATAACACTTAAGATGGTTGCTGAGCCATGTTAAACTTGTTAATATCCCAAATGGTAAAAATTGGCCACATCCCCTGTGCCTTTTGTTTAAGATTCTCCATCTCTTTCCCTATCATGTGATTCAGTAAAGTAGTGGATCTGAGGAAAGCTTACTGTTTTAAATCAGACACAGAACCACTGTAAATGAAGGATTTAGCCCATGTGAGATTTCGAGTCACAAATCGTGAGAACCTTTATTGAAACATAGGTACTGGTGAGATTCAGAGAGTTTCGCATTTGATGTTGTATTATGTCCATTTCCTTTAGCATTCTTGTAGGAAAGCTTTTATTTTTCTAAGTTTCTAAGGAATATGGTGTAATACTTTTATTCCATTTCTCCCTCCCCCTATTTTTAAATTGTATGCTTCTCATCGTGTCCCTTTTAGCGGGGGGCGTGGGTGGGGGGCGTGCTTTGGCCTCCCTTATAGCATGCGTCAGTTCATTGGTCTAGCGCTGCTGTCTTGATACTGGAGACAGCAAAGTATCCACCAGGACTTTCCAGGGGCCACAGGGCTTGGACAGTTTTGAGGGAGTCAGTTTTCTGATCCTTAACCTCTATATGTATGCTCCCTTAAGCCGATGTGCCTGCGAGAGCCTGTGGTCGGCTGCCTTCCTCCTCCTATCTCCTCTATCATAATCCCCTTCCCCCATTTTACAGAACATGTCATACCTTTCACCCATCCCACATCTTACTATGATTTATTGTCGTGGGATGGCATGTCTAAGGCGTCAAGCAAAATGACACTTCACGAATGTGTTACTTTGAAGGGGAAACCCGTGAAAGCAAGGGCAAAAAAAAAAATATATTGAAAAAGATTGAATTGATTTAAAATGTTGAAATAATATTTCATCTTGGCAAGACTGCTATCTGCTTATCTCTCTCTCCCCGCCTGTTGTCTGGCGTCAATCTATTCATTTCCTACCCATCTCCTTAAGGGAGATGGTTGTCATGAGAATACGTATCCACGTATTTCTTTAAATTTTAAAAATGAAACTCTTTTTTTTTTGATAGTTTGATTTGATTGATAGATACAACAGGAACGACTGCCTTTGCAAATGAGATTATATGGTGGACTTCTCCACTTACTAAATGACCTACATACGTGGCTTTTTAAGGTTTTGACAAAAATGTATTTTAAGCATGTAATCTATTTACAGAACACCAGAAAAGTCACTTATTTTTTCAGTTATTTAAATTTTGATAAGAAATGTTAGCGGCTACTTTAAAATATATAAGGGAGTATGTGTCAGTAAACCACACAGTAATTTGAACAGGAAAGTAAATTTAAAGAATTACTCCCTTTAACAGAGGATTGTGGTAATGAGGGATTGGCTAGCAGGGAGTAAATAGAAATTGTAAAGAATACAGAACTCACAAATATAAGAAGCAATCATGACCACTAGAGCTGAGATAGAGCCCAGGGTAAAGCTCCCCTTGTGCCGCACTCCCCACTTGCCTCTCCCAGGGGCTGAGGTCCGGGTGTTATTGGAGAGGGCATGGCTGTACCTCACTAAATAGAGAAATCACTGCAGTGCCATGACTGTGCAACTTTCTGGAAATCCACCTTCTGGCATTTGCTGGAAATCTACCCTCTGAAGCACTGGGGAAAGCTGTTTATGAGGAGGTGTCTCACTGTGGAGTACCTACTCCACTATAAAAGTACCTGGGTTGAGGGGTGCGGGGGAAGGCTGCTGGCTGCCAGGTGCTGCTGATTCCTGGCACCGCACCGAAGACGGCGCCTGGCACCAGAGAGGCTGCTTGTGCTGTAGGAGAGCCTGTCACCAGAACAGCGGTGCGTGCTGCAAAGGCTGGGTGCTGGAAAAGCTGTCTGTGTTAGGGGCCAGGGGCTGGAGGAGCCACTCACGCCGCGGCAGCCTGGCTTTGGAGAAGCCGCCTACATAGCAAGGGCCTAGAAGAGCAGCTACCGGCACTGCAGAGGCCAGAGGCTAGAGAAGCCACACGCTCTGCCGAAGCCTGTTGAGCAAACATCCTGAACCTAGGAGAGCAACACCTTGTTCTTCCACAGTCTTTCTCCCGTGCCCTCTGCTAACAAAGATGTTAGCCAACAAAGAAAACCATATTTAACGGTCCCAGCTCTGTTTTAGCAGAATAGGTAAGGCTAGAGGACAGAGAGGCAATAAATTGATAAAAAGCACAGAATGTATATACAAATATGTATTTAAATATATTCCTGAATTATATATATATATAACATATATATATATAACATATATATATATATATAAAACACCCACACATGCACATATATATCCCAAAATATATATATTTTCCCAAAATTCTTTTAGGTTTCATGAGCAAAAAGTTTGAAGGCCACTCAGTAGTTTAGTGAATTAATGGCATCACTATCAGACAGCTTCTTGAGATCTTTGGTTTCATACTTTGAACGCAAAATGCAGGGAACGATTGAGGTGTGTGAGTGAGAAAGTGTGTGGGGTTGTTTGTTAGAGAGCAGGGAGTATGGGAAGAAGATGGGGCAGAACAGACCACATAAAGTAACAATATGAGAAATAATAGTGTGAGGGAAACAGATCAAAAATTTAATAAAATAAGAAAGAAGTGCTGAATTTGAAAATGCCTTGTCATTAGCAGTATGAACAGATTGTTTTCCCAATTACTATTTCTGTTATCAATATTCTTAGTGTGTGTATGTGCATGCGCATTCACAGATGCGTATAATCCTCTTCTTGCACTTGACTAATATCTGTATACATACTATCTCCTTACAGAAAAGGCCATTCAACTATTCTCATTTCATTTTCAGACTTGTCTTCTACCCTGAGTACGTTCCCTTTCAATAATATACTGCTTTCTTACTGCTTAGCAAGTACAAGAGCCTTATTCATAGACTGCTTATAAACCAAATGTGTAATTTATTCCATGGTTCACATTTTCTTCACATACACAAATTCTACCAACCTACTTTATTTCTCATGTAGTACTCCTCAGTTTCAGTTAGTAAATTAGCTGACAGAAGTAAGAATGTTCCCTCCTCTGGTTGTTTGAACGTCTAAAATTTCATAAAATGAATTTATTGCACATCAGATAAACCAGAGAAGGCATGGGTGATTCAGAATGTATATTTGACCACTTATATTTTGCTTTGGCTGACACTTTGCCAGGTGTTATGGAACAAATAAAATTTATGAACTGTTTTTTCCTTAAGGTACTTAGGGTTTTGTCAGAGCGATAAGAAAAAGAGAATAAACAATGATAAAATATGGAAAAATAATGCCGCTGTCTATCTGGATGTGTCTGTTAGAAAGGTGTTCATGTGTAGTAGGAGGAGTATGAGACTGCATTGAAGCAGGACCAGTCATCACAGAGTTGGTAAGACCACACTTTACCAGGCAGAGACGGGTTTTGTTGTGTCCAGGTGCAGGATGGAGATAGGATCAAAAGTGGATTTTGTAAGGAAACAGGAGACTAGTCCAGTAGGAGTGGGGAGGGAGTTATGTCGTGAGTAATGGGAGATTTGGCTAGAGGGTTAGAAGGGACCAATTAAGAAGGCCCTGGGATACCAGAGAGGACATTTAAATTCCTACTAAAACCCTGTAAGCCTTGGGATCTCTTCCTCTAGGAAGCCCGGACTCAGCCTTCCAGGGTGAACTTTGGTGTCCTTTATCTCTGCTCCCACGGCACCTTGTGTCCACCTCCATCCGTGTACTTTCCATGTTGTTTTGCAGTTACCTGTCTATATATGCCTGTCTGCCCACTAGTAAGGGAACTCTCATGGTAAGGCCAGGCCTCAGTCATATTTCTATCTCTAGCCCTTAGCATGTAATAATCACTAAGTATTTGTTTGTTGATCAGATTTGTGGCTGAACTTTGTTGGATAGATTGTGGAGAAATTTCAAATAAGTCAGCGTGATGAAAATGGGAAGTAAGCCATAACAGGGTACAAGATAGATTTCTGGGGGTGAAAAGAGAAGGCAATAAGGGTGCGGCAGCCTCAGTGGGAACTTTTTTTCCTTGTTAGCTGATAAACCTTAACATTATCCATGCGTAATCAACTCCTAATAATTTTGTTTAAGACTTGGAAGAAACACATAGGATTGTTTTTATTCTGTATACATTAACTTACCAGGCCTCTCACTGAATAAACAGCTCATTTTATACAGTCATGGATGATGATGATGATGATACAAGAACTAATATTTACATAGCACTTAATATGCCAGGCATGGTTGTAAGTGCTTTATGTAAATTCAGCTTTTTAATCTTCATGACAATATCACATTTTACAGATGAAGAAACCAAGAGGATAAATACTTTGAGAATATCACATACCAGTATACAAATAGATTTAGAATAGTAACACTCAAACTTTTAGGCAAGAAGAAAGGTAAAGAATTAAAGGAAAATAAAGTTTTAATATCTTAGTTTGGTCACTCTAGTGGTGACCACGCTGGTTATTTTCCTGAGCATTTTAATATTTTATTTTGGTCACTCTAGTCTGGTTATTTTCCTGAGCATAACTGGACTGAATGAAACACACACACACACATACACACACACACACACACACACACACACATACACACGTACACACCTCATACCTCAATTCCTTGAAAAATCTGCTCTTTGTGGTAGTTAAATTGAAAATGGAAGACCATTGCAGTCTAGGGAGGGCTGAACCAAAGGTAGATAGATCCATCATGGCAGCTCATGAGTGATGACCCAGCTTCACACTGGTTATCTTTAGGGAAGGCCCTTGGACTCCCAACAGGAAGATGTAGCAGTGTCCTGGAAGCCATCAGGCCATTCAACATCTGTGAGGTAGAACAGCAGCTGGATTCATGGGCAGGATTCTGGTTATTGAAACTGGAAGTTCATTTTATTTTCACTTATTGACCACCCCCATTACATTTTCTCAAAATGTATTCTGAAAATTGTATTCCAAATTTTCACCACTTTTTTTGAATTCTCTCTATACATTTCTGAGAAGACTGAGCCCAACTGACATATCTTTTTTTTTTAATGTTATTTATTTATTTTGAGAGCAAGAGAGCACTAGTAGAGGTGGAGCAGAGAGAGAGAGAGAGAGAGAGACAGAGACAGAGACAGAGAGACAGAGAGAGGGAGAGAGAGAATCTTATGAACTGTGAGATCATGACCTGAGCCAAAATTAAGAGTTGATGCTTAACCAACTGAACCACTGAGGCTCCCTGACATGAGCTATCTTAAATGTCTTTTGCTTCTATCTTGAAATTTTTTTGGTAATGTTTATTTATTTTTGAGAGAGAGAGAGCGAGCAAGGGAGGGGCAGAGAGAGAGAAAGAGAGAGAGACAGAATCTGAAGCAGTCTCCAGGCTCTGAGCTGTCAGCATAGACCAGATGAGGGGCTTGAACTCATGAACTGTGAGATCGTAACCTGAGCCAAAGTCGGTCGCTTAATTGACTGAGCCACCCAGGCGCCACTTGAAATTTGTTTTTATCTTATCATTAAATATTCAGAACAGCCATGGGCTAAAAGCAGCTGCTGGTGGCACCAACTGAATATTAGCCCAGATGTGTGACCTAAGACTTACTACCTATGAAAAGGGGCAAAATAAAACCAAACAGGTGTAAGAACTGAATACAGGAGAAGGCCTATGGCGGATATTCAATGAATGTTAAATTCAAGTGGCCTGACGAAGTTTTGGGAGCATATCTTACTATCACAACAGCCTAAGAAACTCCTTGTAATGTGAGAAAGTACAGTCTTTCTTAGAGAGAGTCTGTCTGTTAACAGCAGATATTAGTGTGATGAGTCACTGCCCCAGCTGTGTTGCTACATTTCAGATGGAACTCTGCTGCAAAAGTATTCACACATGCTACATTTCACACTAGCCTCCTGCACAGCTTCATTCCAGGCTACTAGAAAATTTAAGCAGTTTTTCGACTCCTTAAGAACATAAGCCCTTTCACTGAAGAAATTCCAGTTCAGTGCCACACACAATTTACTCAACTATGCTATTCCATGTATGCTATTCCACTTACCATTAAAGGAGACTTTCAACATAAACTTTTCCCCTTCTGATACAACATTGTGTCTGCCTGTGTGCCTGGGTGCATGTGTGTGCACACGTGCGTTGTTGTAATTGTGAGTGGAGGAGATGTAAGGGGGGCATTTTCTTCTTACTCTCTATTCAAACCCTATTTTCTCAACCCTTTAAAATGCTATCCATATAGTATTTATTCATAAACCATCCCAGTCACTATGGAACTCTACCAGGAAGAGTAACAGGAACTTAACTTCTAGCTTTCTTTTTTATGGAACTCTAGCTAGAAATTGCTCATGATTCCAGCAAATGTTCCTTAATCTTTAACAAAGTGCATTTAACTTGAATTTAGAAGATTTGAATTGCTTTTCACCTCATTCTAAGTCCTTAATCAAAGTAAACGTTCCAGTACAATGAAACTGCTCCGAAATGAACTAGATTTCTGAGTAGTGGCTTAACCTGGTGTTATAGCTACATAACTCATATATTATTTTGAAGAGAATGTAAAATTGACTTCTCTCATCCCATTGACCCTTCCTGTCTTGTGTCCACATACAGTAATTTACAGGACAAGCATCTGAAACAGAGGGAGTTAACTTTTCTATCTACATTTCATCTGAAAGCTTAGGGCAAGACCACAGCTAGATTGAAAGAAACGTACTTTCTGGAGCTACTGGCAAAGATAGGGAGCAAAAAACATTGCTAATGCCTGACTCATTAAACCACAGGGGGAGGGGGGAGAAAGACAAGACAAGAAAGAAAAGCATAAATAGCATTAAAGCATACATAAAATAAAGGGAAGAGCAACTCCATATGAGAAACCAGAAAACTATAGCAAGTCATGATCCAAAGTTTAACAATATGCAAAGGTAATAATTATAACTGCATTTTCTGACACAAAGAAGAATTGAAGCAATGCCTACACATAAAATCCCTGGATAGCTGGAGGTGAGTACGGGTGCATGTGTATGTGTCTGTGTTTTGCAAGGAGAAAACTGGGGGCAGAACAATCTTGTCTTTTATTCCCTAAATCACAATCTGCATTCTTTCATTAATTTTCCAAATACAGACAGAAATAGCTTAGATTCTTCTTAGTGAATTAGAATGGATAATTAGATTAATCTGGGAAATACAATAGGCAAAGTTTTAACTATGATTCTGGTAAATTATCTTGTTTGTATGACTGTGAATCAATATATTAATGAATAATTATTATGACAGTTCACAGACTTTGAAACTATGTAAGGACATCTTATGAAAATAACGTGCAAGTTTTAGCAAGACTCCTGAGGCCATCCACAAAGCTACTCTTGCCATAAATGAATAATTCTTTCAAAACGCGGTCACTGATTCAAGAAGACCGCATAAATTTTCATTCAGATTCATGTGTTCAGTGTGTCTTATACACACTGGGATGGGATAAGTAGCCCATCACATTATCAAACGCAAATGTAGACCCCTTCCAGAGTACCAAGTGGAAGGTGTGAAGTTCCCGCGTGGACTTGCTGTGTAACCAGAAGCAGGTTACTTCAATGTTCCATCTCGTTTTTCTCATCTTAAAATGGTGAGAATAATATCAACCCTCTCTAACTCATGGCACTGGTGTAGCAAATGAAATAATTACATAAGCATGTTATAAAAGATATAAAGATACCAGTATAAAAAGTAAGATTTGTAAAAAACGGTGCAGCTTTAAGTAAATTTACATGGTAAAGTATAAACAGCATGCAAATCTAAAGTTCTCAAAATTAAGTCAGTATACTTTGCTTTTGATTCCAACATTACCACATGATTTATAATAGAGTTTGACCTAGTGATCCATATCCAAAATATTTTCAGTTTTTATTAAATAAAAACAAATTTAGTATAGATTCTAAATTCCCCCACATAATGTGACTTACATGAGTAGCTGAGAGTTTAAATACATTAGTTACTTGAAAGTCTCTCCTTAACAAATCTATAAACTTTGTTAGAGAATACATCATGATTTAGGATTTTTGTCATCCGCATCTCCACCCAGTGCAGGGGAATAAGACTTTGCTTATCCTTGGTACTTAACTCTTTGATAAATGGTTTAATTCAGTTAAGTTGCAAATAATTGCAGAGTTAAATGATTCAAGTTGATACTGGAATGAGGGAAGTATAAATAGATACTTGGGGATAGACTCCCCTAATTGTTATCTCCTACCACACTCTCTAAAGTGTTTTCTGTAGATCACTCATGGAACTTTCACTGGATGCTTATTTCAACAATAGCATTGCTTGCAACTGCAAAGGCATATTTGTCCCAACTAAGGGAGAGATGGAAATGTCTATGGCTGGAATCTTATACAAGGAAACATTAAAAGGAGCAAAAAGTGACCAAAACAATAGAGTCAGCTACCCAAAGGTGTATCAAAAGAGAAATTCATAGTCAAATATTTTTATCATTAAATATAAGAAAGATTAAAAATAACTGAACTAAATAGTCAACTCAAAATGCTAGAAAAATAACAACAAAAACAAGAAAACAAACTAGGATAAAGTACCCACCTTTTCCTTCCAGGGATTTTCCAGACATTCAGAAGCAGAGATACCAGCAGACCTGGGTATTTCAACCTGGCATTTGGACTGGATAATTCTTTGTTGTAGAGCACTGCCTTATACATCATAGGATGTGTAGTAGCATTCCTGACCTCTACTCACTAGATGCCAGTAGCACACGTCCCATGCCCCAGCTCTCCCAACCCCATCCCCACAAGCTGACAAAGAAAAATTTCTCCAGATGGTATCAAATACCCGCTGGGGGGCAAACTCACCTCCATTGGAGAACAACTGATCTTGACAACCAACAGAACAGTAGTAAATCAAGCTCCTATTTGTAGTGTTTGCTGATTTCTGTGTGCAGATACTTCTACCACAGGCTGTATTTCAAGCTACAAATGTGACATCACTGAATGTGGAGCTGGGAAGAGATGCGTAGTAACACCATTATATAGTTTTTCTGTATACACATACAATAGATGTAAATAATACAGATAACAGTTAAATTTAGTTAAAACAATTAGAAACGATGAGTTTTGGAGTATTAACTTTGCTTTTAATATAATTTATTTAATTGTTAATTTATGTAATTTATTTTTAATAATGCCTATGCTTAGCAACTGACTCTTACATTCCTAAAATCTTAGCAATATGCTCTCTCGAGCTTCAGCACACCAATGTATGGGTGCAAAGCAAGGGTAAACCAAATTTATCAAAAACTTCAGCCCAGCCTTAAGTTACCTCAGTCCATGATTAGATTAAAGTAATCTTCCCTTTCCCCTCCCCTCTCTAGCTGCCTATCAAGATAGGTTGAACCATCTATAAAAGAAGAGTGTATCATCCAGTATCCAGTGTTTCATACACAATGTCTGGCATTCATCAAAAATTACCAGGTATACCAAAGTGAAGGACCAAGGGAAATAAACTTACAAATGAAACAGGTCTACACATGGCCCAGATATCCAGATATTTAAATCATCAGACACAGACTTTAAAATAACTCTGATAAATATATTCAAAAAATAAATGACAAAATGGAGAATTTCACTAGAGAAGTAGAATCTACTGTAAAGAATAAAATAGTTATAGTGCTGAAAAATGCCATAACTGAAATATAAACAGAAGAGATGAATTTAACAGCCTGTTGGACATAGAAAAAGCAGGATTAGTGAACAGAAAAACAGGTAAGTAGAAAATATTCAGACAGAAGCTAAGGGAACAAAAAAAAAATGAAAAGTTATTAAAAAGTTAGTACAAGAATTACAGTTTCAGGAATAACATATTACACTCATAGAAAGGGAAGAAATAGGTAATGGGAAAGAAGCAATATTTGAAGAGATAATAGCCAAGAATTTTCCCAAACTGAGAAAAAAAAACCTCAAGTCAAGATTTAAGAAGTGCTATAAATCTGAAACAGGGTGAATACAAAAGAACCCACAACACTGGGATCATGACCTGAGCCGAATCAAGAGTCGGATGCCCAACTGACTGAGCCACCTAGGGGAGGTAGTGGGACCCAGATGTAAGGATTTTAATTAAGATATTAGTAAAAGAAATGTAGCCATGTGTTGAATGAGTAATATGCCATGGCAAGGTAAGATTTATTTCGGGAATGTATGGATAATTCAATATTGGAACATCTTAGGAAAAACTACGATCATTTTAATCATGCCAAGAAGAGGTTTTATAAAAACTTAAAGTACATTCTTTAATTAAAAAAAATTCTTAGTGAAATAGGAATAGACATAAATATTGTGTTTCATCAAATCTAAGAAGCCACTGATTGGAGGAATTATTATTCAAGTAACACCAAAGGAAAAAACCTGCCATATAAATTGTGAAATGCTACTTACTATTTGATCATAGACACATCTAGGTTTCAGCGATGTTAATGTGCTAAATAAAAAAAGTACCCAATCAAATCAATGAAATACCATAAATGGTATTGGGGTAATCAGCTAAATATTAAAAAAAGAAATTTACATCCCACTCTCAATATCTTACAACCCAGTATCTTATACCCCAATAAAATCTAGGTTAAATAAAAAATTTTAAGTATTAACAATAAGACCATACAAGCCCTAGGGGGAAAATATAAAGGTAAATTTGTATAACATTGGGGTGAGGTAAGCCTTTCTAAACAAGATTCCCAAGGCAGAAATCAAAAAATATATGTTTGGACTACCTAAATATTTTACATTTATTTCTACAGCTCAAAATCCCTTACAAAAACTGGCAGACAAACTACCTGGGAGGTGTATATACAACTCATGTAAGAGACAGAAGAGTAATATTCAAATGAATTGAGAAAGACAAGCATTGGGAAATGAGTAGAAGATGTAAAATCTTCCACCTCTTAGAATAAAAAAAAAAAAAAAAATGAAGGGGCGCGTGAGTAGCTCAGTCGTTTGAGCGTCTGACTCTTGATTTTGGCTCAAGTCTTTATCCCAGAGTCGTGGAATTGAGCCCCTTGGTCAGGCTCCATGCTTAAGATTCTCAATCTCTCTCTCTCTCTCTCTCTCTCTCTCTCTCTCTTTCGCTCCCCACTTCTGCCCCTCTCCCCTGCTTGTGCTCTCTCTTTCTCTTTAAAAAAAAGAAAAGAAAAAAAGGATAAAAAATGAAATAAAAGGAGGGATAGTTTTTACTTGTAATATCAAATTCAGTGTTGGTCAAGGTCTGGGAAATTACACTTTAAAATACTGCTGAGTGGAGCGTGGATTGGTAGTAACTTTCTGGACAATAACTTAATGAGTTATGTCATAAGACTTAGAATTCTGCATGCAATTAATCTAGGAAAAACGCTGCTAGCAATTTATTCTAAGAATCATGTTAATGCATTAAAATAAAGCTACAAGAATGTCTTTAATCACTCTATGAGAACAAAAATTAATTTGAATATCCAGCTAAATGAACTACCAAGTGAAAACATATATGACATTTCAAATAATATTACAAAAGAATGTTTAATGGTCTGGAAAGAATTTTAAAATTTTAAATTTAAAATTTACAAAATAATAATTACATGTGATACTTATATTTATAAATACATATTTATAAAATACAAATATCTATAAATATATGAATATAAAACAGTTTAGAATAAGGTTATGTACCATATGTCAATAGTAGTTATTTCTGGGTCATTAGATAATAGGTAATTTTTTTCTTATCTGTCCTTTTGTTTTAAAGATGAACATGTATTTTGGGGGGTAATAAAAAATATTTGAATTGTTTTATCTTTACTTGATGTGTTATAAACATTGAACAATGTGTTTTTATTTATTCATTCATTTATTTATTTAAAGTTTATTGATTTTTGAAAGAGAGCAACTACGAGCAGGGGAGGGGCAGAGAGATGAGAGTACAGAGGATTCAAAGTGGGCTCTGTGCTGACAGCAGACAGCATGACGTGGGGCCCAAATTCATGACTGCAAGAACATCCATCTGACCGTTAACCGAGCCACTCAGGCACCCCTGAACAATTTATTTTAAAAACTTACTTTAAAAATGTCATTCTTCTACCCCCAAATTTATCTTTCCCCAGTGCTAATTGGAAAGAATGAAATAGAATATAATTCCAAATTTATTTTTAAGAGCCCAAATTCATCTTGTCCATTTAATATTTTACTCTTAACCTAACCAGATACTTTACCCCCTGCCTTCTCTTTTATCCCTAAATGACTGGTAATGATACTATTCCAGGAAAGGAAAGGTAACCATTGCGATCTTAAACTTTGCTCAAACCTTCTATTTACTAACCTTCTCTTGGCCTACACTTCAAACATTGTTCCAGGTTTTCTCCCTCCTCATGACTGTCTTCCATCTGCCTATAGTCCTCACCTGGTCTTATTCCCAGACACCTGGAGGTAACTGATGAAGGATAGGACACCAATTTCAGAAGATTTGTACTTATTTCCAGACTTATTTTCATTAACTCTCATGTTTGAACTGGGATTAAAAAAAAAAAAAAGCAACCATTGATTGAGGGCTTACCATGTACCAGGCATTATGCTAAGCACTCTAAAGAAAATTATCTCCTTTATTCTTCTAACTGAAACAGAAAGTCAAAGCTCACAAAAGGTGTGCAATTTACTCAAGGGAACACTGGCAGTAAGAGATGGAGCTATGACACAAATTCAGGTCTGGCTGTCCCTAGAGCCAGCAGTCCTTAGATCCTGCATTATGTTGTAATGCCTCCCTGTATTCCGGCTGATTATTCTTTTTGCTGAGTAATTCACCATCTGGCAGCTATCACGCTCTGGTGTTAATTGGTGCTAATTTTCTAATGATGGCCAGGTGACTATACTTGCATTTTAAAGTGAAGCAAGCTATGATTAAGGTGTAAGACATGTGAGGTTAAAGTCACAATTTTCCCCACTTCCTGTGTGTGACTTTAAATAAGCTACTTAACCTCTGTGAGCCTTAATTTCCTCATTTGCAAGATGAAGATAATACCTGTGTCATGAAAACTTTTGAGAGGATTAAGTAAACAATGTTGAAGTGTATTGTAAGTATAAAAAACACTATAAATATGAAGCATTGATACTAAAGCATTTTAAGGATTGGCGTACATTGCAGCTTTCAAAATGAAAGTTCATTAGAGAACAGGAAGCATGCCACTTACTTAGAACCGAGACCAGAAGGTTAGTTAGTAAGTAATGCTTTAAGCTTCTGGCAAGTTTGTCTGTTTGCTGGGCGATCACTGTGTAGTGGTTATTGCAGACTGGTGTTGATGACAGTGACTGGTGATTTGCCGCAGGGGTGGGATAAGGAGGACACTGATTTTGCTTATCCAGCACAAATCCAGGATACAACAGATAAACAATATCCCTACCTCTCACAAATTGATCAGCCTATTTCTGGAGTGCTGTGCTCTGTGGTTCCGTATAAGACCCTCACCTTAAAAGGCTTATAGACCGAATGGACCACATGCAGGGAAGGACGACTGATGGTTAGGAATCTCAAAACTGTATCACTTGAACAGATGATGGAAGAGAACTGAAAATGCTCAGTTCAAGGGGAGGAAGGAAGGAGTGGAGGCATGGAGCCTTTGTGGTCTATAGTTTGTAAATCTAGGTGTCCATTAGAATCACAAATTCCAAGTCTGTCCCCCTCCAAATTCTGATTTAGCAAGATTGTGGTGGAGCCCAAAGTCTGTTTGTCTTTTAAAGCTCTCCTTTAATTCTTATACTTGGTTACCATGAACCTAGATGAGATGTAAGAAGGATTTGCCTTAGGGTGATGTCAATAGCCGTGAAAGGGAGGGAACAGCCCTATAGAAAACAAACACTTACAGAGAGTAAGTGCTACAAAGATTTCTCAATCGTCTGTTGAGAAAAAGCTGTTACTAAAGATTAATTTGCTGTTTTAAATGTGGCTTGGGGGGAAAAAGATGATTAATTAGCTTTGAAAGTCTGATAGATTTCAGGTTGCAACCTAAAATTTTAGATGCATCCATATTCCCCACAGCATCTTCTAGTGAATATTTATTTGATCAGATTACTACTGCTGCAAAAGACTATTTCCATGACATGTTAATATGTGTTCCATGAAAAAAAAGAGGGTTCTGTGTACTTGAAATACACAGGATTGCTTTTTGGGAAACATGGAGTTAAAATGAATTGCATAGTGGCTTCATTGTAAAAATCAAGGAGTGCACAATTCACTCATGTTCACTGTAAAGCTCCAGAAGTAGATTGTTCTATGTAGCATTTACAAAAATGTCTGATTTCAGAATCTTAATCTAGGAGTATACTGTGCAGCTGATGTTACCGATGACACACATTAGGGTATGCCACAATAGACAAAGAAGATATTTAAGGTTAGTTTGTAGAGCAAAATATATAGAAATCACATAAGGGATGAACCTAGGCTATGAAATGATACAGAGACTCAGAAGACTAAGAACCAGTCATTGGGCTTGGCAATTGTGAGAGAACAATTTCCTAAGAAGTAGTAGTGAGAGTAAAGATTGTGAAGATTTTCGGATATAGTCTCATGCTTTCAAACCACAAACCAAAGTGGAGGTAATGTAAAATATTTAAAATTGGACTGATCCCAGAAAACATAGTCATCATGGTCACATCATTAGAGTGAAGGTAGGAATGGTAAGCCTAACTCCTTATAACTGGAGGGAAAGCAAACTCAAGGGAAAATTTTATCTTATGTTTTTGATAAACTGAAGAAAGGCATAAAGAAGGACATATTTAAGGTATTAGAAATGAGGGAAAGAGATTTAAAGACCAGATAGAGTAAATTTTAAAACAGAAGATTAATTTTTGTCCTTTTGGGAGATAGGTAAAAGGAATTCTTATTTTTTTTTTACACTTTTTTAAAATCTTTATTTTTGAGAGAGAGAGAGACAGAGTGTGAGTAGGGGAGGAACAGAGAAAGAGGGAGACACAGAATCCAAAGCAGGCTCCAGGCTCTGAGTTGTTGGCACAGAGCCCGGCTCAGGACTCGAACCCGTGAACCATGAGTTCATGACCTAAGCCAAAGTCAGATGCTTAACCGACTGAGCCACCCAGTCGCCCCCAAAGGAATTCTTTTAGATTAGTGATTGTCCATCTGTGAGATAAGTGTTTAATATTTAGTTTTTTGGATTGTCTACATTTTTTTTTGCCTGTGTGTGTTAAAGGATCCTTGCCATAGAGTAGGAGTTCAACACAGGGCAGCTCTTGTTATATCGCTGTATCTTCTCCTATTTGAACGCTTTACTGTGTTACACCACCAGTGAGTAGACAAAGGAAAGGAGACTCAAAGTCAAAGCAGATCACTGTATTTGTTACATTATGTCATTACTCTATTTCATAATCCTGCATTAGCTGGAAGTAACCCATGCATCCTTCTATTTATATTTTCTCTCTATTATCTTGCATTGTGCTTGGAACAAACTACACTTGTTCATTAGTACCTTGATAGATTTTTCAGTGCTCATCCTACTTGAAGTTTTTCTGCTCTTAGGGAAGTTGGCTTTATGCTGCTGGAGATTTGCACATTTTACTTCTATGTACTCACTTAAGTATATAGTGTTAATGGCAGTTGCATGACTCATAGTCTGCATGAGCATAAATTAACTCCACTACCTCTGTGGTGTGCCCTCTTTGAGATTGCTCTGGAAGACCACCCAGAAGTGGAATTTCCACAAACTGCAAAGGCTCATTCAACTTAAGAAACTGAGTAGCACTGACCAAATTACACCTGCATCCTCCAGTATGAACTAGCTACCCATTTGCTTCTGATTGAGGTTCAAATTGTTGATCTTAAACTGTAAAGGGCTTTATGGGCTGAATTATGGCTACTTTAAACAAGACTTTTTCCTTAAAATCAAGTGCTTTGCACATAGTGAGCACTCCATAAATGCTTTTGACTACGACTTCATGAACGTCCACATCTTTTGGTGAACTTCTTTTCATGGTCTCCAGCTTTCAGGGAAGGCTTTTTGATATTGAATGTTTGTCTTTCATATTATCTTTCCTTGGGAGTGTAATGGAGTGTAAATTTACTGACTACACAAGACACATCACCTTAATGATGAATCTTTTTAGGTGATTTGCTGGCCCAGTCTGAGTAATTCATGGAATCTAAGGATTTATCATTTGATTCGTGTGGGCAGAGACAATAGCTATGAAATCAAATATTTTTAGTAAGTTCACCAAGAAAGTAGCAAATGTATTATTATTATTATTATTATTATTAATATTATTATTATTATTATTTTGCCTGGGAATTGGGTCTTTTCTGACAGATTTTTCACTTGTTTGGTGCTTAGTTCATTGCTCCCACAAAGATAACTTTATAATGGCGATATGTAACAATTTGTGAATGTGGAAGTTTACACAAAAGCCCTGGGAAATTTTTTACTTCCTTATTGGGCAAAAAGTTACTTTGGAAACTACTAATATAAACAAATTGAAATACGAAGAAAAGCAGGATGCTTTGTTATTTTAAATAGAAGTCTTCTTTGCTTTAAAGGAATGCCATCCAGGTCAGTGGTTCTTAGGATCATCTGGAGAACTGAAAAGTATAGATTTCCAAATTCTTCGATCGATCTGTGCTTTATGAAAGCTTGATATAATTCAGAACATCCTATATCTTCCAGATTTATTTACTTGGGTAACCAATGATTTAGTACTAATTTTTATTTCAAAGTTAGGTCAAGGAACATTTTATACCATCTTTTTCAAGGCAGTTACATAGTTTTCTATTAGAGAGTAGGCTTTTTCTGTCTTTATGATTAACAAAAATATAGTAATCTGAGATCCTGTGAGGGACCATAGAGCTTGAAACTTTATTGATCCTACCAAGTCACAAGAATAAATCAGGAATTAGCAAAAAATAGAAGTGGCAAGTGATTCAGAAGCAGCCTACTCTTCTCTTGCTTCTCCCCATATACTAAATAAAGGTCCTGTTCGTTATCTACCTAGTTACTTGAGTAAAAATTCCAAGAGTCATCCTTAATTCTTCTTTCCTTCACCCTCCGTGTCTAATCTACCAATACATTTTGCACTGTGCACTTTCAAAATATATTTCGATTCTGAGTCCTCACCATATCCACTGCTTCACCTGCACCTGCACTTCTGTGATGGTCTTTCTGCTGCGGCTTTCTTTTCTTAATAGATTTTATTTTTTTGAACAGTTTTGGATTTGCAGAAAAATTGAAGAGTTTGTACAGAGAGACCCCGTATACTTTCTTACCCAGTTTCTCCTATTATTAATTTCTTATATTTGTAGAGTATATTTGTTATAATTTATGAACTAATATTGATACATTTTTATTAACTAAAGTCCATACTTTATTCAGATTTCCTTCGTTTATACCTAATGTCCCTTTTTTCGGTTCCAGGATTTTATCCAGGGAACCACATTACATTTACTCGTCATGTCTCCTCAGATTTTTCTTGACTATGACAGTTTCTCAAACTTTCCTTATTTTTGATGACTTTTAAAGTTTGGAGGAATATTGGAGGTATTTTGTAGGATGCCCCTCTATTGGAATTTGTCTGAGGTTTTTCTCATAGTTAGACTGAGGTTATGGGTTTTGGCAAGGAAGATCACAGAGATAAAGTGCCATTTTAATCACATCATATCAAGGGTATATACTATCAACATGGTATCGCGTTTAATGTTGCCCTTGGTCACATGGCTGAGGCAGTGTTTGTTAGGTTTCCCCACTGCAAAGTTACTCTGTTTCCCCCTTCCTGTACTGTTTGGAAGGAAGTCACTATGCACAGTCCACACTTAGGGAGTGGGGAGTTATGTTCTTCATCTTGAGAGCAGAGTAGCTACATAAATTATTTGGAATTCTTCTGCAAAGAGAAATTTGTGTCTTTTCTCTCATTTATTTAATTAATCATTTATTTATATCAATGTGGACACATGGATATTTAGTTTATACTTTGGCTTATAATCCAATACTACGATATTTTACTGTTCATACTATTCCAGCTTCGGCTATTAGGAGCTCTTTTAGTTGGCTCCTGTGTCCCTTTGACATATCTCCATCAATGGAGGGCTTTTATTTGTTTGTTTATTTTTGAGCCCTTCTTTGCTTTATAGCACTACTTGAGAATCCAGGCTTATGTTGTATATTCCCTACCCCAGTTCTAGAATCAGTCATTTCTCCAAGGAGCTCTGGCTCTTTTTATTAGAGAATGGTATTAAAAACCAAGATCTGGGGATGCCTGGGTGGCTTAGTCGGTTAAGCGTCCAGCTCTTGACCTCAGTTCAGGTTCTGATCACAGGCTTGTGAATTCAAGCCCTGTGTTGGGCTCCGCACTGGGCATGAAGCCTACTTAAAACACCACCACCACCAAGATGGGATGCCAGGTGGGCTCTCTGTTTTGGTTGTTGTTCCAATGTAGTTCATTTTTCACATAGCTGAGTGAAAATTTAAATAATTGTAATTAGATTATAATTCATTCTTTAAAAACTCTGATGATTGATCCTTAAAAATCACATCTCCTTGCAATGGCTTTTCTGATTTCATCTGTTGCCATTCTCTCTTTCATTCACTTCTTTCCAGATACATTGGCCTTTATTTGCTCCTCTTTTCCCCCTTCCTCCTTTCTGCCCCCCTCCTGCTCCTTTTCTTTCTTCTTCATGCCAATCTTGGGTTCTTGCATTTGCCCTTTCCTTGGGAATCTGTACCAAAATTCTGTTTTGCACCTACATTGAATGTGGGCTCTTCCTCATTCTTTGGTGCCAACTGAAATGTCATATCCTCCTAAAGCATATCTCTAACTGTTTATTTAAAATAGGTCCCCTGCCCTCCCCGCTCCCCCCCCCTCCAGGAACTTTCTATCCCAGAATACTCTAGAGTTTATAATGGAAGGCACTCTATTTCAGCTTCTATCTGAAATCATCTTATTTGTGTGGTTTTTTGCTCTCTGACTCTGTTTACCAGAGTGTGAGCTCCATGAGAGCAGGGATGCTGTCTGACTTAGTCTCTGCTGTGTCCCAGAGCCTACTGCAGTGCCTGTACACAGTCAGTGCTCCATTCATATGTGTAATGGATGAATGGGAAAAGGAACCGATGACTTTCTCATCCATTTTGCCCTTGAAAGTTTACCTTAGGCTGAGTCTTAATGGCTTCAATGAGAAATGCAAGATTTTTAAGTGAAATAATGAATGAATTTAAGATTCTCATGAAAATTAGTTCCTATTTCAATTAATTATTGAATTGTGTAATCCTAAAATTCTCAAGGAAAATTTATTCCTATGGCATTTCCCTATGTACCTCATTATAGGGCTCTGCTTATCCCTTCAAAGAATTCCTATAGAGTTCTGGAAAGTGTAGAGGATGATATTCTTTTATCTTTCCATCTCCCATTGACATCCTTGGTGGCTCCTGAGGTATATAAAGTCTTTGCCTCTACACTCATCAAGTTTGGATTGCCCTTGTTTGAGTTTCTTTTGTTGTCTCTCTCTAAAATTTTAAGATCTGCCAATTATTATGTCTAGCACTAACCTGGCAGCCACAATTTCTATTGTTCTACTTCTGATTACAACCTAGAGTAGAAATGAGAATTTCCAGGGAAAGTAAGAAAACAAATATTATGTGTAAAACTGATGTAGGGCAATAAATTTTACTACTTCCCAAGTCTGTCTCACCCCCCAGAGAGCACGTGCCAAGTCTGTACACAATACCAGTGTGAAAGAACCAGGCAAAGCCATTGGAAACATTCTCCCACAGCGATATGATGAGACAAAGAGCCCATTGATCAGGGTCTTAGGTCTGCCCACTGGTGGTCTCTGGTAATTTGCAGGAGTAGCTGCCCTGTGCTCAAAACACAGGTAAAGACTTTGGCCGACAGTGGTTCAAAATAGTGAGGGAAAATAGAGAAATCAAAATTATATTGTACCTAACATGGGTAAAAGTGTATAAGAGCTGTGGACATTTTTATTTCCAGCTAATTTCTGGGTTTTTGGCTTTTCCTGGAGGTTTGAGGTTGCTAAACCTCTGGCTGAAGAAGAAACGAAAGGCAGTGGTGTGCTAGGGCCGCCATAACACAGTACCACCGACTGGGTGGCAGAAGCAGCAGACATGTATTGTCTCACGGCTTTGCAAGCGGCAAGTTCCAGATCAAGATGGCAGCAGAGTTGCTGTCTCCTGAGGCTTCTCCTCTTCTCTTGTGGGTGGCTGTCTTCCCTCTGTGTCTTCATCCGGTCTTCCTTCCATGTGTGTCCATGTCCTGATTCTCTTTTCTCATAAGGACACCAGTCATACTGGAGTAGGGTCCACTTGAATGACTTCATTTTAACTTAATTACCTCTTTTTTAAAAAACGTTTTTATTTATTTTTGAGAGAGAGAGAGACAGCGTGAGCAGGGGAGGGTCAGAGAGAGCGGGAGACACAGAATCTGAAGACAGGCTCCAGGCTCTGAGCTAGCTGTCAGCACAGAGCTCGATTTGGGGCTTGAACACACGAACCGTGAGATCATGACCTGAGCTGAAGTCGGACGCTCAATCGACTGAGCCACCCAGGCACCCCATTAATTATCTCTTTAAAAACCCTATTTTCAAATACAGTCATAGTACCAGGGGTTAGAACTTCATAAGAATTTTGGGAGGACAGTTCATAATATGACGAAGGCATACTCTATTCTCTTTAACACTGTTTTTCTTTAGTGTTTTGAGTTTATTTTCAATAGCTAAGATATCTTTAGTTTAAAAGCTTTATTCTCCCTAAAGAATTAAATATATAGCAGAAACAATTAAATTATTTTCAAGGAAATGTATGATTAAGTGCTGTAAATGATCCTGGAATTTAAAGAAGGCAGTTATCAATATGGTCTGGGGAGCAATTGTGGAACCTGGGAGCCAAAAATGGCCTTAAGAATTGTCTGTTTATTCAGTCTGATTCATCTGTAGGCTTGAGTTCTATAGAAGCAGATTTTTATCACCTCACACTCACTTCCTCTGTTCTCTCCTTTCCCTATCTCCTTTTCTTTATTCTTGGGAACTACAGAAAACTGTAGACAGCTACCTCTCCACGAAATAGTTTGTGTGGAGCAACCCTGATTTCTTTCAAATGCCTCATTTTACTAATGAGGAAAATGGAGCTCACAAGTTAAATGCCTTATCCTAGTTTCTGAACTAGATTCCAGGTCTCTTGATTTGTCCTGCAAAATGCTGTCGAGTGCATTGCATAACTATTTAGTTAGAGAATGGTTCATTTGTCTTTTAAGGACAAATAAGATTTCTTCTCTACATTTTGTAAACAGATCATTTATATTATTTTGCATTAGTCGTCCTTCCCTCTTAAATATTTCCAGTTCCTTCAGTTATTTTTATTTATTTATTTATTTATTTATTTATTTATTTATTTATTTTGAGAGAGACAGAGATAGTGTGAGTTGGGAAGGGACAGAGAGAGAGGAGAGAGAGAGAATTCCAAACAGGCTCTGCACTGTCAGCGTAGAGCCCGATGTGGGGCATGAACCCACGAAGCTGTGAGATCAGGTCCTTAGCCAAAACCAAGAGTTGGAGGCTTATCTGACTGAGCCACCCAGGTGCCCCTTTATTCCTTTATTTGTCAGTTTAAATCTATTCTTTTCCTTTCTGTATATTTTTCTGTGTTTTGTATTTATAGCATCATTATCATCAAATTATAACATAAAGGCCTATGTTTTAAACACAAAAGTAGATAGATCATAACAGTATTGCTTTGATGGCAATATCAGAATATGAAAAGTAACAGAAATACCCAAGTAAAAGTGGCCTAACCATGACAGACTTGACTAACTCAACAAGGAATCTAGAAGAGAAAAGCTGTTCTGGAACTGGAATGATGTCAAAGTTCTGTGTTGGCATTTCTGTGATTCTCTTGGCCTTCCCCTCAGGGTTATAAGATTGTTATAGCAATCTTATTCTAGGTGCCATATCCTCACACAGTAACTTCAAAGGTAGGAAACAGAGAGAGAGAGGGAGAGAGAAAGGGCCTTCTCCCTAAATCACCCCTGTTCTTCTCATGGAGAAAAACCTTTCCAAGAAGTGTCCTAGCAGACCTACCTGTACCTCTCACTGCTCAGAACTGGGTCACATGCCTGTCCTGGAACCAGCCCCTGACAAAAGAGAGTAGGGTTGCCACAACTGGCAGAGCCTAATTATGATTTATTCCTGGGGTGGACACATCTTTAGCACTCTTCAAAAATCGAAATTCTGTTTTAAGGGAAAAGGAAGACTGGCTGTTAGATAGGGAACAAATAGTGTCTGCCACAATTGTTGAACTCTTTTAATATGGTCAGATAATCTCATGGATGAATGTAGAATTACAACTCTGATGAGTGCAAAGAAGGAGCGATTGGTGCTATACGGGTATAAACTAAAGGAATTTAATGTAGTCTGGCCACTCTTTGAAGAACTGATAATTAAGCTAACATGTGGAGAGAGCTTTAGAAGTTAAGTAGGCAGAGGGGTTAAGAGATACTAGAATGGGAGTGCAGGGGGAAGGAGAGGCGTTCCAAGCAGAGGAAGTATATTATGTTTCTGTAGTGAAAGAAGGGGCACAGATATTCACCGCTACTCTTACTAGCCTCTGGTGTCATGAAGGCCTTTGAATTACTTTTAGAGTAAGAGGGAATTCTTAGGCTTATAAGTAGGATCCTGAAGTGTTGGAATTTCTGAAAATTTTCTATGCTTTAAGTGGACAACAAGGGCACTGGGTGGCTCAGTCAGTTAAGCATCTGACTCTTGTTTCAGCTTAGGTCATGATCTCATGGTATGTGAGATCAAGCCCTATGTTGGGCTCTGCACTGACAGTGCAGAGCCTGATTGGAAGTCTCTCTCTCTCCCTCTCCCCCACTCACTCGTGTGCTCTGTCTCTTCTCAAAATAAATAAATAAACTTAAAAAAAAAAAGAAATTTAAGGGGAGAACAGTACAGGTTATTTGACCTGGATTGTCCAAGAAAATCCTGGGTATGGAGTTGACTTATATAATGACCTCATAGACAAAAATCAGTCTGTTACACCTTCTTCTTCCTTCTAAAAATTTTCTGGCTAGAATCTTAGATTGACATCAATTAAAGGCAGTAAGAACAGAGGCTCCTGCATGGCTCAGTTGGTTAGGCGTTTAACTCTTGATTTGGGCTCAGGTCATGTTCCCACAGTTTGTCAGTTCAAGCCCTGTGTCCTTTTCCACATCTCTCTCTCTCTCTCTCTCTCTCTCTCTCTCTCTCTCTCTGCTTCTTCCCCGCTCATGCTCTCTCTGTCTCTCAAAATAAAAAACAAATAAACTTAAAAAAACCCAATAAGAATAGCACCCTCACTTTTCTACGTTACCTGAAACTTTTTGGCATGGTGACTGCATTACCTTCATGTAGCTCATACATCGTTCTCATTAAAAATTTTTTTTAATTGAATTGAACATTAAGCAAAAGACAATTTCTCTGAGATTTTGTGCATTCTTCATAAGAGACAATAAAATTTAAAAAAATAATAAAGTAACAATTTTTGATGTCAGTACACATAGAACTTTCATGGACACTAGGTTAAATCCTAAAAATAGAGATAAGTAGTTTTATAAATTTGTGCAGGACTATAGAACTCTAACCAAGGACTAAGGCTGCCCTCTTTTGAAAATCTATAGTTGTATTATCAAAAGAATGCATATATCATATGTTTTAATTATTTAAAAAGTAGTAACGGTACTGAAATTCTCCTAGCAACTACAAATTCATGAAGGCTCTTCAGGTTTAAAAATTTGGGAGTTTTAATTTAAGCCTTTTTTTTTAGTGTGATAATATTGTTACAAGTGCTCTCAAATAATAGTGGCTTAAACATGATAACAGGATTGATATGGTGCTATTAGCGTGCATGAGTACCTTCAGTACAGAGTGGTGAAAGGCTGACGCTCTGATAGCAGCTTCTCTCTCATGATCTAAGAATGGCTGCTTCCATGCCTGGGATCACATCTACATTCCAGCCAGGGGGAAGAAGAGAGGGATACAATTCTATTGAGGGGCATGACTCACATGTTATACACATTAGTTCTGCTTGCATCCTTCTGGCAAGAACTTAGTCACGGGGTCACAACTAGCTACAAGAGAGGTGGGATATATTGTGGAAAAATCGTTTTACCTAGGACGTCCATGGACCCATCTAAAACTTAGTCTGTTTCTAAATTTAAAAGTGGAGCATGGATACTGAAAGACAGTAGCAGTCTGTGCTATACTCACCATCTTCTGGCAGTTGCCAAAGGGACTGGTTGAGTGGCTCTCAGCTCAGATGCAAGCATGTAATCAAGGGGTAAAATGGGTGTCTGTGGAGACACAATTCTACTTATGCATCTTAGACCCCATATAACCTTACTTTATGCATTTTCATATCCCTGCCATCTAGCTTAATAAACTACTGGAAAAAAAAAAGCACAGCATACATGGTTTGGAAGGAATGAGTGAACATCTTTTTTTTTTTTGCCCTTCTTGTATTATCTGTATTATGTGTGAATTCTTTTTTTCACATTTGCCATTTGTATGTTGCTGTCTATATTTTACTTACTTTCTTAAAGAGGATTTAGAGGGAGAGATGATCATAGTCCATAGTCCATAGTTTGTGTCTTATATGTGTATGTGTATATAGAAAATCTGAGAAATCTTATTCAACTTATACCATAGGACCAATTTTCCTTAACCCTCAAACTGAGAGTATTAACTCTATTATTATGTCTTAATTATTAATAGAGTAGTTGTGTGTTCTTTGAAGGTTCAGTACTGTGTCTGAGAATTCTAAAAATACTCTTGTTTTTAAACTGATACCTAACATCATTAATTAGTTTGTGAAGATGTTTTCTCTGCACTTTATGTGTGTATTTTACATATTGTCCTGCTATCTCTGGAGAAGATAAGATGGTCTGAGGAATAAAAGTTTTTTTATATGATTTTTGATATCTCAAAAGATGTATTTTATAGAGGTTTGGGCCATTATACCTTATTTTTAGCCACCTTTTAGTTTACAGATTCATTTGTTCATGTATTAATTCCTACTACAAATTTCTTTAAAGTTGAGTTATTTGTTTTGAGAGAGAGAGAGAGAGAGAGAGCGAGCGAGCAAGCCACCTTTTAGTTTACAGATTCATTTGTTCATGTATTAATTCCTACTACATATTTCTTTAAAGTTTTTAAAGTGTTTTGAGAGAGAGAGAGAGAGAGAGAGCGAGCAAGCCACCTTTTAGTTTACAGATTCATTTGTTCATGTATTAATTCCTACTACAAATTTATTTAAAGTTGAGTTATTTGTTTTGAGAGAGAGAGAGAGAGAGAGAGAGAGAGAGCGAGCAAGCAGGAGAGGGAAAGAGAGGGAGAGAGAGAGAGAATACAAAGCAGGCTTTGCGCCCTGAGCATGGAGCCCGATGCAGGGCTCGAACGCACAAACCATGAGATCATGACCTGAACTGAAACCAAGAGTTGGATGCTTAACCGACTGAGCCACCCAGGTGCCTCCCTACTATAAATTTTTAAAAACTCTTAAATGTCACATGCTGCAGTAAGTGTTGGGAATATGAAGATGGATGAAACCCAATCAGCATCTGGCTGAGGTTAGTGTCTGGGAGGCAAGGGGGACAGGCAGGGTGCTGATGGGATTGACTGAGGTGTGTCTTCATAGTTGAGTAAGAGTTTGTCAGTGATGAGCTGGGGGGAGGGCATTCTAGGCTGAGGGTACTGGATGCAGGCTCATAATCTGGGAATGATTTTTTATTTGGTGAGAGTGAAGGCTACGCTGTGAATTAGAGATGGGCTGGAAGAGACTGGACTGGGGCCCCGCAGACACCATGCAGAGGAGTGTGAGCTGGATGTCCCTCGATCAGTAGCTTTGAAATTTTTTTGTCTGTGACCCAGAGTAAGACTTACCTTGTTACATGGTGATTTATTACCAGGCCTGGTCCTACCACATGCAGGACCTGAGCAAGAGGAAAAATGGGGATACAAGATAGCTAGTTGTTTAAGAAGTTATCAATCAAGGCAATAAACTGTTAGAAAGGGCTGTACCAATCTACTCTGACAAAAACAGTGAAAACTGTGTGTAAAACCATTGATACCAAATAACAGAGAACAGTGCAAATTTAAAGTTAATTTAGACTTCCACCAAAAGACTATTATTCATTATTCATCCTGGGGAAATGCAGAGACAATGGCAAGTGGGCCAAGTGGGAGAAGAGGAGGAGAAGGCTCCCTCAGCCTTCTCTTCCAAAGGCTGTGGAATCCATAAGAGAATATCTCCTTTGTTTTCTTCTCTTCTGGGGCGGGGGTAGGGAGGAGCTCTTTCATTTCAGCCAGACTGTCCTATCATCACCCCTTCCCTATCTCCACCGGGCCTGCACCTGAGTTCCCAGGCTATGTAGGCCTTGCCAGTCTGGTCCAAGGGGGCACCCTCTGGCCCCTAGGTGCTCCCATTCTCCACTCTCATGGAAGGGTTTGAATTAAGAATTCTCTGAGCAGAAATATCATCTTGCCCTCCCCTGCTTGTTTCCCCTTCCTTCTGCCCTCAGCTCCAAGCTCCCTCCTTCAAGCAACAGCTTTTGGCCATTCCTCTGGCTTGAGGTACATACACTAGTAGCACGACCTGACTTGTAGAGAGGGCCCATCTAGGTTGAGGAAGCCAGCTCAGGCCATTTGGGTGGAGAATGCTGGGAACCGTGGTACTTGGAACTTTGGATACAAGAAGGGACTCCTTGCCTGGTGGAGAGGAGGGCACAGCCAGAGGAAGACCAGAGCAGAGCCTTTTTGCTCAGTTGTAAGGGTAGTGCACACACACATGCCATCATGCGCACATACAAATGCACATACATACACCTAAACATTACACAAAATTGCACATACTCTCAATATGTGAAGTGCATTTGTCTTCTTTTCTATTCCATTTCAGTTTTTAAAAAAAATAGTAGTTGTATTAAATTAATTTTATAATCCACTAGTGGGTCAATTTGTGACCCAACTTTGGAAAGCTCTGCTCTAGTTTTTGAGGTGGTGGTGATGTGGTCAGATTAGTGTTTTGGAAACATCTGGCAGCTGATGGGGTGATGGATTAGATCAGTGGGTGGGATTTCTGGTTATGAGATTCTGAGTCAAAGATAAGCCCAAAGATGATAAGATTAAGAACAGAGAGAAGGGGAAGGTAGTGAAATCAACAGGTCTTGGTGACTAATTTGATACTGGGGGTGCAGAAGAAAACTAGAACAATATCGTGATGTCCAATTTCAGTGATAGGGAACATAGCAGAGAATTATATTTGAGGGAAAATAAATTGAATTCAGCTTAGTACATAGATCATTTGGGGTCCCAGTGCAACATTCAGGTAGTATTGCTTGTTAGTTGGAGAGAGGTTTAGTAAAGTAGGGATGGGAACAGGACTTTTGGTTTAGCAATAGGAAGTCACTGATAAGCCTTAGCAAGGACAGATTGTGGTGGCTCAGACAGTGAATATGTTGGGAGGTCAGGAGAAGAAAACATATATCATAGGATATAGTTTATCCTTTCCATAGACTTGATCATGAACACAGGAAGAAAGCAGATAACAAGAATAAGGCACCTACTTGAAGGAGGACATTTATTTAATTCCTGAGCACTCCTCTTCAGCAGGGAGGAGGAACCCGAGGAAACCTGCATATTGAAAATACAAGAGAGGGGTGCCTGAGTGGCTCAGCCCGTTTTAAGCATTGGACTCTGGATCTTGGCTCAGGTTACAATCTCATGGTTTGTGAGTTCAAGCCCTGTGTCGGGCTCTGCGCTGACAGCACAGAGCCTGCTTAGGATTCTCTCTCTTCTCTTCTCGCTCTCTTTCTTAAAATAAATCAATAAACTTAAAAAAAGAAAGATACAGCAGAGAGAAGGAGTCATTCATCCAGCCTGGTTTCAGGGCAGATGAGAGAATGCATTTTAGCACATAAGTGGAGAAAAGCTCAGACAGAAGGGAAAACACCTATCCGGGTGAGAAGGATGTGTGTATGTGTTGGCAGAAGTTCCCCTCATCAGACCGTTGTTGGGTACGAGCAGCAGGCGCCGCTAAGTGCCATGGCTGCAGAGGTTGGGGAGGTGTAGTGGGGAAGATAGTCAAGGGAACCAGCAGGACGTGGGGCCAGTGCCCTTTAGAGTTGTGCTCAGGGATGCTGGGAACAAAGGAGAGGGCGTGAGGCAAGGCTTTCCAGAAGAGGAGAGAGGAAAAAAAGCAAAAATGGTTTGCACCTGAAAGAGCTGTCGGGGCCAGCTAAGGGAAAGATTGAGATGAGGAGTGTGGTCAGGCCAAGGCTTGGGAGAGCGGACCTGGATCGCACTGCTGGTTATGGACAACCATAGCTGTAACAACACTTTTTTGTATTTATGATTATTGACTCCAAGCGTCAGGTGAAACCTTATTTGCGAATACTTGAGAAAATGGATTTTTATGACAAAGAAAGCTGCTTCTGGCTTATCCTCTCCCCCTCTCCCCTTTGATGACTTCTCTTGAAACTAATTTAGGTAAAGAAAGCCACCGCTTCCAAAAGTGCTTTGGTACCCTGGCATCATTTCAAAGAAATCTCCTTTCCCACTTAGTTAACTACATTTCCCCAGGAAAAAAAAAAATCTTCTCTGTCAATGTAACATCCCTTAACAGGACTCCTGCTGGTGGGTTCTTGTATCTTGCTGTCGCATCTGTGAACATATATACTATTGATTGTTAATGTGTGATATAAATCCTACCGGAGCATGCCCACTAATTGGTTTGAGAGCTAGATATAGACAATGCTGTCTTATAGTAGCCTGTGTAGATAGGCCTAGTCATAGGGTTAATTCTGCTTGACAGCACATCAGCAGCATCTTGAGAGTAATTACCCAACAGAAGTTTTCCCACAGCCGAACCGAGAGCTTCAAAGGCTTCTGAATTTACAACCAGTATTAACCTATATCTGAAACATAATGTTCCCACAAGGGCTCAGATTTTTTTTTCCTCTCTCTTATTAAATGTATGGGGTTACCAGGTTCATTTACTCAGTGAAGAACTTAGTGAAAAATTACTTGGTGTTGAATAATTGGAAATCTTTAATAATAAGTAAAGAAGAAAAATTTAAATTTGAGGTTTTTTATTGCTTTTATTATATTATGGAAACAAGTTAATCTGCCTCTTTTTTTTTTAACACAATTTATCCTCCTCTCAAAATAAGTTAAAAAGTTAGTGTCTTTTTTTATACTGTGCTATCTCTGCAGATATGTGCATGTTCAGGGGACCTAGGATAATGCATATGTTTAAAATAGTTAAAATTGATATATATTTACATTTTAAAAAGCTATTTTCCTTGTTGGCCATTGAACTGAAATCTATAACCATTACATCCCTTCCCATTAATGTACCAGTTGTTCTTTAATATGCAAGTTTTATATTGTAAAACATTTCTTTCTCTTTGCAGGTCAGAAACCAAATTTGACTCCGGTTCAGGTATGTTTACATTAGTAATGTTATTCTGAGTGTATTTTATTTACATTATTCTCTGGGGAGCAACTCATCAGATCAAGAGCCATTTTGATTTTAAACAGACTAGGCAGCCTCTTTTCAAAATATGAACCCCACCTCAAAGCAGAGCGATTGGCTGCCTGGAATCATAACTTGAGATGTTCACTTTGGGATTCTCGATAGTTCTGCAATAAGCATTAAATGCTCTATCTCTGCAGAGTTTCATTTTAAGAGCAGAAGTGGGGGTTGTACATACTTATGGCTCAAAATACAATATTATTCTCTCAGTAGGCAAAGCAATCCTGAATAATTTGAAGATTATGTGCAAGTGACTTGTCATCAAATGTGGGTAATAAATACACTTGATCCAGCGAACGATAGTATATGTGCTGCCAAAGCAAGCACTAATCCAGCAAACTATAAAGAGTTTTAGCTAGTAGAAATGGAAGTTTCTTTATGATTTATTAGTTTTTTTTAAAAATATATTTTGTTGTGGGGGGGGTAATGGAAAACTAAGACACCTTAAGCCATTACTTTGTATCTATCAAGACAAAATTTACATTCTTACAAACAGTGGCATATCAGTCCCATTAGATGTTTTCTTTTCATTAAGCATGAAGGTAGTCATATAATCCTTAGGTTTGACTGAGGCTTTATGTCATTTTCTGAGATTTATGTGCTCCAGAGTTTCTAATAGTGTATATAATTAAAGCGTAAAAATTCCCTCTTATTCAGTACAAAGGAATTATACCCTTTAGTGAACTGTTAATAGATAAATAAACATTGATTATTTTTGATTTTTCCAGAAGAAAATAATTTTCAGAGAAACATAGAATTTGTTGAATTTAAAAGTAACATTCTGACTCTGGTTTGAGTTCCATTATGTTTTAACTTAAAAAAAAGTTTTTGTTTATTATGCTCACAAAGGAACTAAGGACTATATATTCTCTTTGGTGGTTGTGTTAAAGAGCCAACGTGCTCTTTCTCCTTAAAAGCTTTGTCTTTCTTTTATTATATACCTTTGTGAATGTCTCCAACTCGGTGAGACTCTTTAATATGAAGTTTAAAATCTTTAAGTATAATAAAAAATAAATGAATAGAATTGATAGAGACTGAATTTTAACATGAAAGTGGGATGTCTTTTTATCATTGCCACTAAGTCACCAAGTGTTATATTAAGGGCCTCCTTTGTTGTGATCTGGTTTAATTCCCTAAACATCAAGTCAGAAACTGATTTTAGGGTACAGGATCTGGAACACAGTTCTCAAAAGCGAAAAAGTCGACTAGGTTCATTTTGAAGGTAAAACCTGGACATAGTGTAGAAAATTGAAATATTAGGCAGCTGTTGTCAAAGTCAGGAAATTTATGTTGAATTTTCAAATCCAAATTAAAGTATGCTGCTAAATTCCTGTAGTGATAGTTATTACATCTGTACAGACGTATATCTTTCACTCTTGTGACCAAAGATTTTGTTCATGATTCTTATTTTTTCCAAGTCCTAATTTTTAAGAAAAGGTTTATCACGGACAACATCTGCATGTCTTTGAAAACTACAGAGTTCTGTACTCTGAAAAATCTTATGGGGAATACTGATTAAAAGTTTATTTATTCTTTTAATTTTGAATTTAAATATGTCATGGAAAGAATTCAGATGGTTTCAAATTAAGAAACAGGTAATTATGTTTTCTTATAAGCTCTTTTTAGCTTAGTATCAAATGAGGGAATCATGGCAAAGGAAGCTAGAGCTGTATTCTTTGGCATGCTCCATCATGCAAATTTTGGTTAGAAATAAGAAAGCATATTGGAACAATTAAATGTATGACTTTAATAGGTTCAGATTCTCTATTGTTCATCAGATACAGAAAGTGACCTAGCTCTGCTTTATGTTGTATACAGCTGTAAGAGTGTTCCTGACACACTCATTTTGTAAATGAAGGAAGATGCCAATCTTACCAGGGCAAAACAAAACAAAACAAAAACACTTAAAAAATAAATAGTACGGTCAATGACTAGCCATAAAGGAAAGGATTTCAAAGTCAAATGTTACATGTATATACATGTGTCTATACCTCCCCTTCCCAGTGAGGAACCTAACTTATGCAGGGCATAGTGCACATTTATAATTTGTGTAACTGAGTTTCTGACTGTGGAGTGAGATTCATGAGGAAGGAAGGGAAGTTTTCACAGTCAGCACATGGTGGGGGCGGGGGGGAATGTCAGTTGTTGAATGATCAGCCTGGAGAGAAATTTGAATTTTTTCTCATCAAAATTGTATCAACTTTTTTCCACAGAAGCATCCACAAACAACTTGTGTTTTTTAAAATTTCAAAAAATTTTATAATGAAAAATTTCAACTGTATATAAAAATAGAGAGTATGGTATAATGGACATCCACATATCCATCATCTGGATTGTACTATTGTTAATAATTTGCCACATTTATTTCATTTTTCTTTCTTTGCTTGAAATATTTTAAAGTAAAATATATACATTTCACATCATTGTTTTGAGGTACTGAAAGGGATCAACTATTTTTTAAGGTTTTTTTTGGTTTGTTTGACTCAGAAGGTCACATACAGAGTCTTCTGGAAAGGGTTGTGGCATTACCACGTCCACATCAGTTAAAGGGACGTCAGAAGTTCTATTTGTGGTGAAGGTTAAGAAAACCTTCAACCAGAAGGTAGTGGCGCTGAATTAATTCTGATCTGAGAACCCCAGGAATGTTCTGTCCTCGAGATTAATTTGATTATTAACATTTTAGCTGCCCTCTAGCTGTGTCCTCTATGTACTGAGTTATATACTGATTAAAGTTTGTTTCTGTTGGTTTATAACTCAATCATGTCAAGTTTTTGGCTTGGCCAATCGAGAGCAATCAGGCTGCCTTCCTTCTAACGCAGTTTTAAAGTTTCCATTTTAATACAGTTTCCTAGTTGATGTACTACTGCTGGTTGCCTGCATTCGTGTGTAGCTGGTGATTTTATTAATAGAGTAAAACAGCCTTCCTTTTATGCTCAGAAGTAGCAAGAAGCTGTGCTCTTCTCCCCACCTCCCAAGAAGGGAAGTTAGTTGATGCTGGAGGAAGCAGAGCATTGAGTCTAATATAGTGATTAAACATGAAAGCTCTATATCAAATCTCAGGAGAAACATGCTTTGGAAAGAGGCAGGGAACTGTGGAGCATATTGCATGATAGGCTATGTAAACAGAGCCCTGGAGGTCAGTTCGTGGATGCAAACCAATTAAATAAAGAAATTACTGGCTTTGCTTTCTGTCATCTGGATGGGGAGGATCACAAGTTAACATGCGCAGGGCTGAAGTGTAAACTTTGCTTGAATAAGCGAGGCACCTTTGGAAACTTCATTAACTCTTTCGGTTCACTACCAAGTTGTTGGTTTTTTTTTTAATTTAACCAAAATAAGTTAAAAACAAAAACAAAATATATGCTGTCTTTGCCCTTCTGTACATATCCATTAGCAAAGGTGCAAGTGATGAGTGGAATTGGAGAAAAAGCAGAGGATGAACTGCTGGAAAGAGCCGAGTTGAGTGTATAGTCACATTTCAGGAACATGCACATGTCTTTTAAAAACAACCCATTTGGAAAAGCAGAGCTCTTGGAGAATAACTGAAGAAAGATGTTTTTCTCTTCTCCTGAATCCTGGGCATAAGGCAAACATATAGTTGGAATTTACTAGTTACTATGTTAACATCAGGATATTATTATTTCTGTTCTGTTAAAATAGGATAGTTTTCTGATCAAGAAGAACCTGAAGCCTATAAGTTAATAACTATACGTTAAGGACTGCCCGGAGTCTAAAACTGTCGTGTTAACCTTCTCAGGCAATGTTTGGATGAGAAAATAAAATACCAAGTTAAAATGGTATAGTTTCATGGTCCATAAACATTCAAAACAAAGTTGTTTTTTTTTCTTTTCTGTAGAGTCATGTTGGCTGAGAAAGTGAATAAGCTTATGTTTAGTGCTTGTTGATTCTGGGCTGCTTGGAATAGCTATACTAAGGAAATGGGCTCAGAGAACACAGCAACTCAAAGGTATAAGATTTCATAAAAGCAAATTATGGAGGATTAAGAAACCTAATGAGCATGGTTTAGTGTGGAGAGTAGAGGAGGGAGCTCACTATTAAATAAAGCCCAAGAGTGTACAAGGTTAGGAGATCCTAAAAGACACGATAATAAAAGGCACAACAGAATATAATTATCCTGAAGAAAAAAAAAAAACCCAAGGAACAAAAAGCAGCTAGTGTCGCTTTTAAGATCTGTAGTTAAAAGGGACTCTACACCAGGGTAAGGAAATCAAAGAATATAATCAGTTAAAAGCTTGAGGCAAAAACATAAGGGCAGTGAAAAATACAGTGGGCTGCTAATGGTGGTCACTAGGTTGAAGGGAAATGAGGTATTTGAATATAGTAGAGCTAGGGTTTTGAAAGCTTGTGAGCAAATGAGACAGTCTGCCTAACATAGTGAGGCTTTCTTAAGAAATATTAATAAAGGAAACATTTTCAGATCTTATCGATGTGAGATTATGTTGACAATACCTTCCAGCTGCTTCAAATCAATTTTGTCATTTTCAGTTTCTTATTTTTGAAGGGCTTGTAACAATGAAGAGCAATGAAATACAACATAAATCTCTATAAGAATATTGGAATCTGTCTTTGGGCATCATTCATTACTAGAAATAAGGAAAATATTGTCTATTCATCTGTTCATTCATTCATTCAGCCTACCTTTATCACACACGCTGTATAACGTACCCATATGCTGAGGTTACAGCTGTGAACAGGGTGGATACAATTCATTCTCTCCCACAATCTTACAGCAGGTTGGGCTGTTTGGCAAATTCACATGGATTTCTTTGCGTGTTTAACTGAAAAGGGCTAACAAGGTTAAATTTTAGATCCAGATGGTAAATTAAAGAACTCTTGATGTTTAAAGATAAGCTAATATATTTTAGGTTTTGACATATTTATCTTTCTTTAATTTATTCAAACCATATCACTTTGGTTTCCACTTTGACTTGTAAGAAACCAGCCTAATAAGGCTACTACTGGTTAGTATGTAATTTTTCTATAGCTTTTAATAAGGAGTGACGTTTCACATTTGATTATCATTAAAAGAGAGTAATTTACAAGAGAACAATGACAAATGTTTGGGAATACTGTTCTCATCTCCACTTTTATTTAATTTTTCATGTGTTCTTTTACTGCATCCTAATCAAGACTGGCCTGAAAAATCAAGCCATCTTCTTTAGAACAGTCTCACTGGATTGTGTAGAAGCGTGCAGACGACACATAGCCTTTCATCTCCTTTTATAAAGTGATTTACACACCAAGAAGCAGCAAGGCATAGCAGCTAAGTGCAGAGGTTTTGCATCAGATAGATCTAAATGAAGACTCTCCTTATTTCTAATAATTTTCTGTTGGTTTTCTTGGTTTCATGCATACCAGTATGCTATGTACTTAATTTTTTTCTTTTCTTCTAATTTAGAATTAGAACATTTAAAGCTACAAATTTCCTTCATTAAAGCTTTAGCTGAGTCCCAGATATTTTTTGTATTATATTTTAAATAGTTGCAGTTTTGACTTTCTTTTGGACACAATGATTATTTAGGAAAGCGTTTTACCTTTCCACATGTTCTATTTTCTATTCTTGTTTGTAATTTTCAATTTCATTACTTGGTGGTCAAAGAATATAGCCTTACTATTTTTTAGTAAGTCTATTATCCAGTACTTATTAAAGTTGTAGTTTTGGCCTAATATGTATTTAATTTTTGTAACTCTTCTGTGGGTGATACAAAAACCATATTTTCTGAAATATAAAGGATTTGATGCATATTGATTAGGTCAGTCTGAGTCATGAATTATATCATTATTTATTTGGTTTCTATTTTATCTGACAAGGACTTTGAGATGAGAGATACTCTGTCAAATATATATATATATATACATACACACACACACACACACACACACACACATATATATATATATATTTTTTTTTTTAACGTGATTTCTACCTCTTTAGATATCACCATCCCTGTGTTTTCAGTTTCACGTACTATGTGTTTTCTGGCACTGGCCATCTTGCTTGGGTCATGTATTATACTAGCCTTCCTGTAGAGAACATTATTCCAAAGCAGTGCCCAAAGAAATGAAGGCTCCTCCAAATAGGAAACTTATGCTATTCCAAATTCGTATGTGAAGCAAGAAGTTGTTATATCACCTGTAAACACTGATGCTTTCCCCTTCCTTTTTGCCCTCAATGTCATCCCATAGCTTTGTAAGGAACGTGGCTCTGAGCCATTATGCTCTAAGGTTCAGCTCAAACATTGCCCCCTCAATTAAATCAAGCCATGTTTAACACCTCCCCAGCAGTTAAGCATTCTTTCCTCTGGGCAAACTCTGGATCTTGTGCTTGGATTTATTATACCATTTATGCCCTGCTCTACTTATTTGTGTGAATCTTTTCTTTCTCTCTAAGTCTGTGAGTTTTTTGAAGACAGAATCGTGTCTTAATCACCTTTATAGCCTTGGTATCTGGTATGAATAATTAGTCAATAAACAAAAATGCCATGAGGTTGGGAGTCTTTGTTCTGGTCTTCAGTTGTGATAGAAATGCTTCACTAGCTACCAAAGATTTACTCTCCCCTTTCAGAGTGTAGACTTGTCACTGGGAGGTGGCTACTCAGCGAGAGATGACAATTTCCCACCCCTCTCCACCAATGTGGGGACATATGACTAATGTTCCCAGTGGAGTATGTGTCATTTCTGGGTTAGGGGGTTGAGTATCCAGTGTACTCCACCTCTCTCTTCTGAAGTTATGTCAGAGGTACATGTTGAACATGATGACATCACAGTATGGAAGGAGTCTGGATGCCTGAGTCATGCTTGGAAGAGATCCACTCAGGAGAGCCCTTCATTCCCGAGCATCTTCACTGACCTTTATGTAGAATGAAATTAACTTTTGTTGTACTAAGCCACTGAGGTTTTGCCATTGTTTATTATGGGAGCTTCAGTTACAAACCCTGATTAGCCCAGTGCCTAGAATACTTACTGGCAAATAGTCAGTACTCATTGATTATTGTTGGATAAATGATAAAATTAATGGCTAGGGATTATATTATCTAACCCAAAGATGATCCTTTCAATGAAGGATCATATAAATATAGTATACTGTGTTCTGTATAATTACCAAGCCTATCACTTATCAAGTGTCACAATAATACATTGTAACAAGACACCTTAAAAAGCTGTGACTTAAAACAACAATAATGTATTGCTCATATGTCTGTGGATTAGTTGGGAGTTGGGTGACATAGGTTGGTCACAGGTCGGGTCCAGGTCTGCTCCACGGGTATTGTCATTGATGATAGAAGAGGGCAAACTTCACTATGCAAGCACATTTCAAGCCTTTGTTTGGATCAGGTCTGCCAACATCCCATTGGCCAAGCAAGTCACATGTCCAAGCTGAAAGCAAAAGAAAGGGCAAGAATTCTGCCCTTCTTACTCACTGATCATGCAGATGTAAGTATTCTCTCTTCCTTCTGGTGGTAAGAATTGCTGAGTCACACAGTAAAGGGTGTAGAGATGGTAAGGGGAGAAGAATAGGAGCCCATGATGGAATCTACTACATTAGCACATACTGTACTTAGATAAATTCTTTGGTTAAAATGTTTGTAGAGTTAGAAATAATATGTTTCTAAAATGGATATTATTCCTTCTTTATAATCATATTATTTAGTAACCTAGCTTTGGATGTAATATTAATAGGTATATGATAACGTATTTGTATAATGCTTTACCATTTAAATAGTACTTTAATAAATCTTACCAAATCTGAGGCTCAAAACTCTTAGCAAGACATACAGGAATATTTTTTTTACCAGTGAAGGAGTTGAAATACAGAAAGGTTAAAAGACTTAAGGCCACATAGCCAGTGAATGGCCAATCTGGGATTGGATGTCAGATCTCCAACTTGCAAGGGCTGTGTCCTTTTTATGAGATCATGGAGTAGTTATTTTATGGTTTTTTTTTAAAGTTTATTTATTTATTTTGAGAGAGAGAGCATGCATGCATGTGTCTGTGAGCGGGAGAGGGGCACAGAGAGAGGGAGAGAGAGAATCTCCAGCAGGCTTCATGCTGTCTGTACAGAGCCCAGTGCGGGGCTCCATCTCATGAACTGTGTGAGATCATGACCTGAGCTGAAATCAAGAGTTGGATGCTTAACTGAATGAGCCGCCCAGGTGCCCCTATTTAGCAACTATTATACATTATAAAATGTATTTTTCTCAAATATCATATGATTATAACCAAGCCTTGAAAATATAAAGTGTAGTACAGATTTATATATGGTTTCAATGTGGCTTTTAGTAGGCCATTGAAAAGTTTCTGGCAGTTTCCCAAGAGGCCTCAAAAGATAGCATTAATTGCCTTGGTGAATTTTCTGTGTTATAGTACCTAGTCTTAAACTTCCAGGCTCAGAAACTTAGATATTTTAGTATCTTTTAGGGATGGGCTCATATTGACAAACCCAAAAGACTAATGGATTAAGCTAGAATGCCAATGTATTTGTGTATGATGAGAAATATAATTTTCACATGGCTCAGAATACTTACATGTGCATGATCAGTGTCTTCTTTCTCTTAGTCAAGCTATGTGATTCACAAAATCACAATAGGAACTCACTTTATCAATTAACCAAACCAAATCAGTACATATTGGGACTGAAATTCCCTTACCATAGCATATTAACACTCTAAAGGCAGACCTACATAGGGAGTCAGATCATAACTAAAAAGTTGCTCTGTTAATTATGTTAACATAAATTATCTATCTCAAAATAGGGGTGGTCCTAGCCAGTGAGACTTGATGTAACTTAACATTCATTGGCTTCACCTTCATCCATCCATTCACCCATCCATCCTTATGAAATACAGCTTTGCCACTGGGCTTGGAAAACATACTACAATTCCATTACTTAAGACTTTGTTTCCAAGTTGGTGGAGCAGGAGACCATGTGTGGAAACTTTAGAACTGAAAATTTACCGTTTAAATTCTTCTTAGCTATTGAAGCACATATTAAAATTTTAATGGTTTAACATACTACTTTAGCATACTAAAATTAAGATATAGAATAAGGTCAATATATAGATCAAGATATAGAACATTTCCATTACCTAGAATGTTCCCTCATATTTTGCTTCAGTCAACTCCCACTTCTCAGAGGCAACCATTGTTCTGACTTTAATCACCATTGATTAGATTAGTCTGTTCTTGAACTTCACATACAATGAAGTCATACAGTATGTACTCTCTTGTGTGTGGTATCTTTTACTCTATATAATGTTTTTGAGGTTTAATCATGTTATTTATAAGTTCCAGCAGTTATTGCTGTGTAGTATAAAGGTGGGATGCATATTTTGGTCTACATCAGGCTACCCTTCATGCAGCTAGGTTTACTGAGCTGTTTCTGTTTCTAAAATTCTCAGGCCCAGAATCCTGTTGTCAATGCACTGAGCCAGTATGTAGACATTTTTGCTTTGACGCTGCATGATTGGTCAGTGTAATTGCATTGTGCATGTAGAACACTTACTCTACTTAAGACATGGTTGAGGATATAGGAGTATGACACAGTTTCTGCTCTCATGGAGCTTGTATTGTAATTGAAGAGATGAGCTATACACATACACCTATACACAAAGATATCTGTAGGTGCAGTTTCCAGTAATGGAGCCCTAGTGGAATTTAGAAGGGAAATTACTTTAGGCTACAGTGATTAATTAGGCAGGTTCCTTGCCGGAGGTAGAATTTAGATCTTCAGAGGTTGAATTTGGATAGATATAAAGGATATCATTTTAAATAGAGAGCCACTTAAAGTCAGGCACAGAGGCGAAGTACAAAACTAGTAAGTAGAGGACTTTTGTTGGGAAGTAATGGTACATTTGGGAGTCTATTAGAGACCACAGGTTAAAGAATTTGGACCTCACTCTGTAGATAATAGTAACAATTGCTAACACTGATTTTATGGTTACCATGTAATAGGCACTGTACCACGTGCTTTATATTTACTAGTTCATTGAATTTATATGAATCATGCATTATTACCCCCATTTTATAATTGAGTAGAGTAAGGCACAGAGAGCTTGGGTATTGTGCCCAAAGTTAAATAGCTAGTAAGTGACAGAACTGGGATTTAATCCTAAGTAGCCTAATCACAGATCCCACAATCTTTTTTTTTTAAATAATAATTTTTAAAAAAATTTTTTAATGTTTATTTTTGAGAGAGAGACACACAGAGCGTGAGCAAGGGATGGTCAGAGAGAGAGGGAGACACAGAATCAGAAACAGCCTCCAGGCTCTTAGCTGTCAGCACAGAGCCTGACGCGGGGCTCGAACCCACGAACTGTGAGATCATGACCTGAGCTGAAGTCGGCCGCTTAACCGACTGAGCCACCCAGGCACCCCCAGACCCCACAGCATTAACCATTATGCAGTTAATCCCTAGAATATGAGTTGACGTGATGAAGAAATATTTATGAATTTTTACTGATAGCCCTTTTTATTCCTACACATGACAGTTCTTACTCATACACATGACATACTTGTCCATACAGTCACACATGGTTGTAGAAATTTTCTTCCCCTAAAAGTTCATGCTGTAATCTGTTGAGAAATGGGTTTTGAAGGTGATGTTGAGTTTTAATTTCTAAATGCAGATTATCCCCACAGCATTAAATCACCTGTGGAAAAAGATATTCATATGGGATTTGTTGTAAAGAAATGATTGATGAAGAATTAGCAATCTCTAGAGAATTGATAATAATTTTGTTTTGGACAGCACCTTATTTTTAATATAGTTCAAAATTAACATAACTCAATTAATATAGTTAACTGTAGTATCTATAGGAAGTGAAATGCTTACCTAACATTGGCAGATATCCATCAAGTGGAATGAATTGTTAGTCATTATTACCTTCTGGAGAGATAATACATGGATTATTTGTCCGTTCATCTTAACTGGTTTATCTTGCTCATTCCTGGGGAGAAATAAGATCCATCTAACTACAAAGGGTAGAAATTTTGTTTTAAACACATTACTTGGCTGCAGGCTTAGGATTTTTAACATTTTGCTGCAGTATGAAAAAAATTTTGTTTGCGGAACAAGTACAAATGCAGTAAGCAAGCTATCAATTATTTGCTTATTATGTCAAAATGTTCTATTAAAAATAGTTTAAAATACCAATGACGTTTTAGTTCTTTTTATGTCTCAATAATTTTTTGGTTTTATCTTTTGTATTCTAGAACTATGCTATAGCAAAGAACATTTTACAAGAGATTCTTTTGATTTTTCATTAATTTCCTGGATAGGAATCAAAGATAAATCAAAGATAAAAATTAAAGTAAATTTTTGCTTGATTATCATGGGTTTTTTAGTGATTTTTCAATATATATGTTTTGGAGATTCCAATACTCTTTCTTAATTAAGAACTTAAGTGGCCAGATGCCTTACATGATATTCAAGTGTTGAAATTAGTAATCTTCTATTCTAGTTGTACTTTTTTGTTTTTGTTGAAATTAAGGACATATTGATATATATTAAAGACATATTTAGTCAACATCATATTTTCACACAATAACATGTGGTAATGTTCATTGAATAAGTGATGAGTGAATGAATGATAAGTGGAATGGTGTTGAGTTTTGCAAAGAAATGTATTTTGCCATTTCCAAAATAATATAGAATATTTACAAAATTGCATTTTTCTTCAAAAAGTGTGTCTATTAATTACCTTCTCATCCACATCATTTACATCATGGATAGAAGACCATTATGTAGAAGGTGAGAGATGTGAAGGACCAGAAAATTCAATAACAATGGAGATATTTTATGGTAGAGCATAGCAACCCAAAACAGTAATGTGGAGATTGAAGTTATATAGCCTATCAGTAGTTTTCCTATCAAAAATGATAAGCCTCAGGCTCTCCAGCCAATCAAAAATAGAGTTTGGGATATTATTCTAACATTTTAGATTTAAATTTATTTCTATGCTGTATTAAAATTAATTCAGTTTTTTCCCTTGTGTTGCTGTGTAATAATAGTCAATATACTTTTACTGTGTGAATGAAAGTAGCATTGAAACTCATTGAAATGTAGTGCCTTAGAGTTATCCTTATAGAAATTTGTTTAAATTTATTGTATTTTGGGGTTTGCTTTATATTAATTTTGTACATATTTGCCTTTTGAGTCATACTTAGACTTTTTAACATGACCTACTTTTTAACTATCAGTATTCCTCAAAATAATGCCTAGATACATGGCTTTTGCTAATTTATTTATTGGGAAATTTGTTGGTTTTTAAAATTATAAGCAGTGCACCAACATATTTATTTTTGTAGCTAAGGTATTTCATATGTTTTTTGGGATTGTTAAAGAATACTGCCTAACTAGAACTTAAAATTGCCTGTAGTTCCCAGTATATATGTTCATATATAAAAAATAAAAAATTTCCTCCCAAAATCTAGATTAAAAATCATGTTAGATTCATTTATGATAAAATATAATTTTTACGTAAAACTAGTATGCATTTTTGTAACCTAATAATTTTATAAACTGGCAACTATAGCCGTGTCAGATATGGACAAAACATTATGATGTTTTGCTAAAATGATATAAAATTTTATGAATGAACAATAAATAAGAAGGGAAATTTTAATGTCAAAATGTTGCCATTTCATCAACTTGGAAGTTTAATGGAATCATGTTCAGTTCTACAAATGTTTGTTGATTGTGCGCTAAGGTAAAGCCTTGCCTTGAGTAAGCTATTTGTAAATTATCGTAGAATAATTTCGTTTCTAACAGAAATAACTCTCAGCATCAAAATATACTCCTGTTAGGGTATTCACACATGATTGAGATTAGCATGAAAGACAGTTGCCTCTCTGCTGCTGTTTATTTTGCAGTTAACAAGGCCAGGGGGGCTTTTGGTTATTTTGTGCTCTGTGCCTACACATACCTAAAGAAAAAATTATCAAGATTCCTGTGTCAGTTTAATTGTGCAGTTGATTTCTTAACTGTTGATTCACAGCGAATTATTGTTACAATATTTTAGTATTTGTAAACTTCTCAGTAGTACAGGTGACAATGAAGTAATGATAAATTAATATTTTTTCTAAAATGGAACATTATATAAATGAACAAAGATGCATTGTTAGTAAGATTATTTTAAATGTGAAGATATGCCGTTCAATTATAACCAACTTTATTACTTAGTAAACATGACTCTTTAGATTTGAGGGAAATGTTTAAAGACAGCTTAATTATATTCTTATGTGTGGTTAATTCTTATCTCTATTTTGTAACCAGTTTTTTAAAAAAGATCTTTTATGGTTTTTCAAAATACTCTTGATTAATTTGTAGATATCCGAAGTGTCTCATGTTTTAGCGATTATTTTTTAAATTGTGTTTTAGAAACTCCCCCTGTTTAAAAAGTAGATTGTCATCGTCCATCTTGTAACTAGTACATAAGAAAGTAATCTTTTATATTCTTTCAAAATACTTCAGTTTTTTCCATTAGAAATCTAAAAGACACCATGTCTTAATGACTTTTGTCTTTTATAAAATGATTGGTAGGATAACTTACTTTTCTACTTTATTCTCCTTACTGCTAGATTTAATAATCTTTGTTTTTTGACATAATTTTTCAAAAAGCTTTTTTCCCAATTCATGTGAATTTTGATAGATATGATGTACCACCACACAAGTCGTCGGTCTATGTAATAGAAAGATGAATGTTTCTCTGTTATGTGCATTTTTCACTAAGAGTCAGTAGGCTGATTTTATATAGGATGAACAGAAACAGGAAAACTATGATTTAGAAAATTTTTAATCTGTGTCAAATAACTTAGCAGGGCAGTGTGGTAAAAATGACATGATTAATGACTGAAAGAGATTAAAATATTTTCACATTCTGTTTTTAATGACTGCTATCTTAAGTTTCTACTCTCAAATTTATAACTAGTAAAATATTACAGGAAAAATATATCATTTATAAGTCACTTGAAGTTGTGTTTCACCTTATCAAGTTGTGCCTGCTTTTTAGCCAAAACAGCATAAATTAAAAACAAATTTTAACTGAAATATAGCTTGTGTGCTATTCTTAAATACATCCATTGAAGTGTTAATATTTATTAGGTTCAGCATAAAAGAGCTAGGATTATTGTTTTCAATTACGCAGTTCAGTCAGTACATAACTTTTTGAATTTATCTTTACAACTAGGCAGATCTTCATCATTTGGAAATAGGCCATTTTAGTAAATTTAACTATAAATGTTTTCTATGTGTATACATGGTGACAAGTACAACTATTAATGTTGGAGTTTTGCCCATTGATTCTAGTTGTTCTGTCTTTTTTTATCCAGAGATAATGATGTATATTCAGTCTCTGTCATATTTACCTAGAGGAAGTCTTTTTAATCCCTCATTTTTCTCCTTCACTGAGGTTATGTGTAAATACCACATAAAATGGCAAATGGAAGAAAGTCTGTTTTGTCTAAAGATACCATTCATCTTAAACAAACACACTCTGTCTTTGAAAGCTTAGTGATAGGAGTTTTGTTTGGTGGGAGGAGGAGGATGGATAAGACCAAAGCAAAAATATGTTGCAAATTATATCAACTGGTATTAAGCCCCTTTAAAAATTGGATAATTTTTTCTGATTGTGTCTACTTAAGGGAATCACCCTTCCACCCCCCGCACATGACATTTCATTGCCTCTTAATTTCCATCATCACGGGCAAACCATTTTTATGAAGACTTGCATTGATTTCTGTCAGAAACCTAAGCTAATCCTAAGATACAGCACAATTTTCTAGAAAGCCATGTATATTACTTTAGGAAAAGGAATAAGCTGCTTTAATTATTTCCAATTTTGAAACCCCACAAAATGGAATAAAATAACTTTATTTAACTTTTATATTGTGAACTTCTTAGGGACAGAACCCTGTTTAAATCCAACAGTAAGTCACAATTGATGACTGAATAAATGTTTACTAAGCTCATGCCAAATGAATTAATCTTTTATTGCTTATATTTGCTTCCTTACATTTATTATGAAAACTAACATCTTTGGTATTGTTCCTGCCATCTTGTTTTCTCTGTATTTTGTTTGTCCTTTCTCTCCTTTTCTTTCCTGTTTTTCCTTTGGTTGGATTGATTAAATTTTTACCATTTAAAAAAGAAAACTTCTAGTTATAATTACACATACTGTTTCTATTTATGTCTACAGTTTAATTTTAAGGAACATATTTGACCTTGTATTTTTCTATTAATGTTGGGAATTAATTAAAATGTATAACTTCTTTCTGATTCTCCTAGTATAAGAACTTTAGTCCTTTTAATTTGTTTCTGATCCCTATATCCATGGGCTGACTTCAATCTGGAGTTTTTAGGATACTTCTCATTATGCCTCTACTTTCTTAAAAATCATTTCTCAAGAAGCCGTTGTATTAAAGCTACATTGTTAATTACTATCTAGATTTAATTATTTAATTTTTCATATTTATTTACTCACCAGTGTTTTTTGTGTCCTGATTTAGATCTATTTTTCATTTTGCTATAATACTTTCTTAGGTATTCTTTCAGAATTTGTTCTAGATAACAAATTATTTGAGTTACTTTATATATAGATCATTTATTCACACTTTGAATGTCAAAAAGGATTCAAGGCAGAAGTTGCATCATTGCACATTTATTCCTCAGGCATGGCAGTTGGTAAATAGGACTTACGTGATTCTAAGATCTTTGGGTGTGCTTTCGTTAATGGTGGACATTTTGTTTCTCTTTTACATGCTAACCTTTTTTAGGTATGATTTTAGTTTATAACTCTTTTGCTAAGAATTTCCTCTTAGAGGCAAAAAAGGGAATTTCTTAGGTATCATTCAGTTAAAAATATGCACTTCAACAAATACTTAATAAACATCCTTTCTATGCAACAAATATCCAGTATTGAGGAGGTGCATGGTAAATATGATACTTGGTTAAATGTACTGAGATGGGGTGGTTTTTTTTTTTTTCATGTTGTAGTTTAAATTTTTCATGTTATGGCTTATAATTCTTGAGTTTTGCTTTAAGAGTACTTTAGAATTAAATAGATGAAAGGTAAATTTTAAAGATAAATTACTATGTTTAATTAAATCAGGGTATAAGTGGCACCACTTTTTCAATGTCATTATCCATTTTCAGATACTTAGCTAAATTAACTGCATTTAAAGCAATTCAAGGCATGAGAGGATTTTACTTTGTTTTTCTAGTTCACAAAGATTAATGTGACAAAGATCTTTCATGTCAGTTTGGTTGTAAGTAAAGGAATAGAATTATCTGTTATGCAGATATATGTACTTTTTTTTCCAACGGTTATTTTTTGAGAAACAGAGAATGAGCGGGGGAGGGGCAGGAGAAAGTCACAGAATCCAAAGCAGGCTCCAGGCTCTGAGCTGTCAGCACAGTGTCCGACGTGGGGCTTGAACTCACGAACTATGAGATCACAACCTGAGCTGAAGTCAGCCACTTAACTGACTGAGCCACCCAGGCGCTCCCAGATATATGTACTTTTAATATAGACTATATTTTCTGATATTTCTTAGTCATCTCATTATTCCAACTTTTGGGTTTATTTATGTAAGGCGACTGTAGAGGTAATGGATGACAGGATTACAGTACAACATCAGTGTCTCATTTTAAAAGCATTCAGTGTTCATTAGTTTGATGCAACAAAGAATATAGTTTGAAAATGAAGGGCAGTGAACAAAGGGAAATAAAGGAAAAATTTGCAATGTGAATAAATAAAAATAAAATGAATTAAAATAAAAAGTAAAAACTCTGCACATTTTTAAGACTTTTGAGGGTTTTTTTTTTGTGTGTGTGTGGAAATAGCCTTCCAGAAAAATTGTACCTATTTATACTCTCCTCAGTTGTATATAGTATTTTTTTTTCCTGGACACACTGGCCTACTCTGAGTATTATTCTTCTCCTATTTTCTTTACCAGTCTGATAGGTGAAAAATAGTTTCTCATTGTTTTAATTTGCATTTTTAATAGCCAGGGGTATTACACATTTTTCTTCTGTGTTACTGATCACTTATAATTCCTTTGTTAATTACTTATTGTTGTTGTTATTATTATTATTTTAAATATTTTATTTTTAAGCAATCTCTACACCCAACATGGGGCTCAAACTCACAACCCCAAGATCAAGAGTCATATGCTCCACCGACAGAGCCAGCCAGGTGGCCCTATTATTATTTTTTGAAGCTAAGAGTAGGAGCAGAGCTTACATGAGACACACTGTCATTTGGATCCTGGCTTAATCTCTGAAGCACTGTGTGTTTTGGGGCAATCCTGTAATCTCTCTGAGCTTTCATTTGTAAAACAAGAACACTTATTATAGCTACCTTAATATCATGAGGACTAAATAAAATAATATATAGTTAAAGTGCCTAGCAAAACACATCAGTATGCTGCTGTTGATAAAAAGTAATAATGTGTCAAATACTTTCCCCCAGCTGATTGATGTTTAAGATTTTTTTCTTTGCAGAAATTTGAAAACTTTTATTAGTATCATATGTCAGTCTTTTTTTTAGTGATATTTACTTTGAGGTTTTGTTGAGAAAACTTTTCTTCACATGCAATAGTATAAAAATATGATGGAAATATTTTTGAATGTGACTGAGGTGTAAATGGAATTTTTAATTTTAGTGACTCAGACTAACACCAGTAATATGATTTTTCATATCTTTGGGAAAATATTAACATTTACTCTTGTCAAATTAATTCAGAAAACATTATTTAGTAAGTTAACAAGTTATTATTTTAAAAAATGCCTTAAGAGGCACCTGGGTGGCTCAGTTGGTTAAGCATCTGACTCTTGATCTCAGCTCAGGTCTTGATCTCAGGGTTGTAAGTTCAAGCCCCACATTGCACTCCATGCTGGGCATGAGGCCTACTAAAAACAAAAAAAAACCAAATGCCTTAAGACTTTGACAGTACATTCTCCTGAATTATTTGGAAGGGCCTCTGCTATTTTATGCAATGCTTTTGTGTCCAGTTAGAAAATGGTGCTGTCCTTGGGCGAATGAATTAGAAAAATTCCCCTCTCCTCTCCCCTCCCCCCACACAGGAGCTGAATGACTCTTCTGAATCAAAGCAAACACACAGGACTGGAAATGAGGAACGTGTGAGCTAGAGTTTAGCTCCCACTTGCCTATTCCACCGAGTTCTTTTGTATTACCCACATTACACCATGTTATGAGGTGGCCCCATGTTTCAGCATTATCGCAAATGGCTTTTGGAATCAGATTAAAATTTTTTTTATTTTTTAATGTTTATTTATTTTTGAGAGACAGAGAGGGGGTGCATAGGGGCAGAGGGAGAGGGAGACACAGAATCCAAAGCGGGTTTCAGGCTCTGAGCTGTCAGCACAGGGCTCGATGCGGGGCTCGAACTCACAAACGGTGAGATCATGACCTGAGCCGAAGCCGGATGCTTAACTGACTGAGCCACCCAGGTACACCATGGAATCAGATTAATTTTAAGAAATTAATGATTAATGTATCTAAATCCGCCTGCATAATTCAATTGAATTGAGCAATCTTTTATACGGGTACTTTTTATAAAAGAAAAGCCTTTTTGTTTGAATATTGCAAACAGAAAAATAAGAGAGCACTGGCACCAATCATATGGTCTTCTATTTGTCTACCCTGGGTATTAATTCATGTGCTGGTAAGGGTTGATTTCTTCCTCCTTGGAAGTAGTGATGTTAATGACCCATCTGAGACCTGTCTTTTTGAATGTTTTTCTTGTTATGGGAAAATTGATAGGTATTAGGTTCAATTTTCAGCCAAGTGTGCTTTGCAGAAATCTCACCCTCTAATTGTGCTTAACCATCCTATGATGCTCCTCTCTCTTCCCCCGTATTTCTCTGTAACTTATTATTCATGATTCTTTTGTACTAGTCTTGCGGCCATTTTTACTATGTTCTTGGCAGCTCTCATTTCATTGTATTTTTTTTCATCCTCCAATCTCTTCACAAATGTTTCCTTAATTTCCTGGCTTTGAGATTTATCTCTCTCCCAAGGTCTGTCCATGCAACTGCACTTTTTCCTCACACCTAGAGACAGTGTCGGTAATAACTCTTCTTTACCTTCTTCAGAGTCTTAGCTTTCCTTGCTAAGGTAAGAACTGCCCTTTTGATATTGCCATCGTATTCAGCCACTTACTGCCTTTCATCATTGCTGTGATCTATTAGCTCCTGGTAATGCCCTTCGTTTACTTAGGATTTTAGTCTTCCACTTGAATTCTTGTCATCCTCATGGGTGATTTTAGTGACCATGTGGCCAGCCCAGCCCACAACTGGTTTCTCCACCTTCCATGTCTTGGTCCCTTCCTTTTCTTCCCAGTCTATTATGCCTCTCATTGTTTCACTTTCTTCACCATCCATCCCGTACTCTGTGGTGATCATATTGTCATTTTTGCCAGTACCCTCTAGGTTCTGGATTTATTTTCCTTATGTTGAATTCCCTGGAAAATCCCCAACTATCTGTTTTCAGTTGTAGCTCCTTTGCCCAGTCTATATGGCTAAAGAAAAGAATGTAATTATGGGTTAGTGGCCCCTACAGATTTATGGTCTTTAATGTCAGATCACTTCTTGCCACTATTCTGCAGTCCTTCTAAGTCTTCATCACTTTCCTCACATCTCCTTTCTACTACCCTTTTCTGTCTCAGCAACAGATTTCATATTTCTCCTATTTCATAGAGAAACTATGGTTATGAAGCTTGAGTTCTTCCAGCTCTCCCCTCCTGTGATTGCAAGCATCTCTACCCACACTTACCTCCTTTCCTACATGATTGAAGGAAGATAGGCTTTTTCTTCCAGTAATCCCATCAGTTCTATTCTTATAGAATGTTATTCCATCACTTATTTACTTTAATTCTTGAATTCTGAAACTGTTTGATACTGCTTACTTCTTCCCCCCAACTTGGAGGTGAGCTCAAATCATCCCATTAAAAAAAAATCAAACAAAACATAACTCCTTCAACATTGTTCTCCTCTTTCCATTGGAATCTTTATTCCTTTGCCAGTTGGATCTTTCCATTGGAATCAAGGTTCAAGAATCAGTACACTACTGTTTCTACTTTCTCCTCTTCAAAGGAGAATAGAATTATTAAAGGCCGGGGGGTGCCTGGGTGGTTCAGTTGATTAAGCGTCCAGCTCTTTAAAAAAAAAATATTTTTAATGTCTTATTTATTTTTGAGAGAGAGAGACAGTGCAAGCAGGGGAGGGTCAGAGAGAGAGGGAGACACAGAATTGGAAGACAGGCCCCAGGCTCTGAGCTAGCTGTCAGCACAGAGCCAGATGTGGGGCTCAAACCCACAAACTGTGAGATCATGACCTGAGCCGAAGTCAGACGCTTAACTGACCGAGTCACCCAGGCACCCCTAAGCATCCAGCTCTTGATTTCAGCTCAGGTCATGATCTCAGGGTTTGTGAGATTGAGCTCCTTGTGGGGCTCTGGGCTGACAGGGTGGAGCCTGGAGCCCTCTCTCTCTCTGCCCCTCCCCCACACTCTCTGTTTCTCTCTCTCTCTCAAAATAAAAAATAAAAAGAATTATCAAAGGCCAATAAGCATTTGCAAATGTTCAACTTCATTATTAATCAGATAAATACAAATTATATCAGCCACAAAAACATTTACTAAAAATATTAGAGCTTCAAGAGTATGGGGGAGATGTTTACTCTTGAATATCACTAGTGGGAATATAAATTGATGTGATCTTCCTGAAAAACAGTTTAATCCAATGATTCCACTTTAGGGAACATTATAAAGAAAATAGTCAAAGATTAATGTGAAAGAACATTCATGAAGCATTATTTATTGTAGCAAAACAAAAGAAAAAGAGATACAGCCTAAATGTCCAATCATAGAGGCAGTTTACTGTACTCTCTATGTAGAGAAAAGTCCAAAAGTAAATATACCAAAATGATAATGGTAGTTACTTCAGAGTGGTAATATTACAGGTGATTTTATTATCTTCCTTACACTTTCCTGTAAAATCTTAGTTTAATTTATAAGAACATTTATTGGATTGGAGAAAACAAAAGGTTGAAAAATATAGCTACATATATTAACCCTTAATACCCCTCACCCCTGCTCCTTCTCTGTCTCTGGCCAAATAGAGATTTTTTAAACAAGTGTTTATATGTCTATAAGCTTTCAGTGTATTCCAGTTATTCCTTAATTTGCTTTCATGAAATGTTGGAGTACATTATGGAAAGGAGGGGGAACATGATTTTTTTCCATCAACTGAACAATGATAGGAACATATGGACCAGTACAGAATGTTAGAGAAGGGAGAAGAGGAACTTACCAATGGAAGATGTGTGGAAGCATTAAAGGAGAAGAAAGAGAACCAACTGGAAAACAAAGGAACTAAGTCATCTTAAGCTAACAGGTGGTAGGTGCTCATCAGTGTTGGGTAGGTTGTCCCATAATAATTTCACTGAATGTTAAGACTGACAACAAAACAGTATTTAGTTGAAAATAGGGATGGTTTGGCTCCTTCTCCAGAAAATGCATTAAAGTGATTAGTAACAGTAGTATATTCCTCCTCAAGACTAGGAAGAGCTGGTGCTTAAATAGAAATATCCAGGATATATGCTTCTAGCTGGAGACTTCTAATTTGTGACATTACATGTATAGACTAAAACTAATTGTGTGCATCCTCTGGCTCTGTCCTTTGCTCATAAGTCATATTCATACAAATAATACTGTCATATCAGACACTGAACAGAATATAATATGCAGATCATTCTCAAAAAGATGAATAGATTGTTTGTTAGAAGTTCATTTGTAGTTCGGTTGTTTTGAAAGGAGAATGCATTCTTTACTATAGAAAGAATGTAATAGAAAAATTAGATTTCAAGGCCAGTTTACCAAACACATTTAGCTTACAATGTACTTGAGAGTGCATAATAGTTTCAGTGAAAAATTTATCCAAAATTTCAGGTTGGGATGCCAAGAATAAAATTCCTATTCCCGTATTTTATGGTAAGTTAAAAAGGAGTCCCTCAGCTCTAAGCTCATATAGGAGTTTTGAGCAGTTTTTAAAGGTGATTAGTTACAAGATTGCCCAAGCTAGTCAGTCACAGTGGAGGAATGAAAAGGAATGTTTTGGGGGTTGCAGACATTGAGGAACATGAAGCCGGGTGCTGGAAGAATTCTCCAATGTGTTTTTGGACGTTATACAGGATTATGAAAAGTTGGATTAGAGAGAAAATTTGAGCCAGGTGCTAAAAGAAAATGGGAGAGTATCCCAGGAATTTATATATGGAGGGGAGAAGAGGATAATTGAAGACTTCAAAAGTGGAGTTTCTTGAGTGATGAAGCTCTAAAGAGCTTGCCTGATTTTCTTGCCACAGTAGTCCAGTTACCCACACCTGGAGTTATTTACACTCACTGTAAACCCAACCCTAGATCTGGTTATCAGGTACGATTTCATTTAGAGCAGGTTTTCTCAATCGTAGCCACACATATGAGTTATCTGAGGAACTTTAAAAAAATATATAGGTGCCTAGGGGCTCCTGGGTGGCTCAGTCGGTTAAGCGTCCAACTCCTGATTTTGGCTCAGGTCATGATTTCACAGTTCATGGGTTTGAGCCCCATGTTGGGCTCTGCGCTGGCAGCATGGAGCCTGCTTGGGATTCTCTCTCCCTTTCTTTGCCCCTCCCCACTTGCGCTATCTCTGTCTCTCTCAAAATAAAAAAACTTAAAAAATATATAGATGCCTAGGCCCATGCTAGACCAATTAAATCAAAAGCTCTGCAGTTGGAGCCCAGGCACTGGTATTATAGCAAAAGCTTCCCACGTGATTCTAATGTGGCGCTTGAGTGGAGAACTGCTGGTTAGCGTCAGGAGTAAATTACATGGGATAGAAACAGTGGGTGTCTATTTTTTAAAAAAAATATTTTTTATTCAAATATAGTTAACATACAATTATATTAGTTTCAGGTGTACAATATAGTGTTTCAACACTTCTATACATTTCTCAGTATAAGTGTACTCTTAATCCCCTTCACCTGTTTCCCCCACCCCCTCCCCCACCTGCCCTCTGATAGCCACCAGTTTGTTCTCTGCATTTAAGAGACTGTTTTTCTGATGGCTCTTTTTTTATTTTGTTTTATTTTGTTCCTTAAATTCCACATATGAGTGAATCATATGGAATTTGTCTTTCTCTGACTTATTTCACTTAACATTATGCCCTCCTGGTCCATCCATGTTGTTGCAAATGACAAGATCTCATTTTTTTATGGCTAAGTAGTATTGCATTGTGTATATATACCACATCTTTTTTATCCATCCATCCATTGATGGACATTTGGGCTGCTTCCAGAATTTGGCTATTGTAAATAATGCTGCAATAAACATAGGGCTGCATATATCTTTTTGAATTAGAGTTTTCATTTTTTTTTGGTTAAATACCCAGTAGTGGGATTACTGGGTTGTATGGTAGTTCTATTTTTAATTTTTTGAGGAACCTCTGTACTCTTTTCCAGAGTGGCTACACCAGTTTGCATTCCCACCACCATTGCATAAGAGTTCCTTTTTCCCCACATCGTCACCAACACTTGTTATTTATTTTGTTTTTGATTTTAGCCATTCTGATAGGTGTAAAGTGATATCTCATTGTGGTTTTAATTTGCCTTTCTCTGATGATTAGTGATGTTGAGCATCTTTTCATATGTCTGTTAACCATCTGTATGTCTCCTTTGGAAAAATGTCTATTCAGGTCCACTGCCCAATTTTAATTGGATTATTTGTTTTGTGTGTGTTGAGTTGTATGCGTTTTTTTAAAAATATATTTTGGATATTAACCCATTATCAGATATGTCATTTGCAGATGTCTTTTCCTATTCAGCAGGTTGCCTTCTTGTTTCGTTGATGGTTTCTTTCACTGTGCAAAAGCTTTTTATTTTGGTATAGTTCCAGTAGTTTAATTTTGCTTTCATTTCCTCTGCCAGAGAAGACATATCTAGAAAACTGTTTCTATGACCTATGTCAAAGAAATTCCTGCCTATATTTTCTTCTAGGAATATTATGGTTTCAGGTCTTACATTTAGGTCTTTAATCCATTTTGAGTTTATTTTTGTGTATGGTGTAAGAAGTTGGTCTAGCTTCATTCTTTTACATGAGTTTCCCAACACCATTTGCTGAAGAGATCTTTTTCTTATTGGATATTTTTGCCTCTTTTGTCATAGATTAACTGGCCATAAAACTGTGAGATTATTTCTGGTCTCTATTCTATCCCATTGTGTCTGTTTTTGTGCCAGTACCATACTATTTTGATTACTACAAGCTTTGTAGTTTATCTTGAAATCTGGGATTGTGATACCTCCAGCTTTGTTCTTTGTCTAGATTGCTTTGGCTATTCAGGGTCTTTTGTGGCTCCATACAAATTTTAGGGGGTATTTGTTCTAGTTCGTGAAAAATGCTACTGATATTTTGATAAGGATTGCATTAAATCTGTAGATTACTTTGGATAAAATAAGTATTTTAACAATATTCTTTTTTTATTTTTAAGTAAGCTCTATGCTCAATGTGGGGCTTGAAATCATGACCCTGAGATCAAGTGTTGCATGCTCTACTGATTGAGCCAGCCAGGTGTCCCAATATTGGTTCTTCCAGTCAATGAGCATGGAGTATCTTTCCATTTGTTTGGGTCATCTTCAATTTCTTTCATCAATATTATATAGTGTTCAGAGTACAGGTCTTTTACCTCCTTGGTTACATTTATTTCTAGGTATTTTATTCTTTTTGGTGCAGTTGTAAATGGGAATGCTTTCTTAATTTCTTCTTCTGCTACTTCATTATTAGTATATAGAAATGCAACAGATTTCCGTATGGTAATTTTGTATCCTGTGACTTTACTGAATTTATTTATCAGTTCTAGTAGTTTTCTGGTGAAGTCTTTAAGATTTCATGTATATAGTATCATGTCATCTGCAAATAGTGAAAGTTTTACTTCTTCTTTACCAATTTGGATGCCTGTTATTTCTTTTTGCTCTCTGCTATGACTAAGACTTTCAGTACTATGTTGAATAAAAGTGGTGAGAGTGGACATCCTTGTCTTGTTCCTGACTTTAGGGGAAGACTCTTAGTTTTTCCCCATTAAGGATGATGTTAGCTGTGGATTTTTCATGTATGTCCTTTATTACGTTGATGTACGTTGCCTCTAAACCTACTTTGTTGAGAGTTTTTATCATGAATGGATGTTGTGCTTTGTCAAATGCTTTTTCTGCATCTATTGAAATGATCATGTGGTTTTTATGCTTTCCCTTGTTAATATGATGTATCATGTTGATTGATTTGTGAATATTGAACCACCCTTGTACTCCTTAAATAAATCCCACTTGATTCTGGTGATTGTTTTTTGTTTGTTTTCTGTGGTGAATAATTTTTTTAATGTATTGTTTGATTTGGTTTGCTAATATGTTGAGCATTTTTGCATCTATGTTCATGAGAGATATTGGCTTATCTTTGTGTGTGTGTGTGTGTGTGTGGTGTCTTTACCTAATTTTGGTTTCAGGGTAATGCTGGCCTGTAGAATGAATTTAGAAGTTTTCCTTCATCTTTTATTTTTTGGAATAGTTTGAGAAGAATATGTATTAATTCATCTTTAAATGTTTGGTAGAATTCCCTTGTGAAGCCATCTGGTCTTGGACTTTGTTGGTAGTTTTTTGTATTACTGAGTCAATTTCATTGCTAGTAACCAGTTTGTTAAAATTTTCTATTTCTTCCTGATTCTGTTTTGGAAGGTTATGTGTTTTTAGGAATTTATCCATTTCTTACAGGTTGTCCAATTTGTTGGCTTGTAATTTTTCTTAATATTCTCTTATAATCCTTTGTATTTCTGTGTGTTGGTTGTTATTTCACTTCATTTCTGATTTTATCAACAAAATTGACAAATCTTTGGTCCTCTTTTTTTTTTCTTTTTATGACTCTGGCTAAAGGTTTATCAATTTTGTTGATCTTTCTAAAGAGCTAACTCCTGGTTTCTTTAACCCATTCTATTATTTTTTAGTCTCTATTTATCTCTGTTTTAATCTTTATCATTACTTTATTTCTACTGGCTTTGGGCTTTGTTTTTCTTTTTCTACCTCCTTTAGGTGTAAGGTTAAGTTGTTTATTTGAGATTTGTCTTGCTTCTTGAATTAGATCATAATCTTCCCTCTTAGAATAGATTTTGCTATATCCAAAGATTTTGAACAATTTGTTTTTATTTTCACATCTCCATGAAATGGGTCATGTTGACCCATTCATTGTTTAGTAGCATGTTATTCAGCCTCCATGTATTCATATTTATGTTCTCTCCAGAGGTGTTTTTTTGTTTTTTTTTTTTAATTTGTGGTTTCATACCGTTGTGGTCAGAAAAGATGCATGATATGATTTCAGTCTTTTTTAATTTATTGAGACTTGTTTTGTGGCCTAACATGTGATCTATTCTGGAGAATGCTCCATGTACACTTGAAAGAATGTGTATTCCACTGTTTTGGGATGAAATGTTCTGAATATATCTGTTAGATCCATCTGGTTTAATGTTTCATATAAAGCCACTGTTTTCTTGTTGACTTTCTGACTAGATGATCTATTCACTGATGTAATTGGGGTGTTAAAGTCCCCTACTATTATTGTATTACTGTCAATTTCTTTCTTTATGTCTGTTAATAATTGCTTTATGTATTTAGGTGCTTTCATGTTGGGTGCATAGATATTTACAATTGTTATGTCAAGTTATCCTCTTGGTAACAATTATAAATATTTATGCACCTAACGAGTTCTTCTTTGTGTCTTGATACAGTCCTTGTTTTAAAGTCTATTTTGTCCAACATAAATATTGCTACCCTAGCTTTTTTTTTTCACTTTCATTTGCATTGTAAGTGTTTTTCTATCCCTTCACTTTCACATGTCTTTAGGTCTGAAGTTGGTCTCTTGTAGGCTGTGTACAGCTGGGTTTTGCTTTTTTATCCATTTGATTACACTGTGTCTTTTGATTGGAGCATTTAGTACGTTTACATTCAAAGTAATTACTGACAGATATGTACTTATTGCCATTTTGTTGCTTGTTTTATAGTTGTTTTTGTAGATCTTCTCTGTTCCTTTCTTCTCTTGCTCTCTTCCATTGTGGTTTGATGCCTTTCTTTAGTGATATGCTTAGATTCCTTACTCTTTATTTATTTATTTTGCATATCTATTACAGGTTTTTGATTTGTGGTTACCATTAGGTTCATATATAACATCTTATGCATATAGCAGTCTATATTAAGTTGGTGGTCGCTTAAATTTGAACCCATTCTACAAGCACCAAATCTTTACTCCCCTCTCTCCCCAACATTTTATGTATATGATGTCATTCTTTACAGTTTTTTATTTTGTGAATTTCTTGACTGATTTTTATAGATATAATTGATTTTACTGCGCTTGTGCTTTAACCTCTGCACTGGCTTAAGAGTATATTAATCTACTACTTTTATCATGTTTGTATTTACTTGTGAAGTCTACTACTTTTATTATGTTTATGTTTACCTGTGAAATTTTTTCCTTTAATAATTTTCTTACTCCTGATAATGGCCTTTTCCTTCCACTCAAAGAATTCTCTGTAACGTTTCTTAGAAGGCTAGTTTAGTGACGATGAACTCCTTTAACTTTTGTTTAGGACTCTCTCTTCTTATATTCTGAATGATAGCCTTGCTGAGTTGAGTATTTTTAGTTGCAGGTCTTTTTCCTTTCCACACTTTGAGTAGTATATCATGTCACTCCCTTTGGCCTGCAAAGTTTCTGCTGAAAAATCAGCTGATAGTCTTACGGGGTTTTGATCTCTTACTGGTTTTTCTTTTCTCTTGCTGCTTTTAAAATTCTCTTCTTTATCACTACTTTCTCCTACTTTAATTATTGTGTAATTATTGTGTGTCTTGGTGTAGGTCTTTCTGGGTTGATTTTGTTGGGGCTCTCTGTGTCTCCTTGATCTGAATGTCTGTTTCCTTCCACAGATTAGGGAAGCTTTCGGTTATTATTTCTTCAAATAAATTTTCTGTCCCCTTTCTTTTCTCTTCTCTTTTTGGGAATCCCTATAATGTGGATGTTATTGTAGTTGATGAAATCACTGAGTTCCCTTAACTTATTCCTATTTTTCATTATTCTTTTTGCATTTTGCTCTTCAGCTTGGTTGCTCCCATTGCCCTGTCTTCCAGGTCGCTGATCCATACTTCTGCCTCCTCTCATCTGTTACTGATTTCCTGTAATGTACTTGAAGTTTCAGTTATTGAGTATTCATTTCTGATTGGTTCTTTTTAATATTTTCTATCTCTTTGTTGAAGGTCTCACTGAGATCCTCCACTCTTTTCTCAAGGCCAGTAAGTATTTTCAAACCATTACTTTGAATGATTTATCAGGCATATTGCTTATTTCCATTTCATTTTTAGCTCTTTTGCTGTGGTGTTGTGCTTGTTCTTTCATTTGGGACATATTCCTCTGTCTCCTCATTTTGTCTAACTCTTGTATTTGTTTCTATGTATTTGGAAAGTTAGCTATGTTACCTGATGGAAAGCAGTGGCCTTATGAAGAAGAGATCTCTAGTGGCCTGCAGCACAATTCCCTTTGTTCACTGGAACCAGGCATTTCAGGAGTGTCATCTATGTGTATTGTATGTGTCCTACTATTTTTGTTGAGATACATTTGCCTTCAGTTCAGTCATCTGCAGTGGTCCATTTTGCTTGTTGTGGGTAGGATTTTGTCCCTGTGCTGTTAAGAGCCAGTCTGGGGCTGTCATGGGCTTGTAGATGTGGGTAGTGTCAGCAGTCAAACTAGACGCCTGCCCTCAGCCCATTTTCTAGGGCTGTGGTTCCCTGCACTATAGAACACTCTCTCTGTCTTGTCTCCTTAGAGGTTTTCATTGGTGGGAGGGGCCTACAGGCAAACCAGAAGTCTGTCCATTGAAGCTGCGATAGTATGGACTTGCAGAGTACTCTCCTTGCCTTGTCTCCTGAGAGACTTTTGTTGGTGGGCAGGGTCAGCAGTCAGGCCAGATGCCTCCTGGGGCTTCAGACACACTAATTGGCAGGGCACTCTCTGCACTACCAATAAGGCTCAGCTGCTGGGGCTGCAAGGGTACTGGTATGTGTGGTTATTTTCCTCTCTCCCCAGGGCAGGAGTCACTTGAGTGGGACTGGTCCCTGCCAGGCTGCTTGCAGGATGTGACATGGTAGGGAGGGACTCCTCCTGAGTGGGGTGGATTGGATGGAGGTGGATCTCCAGGAGGACAATGTGGTGGGGCGTGTGGTGTTATCAAGCAAGGTGGTGGGTATTCATGATGGTTCACGCAAGTGTCTGGCTATCCAGGGTGGGTAGCAGGAGTGATAAATGGTGCCTGCCAGCTTTTTTGTTCTTGGAGAAGTCTCCTGAAGATCCCTGCCCTTCCAGCACACATTTGGAGATTAGCAAATAAATCTGTGCTTTTCAAACTGCTGTTTCTGTAATGTATCTCAATGGGATGGTTTATTATGCTGGCTCTTTAAGGGTGAGGACTCATTTTCCTTCACCCTCTGACTCTCCCCGAGCTGAAGCCTGTGATTTTTAAAGTACCCAGAATTAAGCCTCACTATTTGTAAAAACTCATGAAGTTTTCAAAACTTCACTGAAAACTGGTTTTCAAAGCCAAATATTATGGAGACTCATCTTCTCAGTGTAGGTTCCCTATGTCTGGGGTCCCTGTTTGGGGATCTGTTCCTCTCTCTTCTCTGTGCTTGTGGTGTCCCTCCCATTTGTGGTTAGTCTGACCAGGAGTTTGATTCCCAACTGGGTCTCCACCCATCCTACCATTTCCAATGTGGCCTCCTCTCTATGATTAACTTGGAAAGTCTGTTCTGCTAGTCTTTGGGTTGTTTTCTTGGTCAGTTGCACTGATGTGGGTGTTATCTAGGTGTATCCATGGGGCAAGGTGAGCTTGAGATCCTCCTACTCTACCATTTTTCACAAGTTCCAGTGAGTGTCTATTTTATTCACCACTGTACCTCTGCATCCAGCATAGTGCTTGATGTTTAATAGGAACTCAGTGAATATTTGCTTGAATGAAAGAATTAATCAGTGAATGGAGAATGAATGAATTTAATTAGTTCAAATTCCACATATTATAATTCAGCTTTGGGTCACATTTGTGGCTAATCTCTTTCTGACCTTGCATCAATTTGGACAACTGATCTTCTGTCTGATTCCTAAGAGATGCTTTTTGGACCCTAATTCACGTCTTATTCTTTGGTTCCTGTTTCTCAATCTTGTTGTCAGGAACCTGTCAAGAATTGTCCCCCTCTCAAGTCAGACTCACTGTCTTGCCCGAGAATTTCAGCCAAACTGCTGAGGGCCTGTAAATTTGGCCAACACTTCAAATTCTTCAGTACCACTTTCCCAGATTCTCCCGCAGTGTGCTTGTGTCCTGCCATTGTAAACTCCCTCTTGCTCTGGAATGAACTGTAGTTTGTAAAAGCACAGAAACAGATCTTTTGTTCAGTAAGCCTCATCAGTTATATTATTCATATTATTCTCTTCTTCCATATTTTATTTCTTGCTTTGAAAGATGTACATTAATAGTTTACACAATATTTGAGGGTTACCAAGTTTTTATGTATTTCTTTTGTTTAAACATTTTTTAATGTTTATTTATTTTGGAGAGAGAGAGAGAGAGAGACCGAGCACAGGGGAAAGGGCAGAGAGAGAGGGAGACACAGAACTCGAAGCAGGCTCCAGGATCTGCTCTGTCAGCACAGAGCCTGACACAGGGCTCGAACTCACAAACTCTGAGATCATGACCTGAGCCAAAGTTGGGTGCTTAACTGACTGAGCCACCCAGGTGCCCCTATGTATTTCTAATAGTTTTTGTTTTATATAGTTTACTGCTTTATAGTGCATAAAAGTTCATGAGTTCTGTTTTTAAGAATCATTACTTATTAAAAATGTTCCTTTTTTATCCTAGTTACTATTTTTAGAATTGATTTTTTTTGGTCTGAGTAACAGTATATCATCCCTGCTTTCCTTATGTTTTGTTATACCTTGTATATCTTTATTTCTTTATATTTAAACTTCTTTGTCATATTAATTTCTGTGTGCCTCTTATAACTGAATTTTTGCTTTTTTAAAGAATTAAAATATTTTTAAATTGAAGAATTTAAACTTTTCCCTTTTTTTTTTTATTAGGGAGACACCTTTTAAGGTACCTACCATCTTATTTTATTATTTCTGTTTGCTATTCTTGTCTTATATGTATGTGTGTATACAGTTGTTCATAAAGAAAAAAACATACATACATAAATACAAATACATACAGATATTATAAAATGTGGAAATCCAAGAGAGTAAAAAAAAAAAAAAAGAGAGAGTAATCCTATTACTCAATTTTATTGTTTGTTTTTGTTTGTTCATTTTTTGTTTTTATTCAAGTTAGTTAACATACAGTATAGTCTTAGCTTCAGGAGTAGAACCCAGTGATTTATCTTTTACATATGACACCCAGTGCTTATCCTGAAAAGTTCCCTCCTTAATGCCTGTCACACATTTAACCCATCTCCCCACACTCCTCCTTCCAGCAACACTCATCAATCTTGTTGACATGTATAGATATGCATAATTCCAATGTCTTCCTTTAATTTTTTAAAATAAAAATAAATTTATTCATGATTATTCTGCTTTGTAACCTAGTTTTTTCCCACTGAACAGAGAGGGACTATGAAC
>CM053571.1:48664707-48713501 GCA_028646485.1 Cryptoprocta ferox | reverse complement strand
TTGAAGAATCTAAAAGGCTTCAAAATAACCATGGACTATGCATTCTTCTTCCAGCTGCTGCTGTCCCAACACTTCTGACAGTTAAAATACATCACACATTCCCTTGTCCTTACAGTGTAAACATTTACTCTTTTAAGTGGACTATAGAATCAGTCCGAAATAGAAGGATGCAGACTGATATCTCAGAGGTGAAACTAAATTAAATTAAAGTAATTCGCAATTCAACTCATGGTTACATATTGTACGTTACTCTGTGTTTGTCCTGGGGAAAGATCAGACAGAGGCTCTCGTTGCTTACTTTGTTTTTACAACCTGTTACTAGAAGGGAATTTCATACAGAGCAGGCAAAATTTTGAATTAGGATTAAATTAAAAAACAAAATGGAACATGTTGTGAAGTAAGGATAGCCTTCTTGATGTTGATTTCCTTCCGTGCCAAAGCATTGTCTGAAGTCAAGAAAACAATACTGTCTCTAGTTTGTGTTGTTGTTGATCTCCCCAGGAAAAATGTGACCTCCTTCCTTCTCTTTACATTGGCATCTGGCCCATGCCTTTACCTTCAACTCTTATAACTTCTTCCAAATTGTATTAACTTTGAAGTGTAAGAGCCTTCAAAATGACCCACATTTGAATCCTGGGCCAACTTGATCTTTTTTTTAAATTTTAATATGGATATGAACTTTTGCTTAAAACCCCAGTAGTTAAAAGTATGGCATCCTCCAGAATGTCACACCATATAAAAAAATTCTGGTGTCCTTCCTTGAAGTTAGTTTTACCCTGAAAGGGAAACATTACAAATGAATATAGGTTCAAGTCGGTTCAATTTCCTGTTTTGCTTAAAATTTTCCTGTACAACACATAAATTTATCAAACTCCTTTCCTGGTGACAATACTTCATTCGATTACTTTAGTGAGTATTGAGGAGATTTTAAACTTATGAGTCATAAAATTCTTTTATTCCCCAGAGAATTTCCTGTGTCTGCCTGGAATTTCATGTCTTTGTAGTTTTAGCTGGACTCCTTGAAGCAGTTACTCTCTAAATGACTGTGCTGTTGAGGTCTGTGTGTAATACCTGGGGAGCCGGGTCACAGATTGACTCCTGCTTTTCAAGAAAATTGAAAAATGAATCCCTTTCACTGCCTTAGTTTTAGTAACTGTGTTCAGACATTTTCTTAAACTTTTTAACCTCTTCCTCTCATGATGGAGATGTTTTTACTTGCGGCTCTTGCAGTTCCCAGCATTAGTCTTTTTGTGCCCACTTGGGCCCGCTTTTGTCTACTTCTGTGAATACATCCCAGTGACTTGATGTTCTTGCATTGCTCGCCTGTCCCATCAGGTTTTCATCACTCGCTTGGTGTAAAGGAAAAGGAGATAGAGTTACAAATATATTGGACCATTTAGCAATTCAGGAGAAATGCCTTTGGATATCCTTTTTACTCCTCTTTTCTTTTTCCTTTTCTTTTTTCTTTTCTTTTCTTTTCTTGTCTTGTCTTTTCTTTCTTTTTTTTTTTATAAGCCTTTTTTTGAGGAAGGTGAAGGTCAGGCTATAGTGGAAAGGCAGAACCCTTGTATGTTCTCATCTGAAAGGTCCAGGGAAGTGAAGATGATGCTGTTTGACATTTGAGTTTTGGAAATTCTTGGTGATTATTGTGAACACACACTTTACTTATGTGAGGACCGTCATCTGCATGTGCATGTCTCTGTGTGTTTTAAAAGATAATACTGAACTGTGTCCTGATAATAAATGCAGCTGAGCATGCACAGAGACAACTGACGTCTAAGTCTGGATATGCTATTTGACAAGATTCATCTATCACGGGACAAACGAAAAATGTAAGGCTAGTAGAGCATTGACACTAACAAATTATTCAGAAGTTGATGACTAGGAAATCTTTTACTAGACTTCAGTATGTTTGGTGCCTTTAAGGACAAATCTAGAATTTTATCCAAAACGCGAGGTGCTCATATAATACTTCTTTTATGGCTACTTTCTCATTTTTCAGCACAAGGCTTTTTAAAACTTTGAAGTCAGTAAAAGAAGGGTTTCTATTTATAAATCATAAAAGCATATATGTACAGGTTAGTGTTTTACTTGGTTGATTGGTATATCATTTATTTTTAGAGTAGAGAAAAATCAATGCAATAATTACTTGCTATTTATATATATACATACAGAAAATATAAGTCCTTGGAATGTAGCACACATTATCATTGCATAATCTATATCCATATGCTGTTTATAACAAGCTGAAATGTTAGACCCATGAGAAAAGAACCAGATTCTGGCACAGGACTGTTTTGTGGTAAAGAAAGATGAATGGATTCCAAAATAAAAAAAAAAAACAAAAAACTTTTTTTTAAAGCTTGATGGTTCGACAGTAAAACAAGAGAGCTGAAATGGGGTTTGGAGATATATGTGTTGGCATGAGCTGACACTTAGAACAGTTAATTCCCTTTTTCTTCTGTGTGCTCCTCCAGCTCTTCTGATCCCGACTTAGGTAAATGAACTGGCTCACCTACTTAGCAGGTGGGGACAGGAACACAGATGTCTGGCATTGTAATCTCTCCCCAGCCTCATCCCTCATCTGCTGATGTGGTCCTTTCTCAACAGGGGTTTCTCCTAACAGAAGCAGCTCTGTGTTAGCCGGGGACGCAGTGGTTGGGGTCTGTTGGCTAAATTGCTGTGAGCATGTTGCGAATGATGCTAGGGCCACCCGTTTGATTGCCAGTGTGAGTCTTTTGATACAATCAGAAGGCCTTTCTCGAAACATATATTGCTCCCCACACCCTTTCTTATATAACTTTGAGATAAGGAGATTTGTGAGTATGAAAATGACTCATTAAAAATATGTTCTGAACTCATTCAAATGGCTATTAATTAAAAAAAAAACCCAGAAAATAAGGAGTGTTGGAAAAGATGTGGAGAAATTAGGAATTACTGGTAAGAATGTAAAATGGTGCAGCCGGTATGGAAAACTGTACGGCTGTTCCTCAAAAAATTAAACATATCAATTCCGTGTTTAGGCATGTACTCAAACGAATTGGAAGCAAGGCCTTGAACAGGAATTTGTACACCAATGTTCACAGCAGCATTATTCACAGTAGCCAAAAGGTGGGAACAGCCAAAACATCCATTGAAGGATGAATGGACAAGCAAACTGTGCTGTATACCTCAAGTGGAGTGTTATTCAGCCTTGAAAACAGCTGAAATTCTGATACATGCCACAATATGGATGAATCCTGAAAACATTGTGCTACATGAAATAAGCCAGGCACAAAAGGACAAATATGATATGATTCCGTTTACATGAGGTACCTAGAGTAGTCAAATTCAGAAAGACCTAGAGTCTTAGAGACAAAAGGTAGAATGGCAGTTACTAGGGACTGGGGCAGGGGTTGGGGGGAGATACTGTTTAATTGGGTACAAAGTTTCAGTTTGGGAAGATAAAAAAATTCTAGGAGATGGATAGTGGTGTTGATTGCCCAGCAGTATGAATGTACTTAATGCCACTGAACTGTATGCCTACAAATGATTAACATGATAAATTTATATTATGTATATTTTACTATTATATATACATATATATGAAAAACAAGGAAAAACACATGCCTGTGTGTGTATCTACTCTATTCTTAATGCTCTATTACAATTCTACTTCACTTCTGATACCAGACATGTGGGTTTTCCATGTATGAAGCAATTCTGCCCCATCTGCGTGTCTTACTATTTGACTCAATTCTAACTTTGTCTGCCTGGAGTCAATGTCACATGCCACATGTTGGTTAAGGGGTCAGTTCCGCAAGGCTCCCCCGCCCACCTCCCCTTCAGATGTCAGTTACAAGGCCAAGTTGTTGTTACCTGTGCTTTTGGTGGACCTATAGCTATAAGTTGAAGGTTCCTCTAACCCCATCCTCAGGTTCGATTAATTTGCTAGAGCGGCTCACAGAACTCAGGAAAAAGTTTTCTTACTAGATGACCATTTTGTCAAAAAGGAATATAACTCAAGAACAGCCAGGTGGAAGAGACGCACAGGACATTTATGTGGGAAGCTCGTGCAAAGTTTCCATGACCTCTCTGGGAGCGTGGCTCTCCCAGCACTTTCACATGTTGATCAACCTGAAGACTTAACCTCCAACTTAATCTCCAGAGCCTTCCCCTCCCAGGAATTTTGGGAGTTCCAACTGTTTAAATACATGGTTGATTCTTGGGGCAACCAGCCCCATCCTTATGTCACCTAGGGGCTTTCCAAAAGTCATCTCACTAACATAGACTCAAGTGTGGTTGAAAGGGCCTTGTTATGAATAATAAAAGACACCTTTGTCACTGTAATCACTTAGGAAATTCCAAGGTTTTTAGGAGTCTGTGCCAAGAGGGGGCAAAGACCAAACACTGCATATGTTTCTTATGACAAGTAGAATTATCAGACTACCGCTCATCTTCAAACCTGGATCCCTTACAGCAAAACAATCATAAAAGTCAAAAGGTACTGACACATTACTAAGATCTCATTTAATCATTAAGAATAATGTAGCTCAGGGGCTCCTGGTTGGCTCGATCGGTTAAGCATCATGATCTCAGTGTTCAGTTCTTGAGATCGAGCCCCATGCCCCAACGTAAGCCCAGAGCCGCTTGGAATTCTCTCTCCTTCTTTCTCTGCCCCTCCCCTGCTCATGCTCTCTCGCTGTCTCTCTCTCTCAAAATAAGTAAATAAATTTTTTTTAAAAAAGCATAAATGTGGGTCCCAGGGAGACACCACTTAGGTTTGCATTGTTTCCATTGGAATCTTGTCAGGAACAGGAGTTGAAACAAAATATTTATCACTTATAAATCACAATATCACCGTATATAAATATATATTATCTAATGTTATTTACCTTCACTTTTATTGAATAGTTTTTATTTTTAAAAGTACTGTCTAAGAATTTTATCAAACTATCAAAATTAGAGATTAAAGATGAGGAAGTTAGACTGAGCTACAATGGCAAGATGAAAAGATATGTGTTCCTTCCCTACTCTCCCAAATCCTAATTAAAATAATCAAAGGATTATAAAAGGACTTTCTAAACTTTGAGAATTCCTGCCAGATAAAGTAGATTAGGATGTGATTAATGGATGATACCAGGGGAAGATTTGTCATTCTCCCTTATGAGAAAGTGGTATGGTTATAAGTTAGGGCGATCCTATCAGAACCCAAATAATACTTCTGAAGTTGGAGAGTTGTGAGAACTTAAAGGCCAGGGAGGTGCTCAGGAAAGGTAAAGAACCTTCCATTTTGGAAATCCTTCGCTACTAAGGAGCAATTAAATTCAAAAGCAGTTGAGTGTGTTAGGTGTAAAGGCAACTGTTATTATGCAATATAGGTAAGAATTTGAACCTATCCTTGCTGGGCCAGGCAGTAGCCAGCATCCAGAGAGACACTAGACACTTGCCCATCATATACTTGGGTAGGAGGACCGGCCACAGAGTAAATTCCATGTGGGAAAAAAATGGTCCCTGACATAAAAGATTTGTCAAAATCAGTGACAAGTATAGAAAGATAAATGTCCACTATGAGGACAACCTGTATCACCTGCCCCCTCCTATTTCCCTCAATGTACTGGATCACTGACCTGCTAATATGAAGACGAAGGAGGTCTCCAGCACTCTGTGTAAGAAGAGACTTTCAATGACACTTCGCTGGACAGTGAAAGGATCGAAGAGGAATATACGTTCATAATGGTTTGGGGCCAATAGCAGGCCAAAGTGCACCTCTTTCACTGGGTGTGGGAAGCAGAAAATGAATAAGCGTGGAGCCTACAGAATATTTGGCAGTGTGAGCAAATGAAAATAACAAAGCTCTGGGGAAAAGCATACTTGTTAAAAAATAGTTTTATTGAAAAAATATTTTCATTCTCAGTGAGAGATAAAAAAATCTTTATAAAGGAGATGAAAGATGAAATGTCATCACAGACTGAGATGTAACACAGCTGGTAGAATCAAGAAACTCCTGCAAGGAAACTAACAATCCGGTAGCTGAATTGAAAACTTCATTAGAAGCAGGAAGGAACCAAACTGACTCTCTTAAATATATGATTAGTAATCTGGAGGGCCACCTGACAAGCTATTTTATAATGCGGAGGAAAAATAAAAAAAGATTGAAGAGTTTCAGTCCTAAGATGACAGATGTAGACGACAGAAAACAGTGCTGCAACAAAGTGGATATTAGTGACCCTCAGGAAGACAATGGAAAAGACAAAACAGAAAAGAAAACAACAGTAAGAGGTATATTAAGAAAGGTAGGAATTGCATGTTTCAAAGACCACATTTACTGCTAGAATTGGTGAAACAATACCAGCCTCTAGACATATTCTGGTGAAATTGTGGAATTTCAAAAAGCAGTACTCATGAAAATATATTTTAAGCATCGAAACAGGAAAAGGAAGTCTCTGAAGGAAAAAGAATCAGCTCTGTCCGAGACATCATCTCAGCCTTGTCCATCAAAAGACAGATAGGGCCCCCTGGGTGGCTCAGTCAGTTGAGTGTCTGACTTTGGCTCAGGTCATGATCTCATGTTTGTCAGTTCAAGCCTTGCATTGGGCTTGCTGCTGTCAGCCCAGAGCCTGCATCAGATCCTCTGTCCCCCTCTCTCTCTTTGCACTTCCCCCACTCACACATACTCCCTCTCTCTCAAAAATAAATATTTTTTTAAAAGAAGACAATGAAACCATTTGGCTTTAGAGTTGTAAGAAGACTGGGACTCAAATTCTGTAGCCAGTCAACTGCCATTCTCTATGAAAGAAGCAGGGAGATCTTCGCAGAAGCATGATGATTTGGGAAGCATATTGTTCACATAGTTAATTCCAAGCTGCTGAGAAATGAACCAAAAAAGAGAACTTGGTTATGGGGAAATTGTAGTATAGAAGGACTACGTGTAAGCATGACACAATAAACATAGGATTAAGTTTAAATCACTGTTTCAAAGGTAGTATCACCACAAAATGCAAAGTCAAAATGATTTTTGAAAGGACAATTACATCAAGTAAAAAATGGATAGTTTCACAAATAGTAACTTGGGCTCCAAATCCCAGATTATGCCAACCAAACAAGTTAGAATTAGGAAATAAAGGTGCGAGAGTAAGTAAATGTGTGCTGATTTCTTCATCTTACACATAAGACTTTCAACAGGTGCAGTTTCATTGCATGTAATTAATATAAACAAATTTAAAAAGTATTTGAAAAATGGAAGGTTTAATCTATCTAAAACTAGAAATACTAGATAATCTGATCCACTAGGGAAAAAAAATCAAAGTAAACACCTACTTTAGGAAAAGCTTTTATATAAATGTACATGGGATAAACTTTCCTTATAAGAGACAGAAGTCCTCAAGATTAGCCTAAAGAATCCAACTTTCTAAAAGGCATACTCTATCTAAAAGGGATACTCAAAGCAAAGTGACACAGAAGAGTTAAGTTAAAAATAGAAGGATGGAGGGGCACCAGGATGGCTCAGTCTGTTAAGCGGTTAAGCGTCTGACTTCAGCTGAGGTCATGATCTCAGTTTGCATGTTTGAGCCCTGCATTGGGCTCTGTGCTAACAGCTCAGAGCCTGGAGCCTGCTTCAGATTCTGTGTCTCCCTCTCTCTCTGTCCCTCCCTCACTTGTAAACACACCCACACTCTCTCTCTCTCTCTCTCTCTCTCTCTCTCTCTCTCAAAAGTAAATAAACATTAAAAAATGTTTTAAATAGAATGACAAAGATACAGCAAACTAAATGAAAAGAGGAGTCACATTTTACTACCAAAATGAAATTAAAGGCAAAAAACCCCGAACATTTCCAAAAGAGGGAAGGCTGCAGTCCACAATGAAGATATATCGATCTTGAAACTATATGCCAATAGCACAACTTCAAAGTGTACATGTAAAAACTTCTAGAGATAGAAGAAATTGAAACACAAGTGTCATGAGAGACTTTAGTATCTTTCTGTCTGACAGATCATATTGGGAAAAATAGAACAAGGGGCTCTGACTACATAATTCACAACATTGTTGAAGTGGATACATCAATTTAGTAAGATAACTTGATGCAACCAACTTATTTGCAGGTAGCCAAAGAGTTAAGAAAATATGAGAGCCTTATAGTATAAACCACTAATTAGTCCAAACCACAGTACAAATCATAATCTGAGTAAAATATAGGAATGTAGAAATTAATAATAAAGTGGAAGCAAAAATCCCAACAACTTTTTAAAAATAGAACTTTTTGAATGGAATAAGCAAACAGAACTACAATGATACTTTTTTCTTGTGGGCAACTGATTTTTCTGCCTAGAGGCTCATAGGAGTTTATATCTTGAATGTTAAATAATTCTGTCTTGATGGTCTGTATTAATTTTTCTTGAAACATCTTGAAACCTTACAATCTATAGATTTAGTTATTCATTTTAGGAAATATTCCTTCTGTTTTAACTGGGAAAATGTTTGTCTTTTATTCATTTTGCTTTCTGTTTGCTCTCCAATTATATCATACATATACATATATGATTGCTTCCATTTGTCTGTTTTCTTCTGTATTCACTTTTCTTGAGCTATGTTTTCTTGCCAAAGATTCATTTTTTTTCTGTGTCAGTTCTGCTCTTTGATATTTCTAATGCATTTCCTATTTCTGAAATAACAGGGATTTTTTCCTTGACTCTGCTAATGAGTTTTCATTTCATTCTGTTGTCCATTTATCTGCTTTTAAAATATCTCATGGAGTTCATATTCTCTTTAATTTCCTTGAGAGTTATGAGCTGTTTGTATTTTCATTTCTTTCTCTGTTTTGTGGGATAAAACTTCCAGAAAAAACAAAACAAAACAAAACATCATGTGCCTTTTGGATACTTTAGACTTCTTTCACTGGAAAAAGTTTTTCCTTTCTTTTTTAGCTTACTCATTTATGAAAGGCAATTCTAAAGGTTTTTTTGGTCCAAAAATAGTGGTAGGTGTTTTCTCCTTCAGGCTCCTCTCTGTTTACTGGGGCTTTGTCTGTAGGCTGAGCCTGAGGAGCAAGGACTATTAACCCATTCATTAGTGGTTTAGGAGAACTGGGGAAGAAACAGCGCTGGGTACTGTCACAGTTGTGTGACTGGTTTGTTTGGTCTTCTGTATCTAGAAGCCTCTGTCTGCATTCAGCACTTGCTGACTCTGGGGACACCTTTCAGGTTTAAATTGTCCTCTCACTTCAGAGTGGACCCTTTGGGTGCTCTGATACAAAGGCCTTGAATTATACATTTTATGTAGTCCACTGTCTTTTATGTTTGGGGAACATGATTCCCTCTTATTCATTCTCTCTCCTGCCCTTGTTTTACAGTGAGGACAATTAACATCCTCCAAATCATTCTCCAAGTCTCCCCTACCCTTACCAGAGATGTTTGATGTCTCATTTCAGTAGTCCCCCTGATGGCCATCTTTTCTTGAGCCACCATGTGCAGAATAAGACTCTGGGGGTCTGCTTCTACCCCTCACACGTGGCCTACACACCTGGGCACTGTCACTGGGCTGTTTGGGACGGGGGGGGGGGGTGTCTGAATTTCATCACCCTTCTGCTTCACTGATAACACTTCTCAAAGGTTGTTGTATGATACAGATAATTTTCCTACTTTTCAGGACTGAAAAAAATATTCTTGGCCTTTTCAAAAACTTACTTCATTTGGTTTCTGCTAAGGGAAGTCTTCAAGTCTGCATCTATGCTGTTTCCTTTCCCAGAGTGTGCTTCTTGACTTTTGCTTTTATTTCTCTGTGATATTCTCTCAGACCCACACACTGCAGCCCAACGATAAATGACTCACTCCACTTGTATTGCCCCAGTGCTCAGCCAGGTACAGCATGGCAGGCTTTCTGGGTTACCTTATCGGCTGAGAGAAACTTGATCATTTTTCTAGATTCTTTTTAAGGACTGGCATATTCTTTTGAAAATCTTCAGTAATGGAATCTTTGCCTTTGAGGTGCTCACTTTTCTAAGTATGCTCAAATTACATTTGCAGCAGTCTTATGTAGAATCTTCCTTGGTTTAAAGGCTACTTATTCACAGCCTGTGTGGGTTCTACTCACTCTTCCTTCCTTCCTCCCTTCCTTCCATTGTGCAAATGGACTTTTATTGTCCACTTTGTACCTACACCTGTGAGCGGGATCTACACATCCATGTCAACGTCTGACTTCAAGCTCTTGGCTCTATCCCTATACTTCAGTCCTGCTTCTTTGGAATTGGCATTCCTACTGTGATCTTTTTATCCACTGTTCTGTCTCTGTTCTAATATATCCTTTAGAGCACCCAATATGCACATAGTTTAATATCTAGTTGGGAAGATAAGCTTAACATAATAAAATAACAGACAGTAATTTAAAGTATCATTGAGTAAGTTTAAGGTTGGTTAACAGAGTGGGTAGGTGTCATTGACAATCAGAAGTAGTGGAAAAAAGTTATGAAAAGCTTCAGGGAACATATGGGACTTTTATAAGGTATTATTATTATTATTATTTTTATTATTATTAAAATCTATATTTTTTTGAGAGGGAGAGAGAGTGAGCAGGAGAGGGTCAGAGAGAGGGAGAGAAAGAATCCCAAGCAGGCTCCATGCACAACACAGAGGCCGATTCGGGGTGGGGATGGGGGGACACCCATGACTGTGAGATCATAACCTGAGCTGAAACCAAGAGTCAGACGTTTAACGGACTGAGCCACTCAGGTGCCCCTACAAGGTATTATTAATGAATGGTTGAGATTTGGAGATAGCAAAATTCCGGTTAAATGAAAGCACATGAAAGAAGAAGATGGTAGTGAAGTTGAGTATATTGATGCAACCATGAAGGTGCTCCTCTGCATACTCCCATCTTCTTTCCATAAAGGAGGTAGCAAATAGGGGGCTACTGGAGTTTTTTTGTTTTTCCAAGTTACTTTTTCCTGTCTGCAGACTTCTATGATATAAATTCCTTACATTTGTGTGGTGATTAGCTATTTTTAAAACACTCTTATATGTCATTTGATCCTCATAACAACCTTGTGAAGTAACAGATGAGGGAGTCAAATTCTAATTATCTTGCTAGAAGTTTTATATAGCTAATAAATGGTAGAAATGGGAGGTGATTTAGGAGAGGAGAGCCTCGTGTCTGGGAGGCAAGTTAAATGTTATCTAGATAGAAAATAGTGAGGCTCCAAATTTTGATGGTAGCTGAGGAATGGACAAGAGATGGAAATTAGAGGCAGTAGTAAATCATAATAGTTAATGACTAAGTGGATATGGGAGTACAACAGATGAGTTTTGAATATTGGTAACTAAACAACGCTGATGCCATTATCAGGAAAATATATGTAAGTCAAGTCTCTGATTTGCACTTTGAATCTAACTCACTTTTGTTTTGTAAGATGAGATAAAGAACTCTTTCTGATTCTTTTGCACTTTCCTGTTTAAAATTTTGTTGTTGTTTCTCCATCTTTTGGCCAAGGCCAAATCTACATTTAAAAATGTGTTTATGTATTTCAAGACTATTTAGAGTTTACTCTTTACCTTTCTCATTGCCAGACTACATAATCTTAATTACTGGTTTATTTAACCATTTTTATAGGTCATTTCTTTTAACCCTTTTATGTATTTGTGATTGTCTTCTGAATCCTTTCCAATTTTCCACATATCTCTCTGGATGTTAAATTCAGATTTGGTCATAATACTTCATCATAGTTATAGCTTGAGCAGTAGTGATTTTGAATAAATGACACATCAGGTGTCTTAAAATTTGTACACCTGTTTATTTACACTAGTATAGTGTTACACGACACTGATGACCCAGGTTCAGTGTGTCTTGTTTCCTATTAAGCACTTTGAAAGATTTTGATAACATTTTGTGAAAGTTTCTAGCACAGTGTTGATGGACTTCTAGGCAACGTTCTGCCTTCTCTGGAAAGTAGAGGTCTTGACCTTCCTTTCTGATAAGAAAGGAATTCATCAAGTCCACAGTAAAAGATAAGGCAAGGGTTAGTAATCCAAGGTTTGTGAACTCCTAAAGTTTTGGATTATGTATTTGGATTAATATTTTTCTGGAAAGGGTCCAGATATTTCAACCATTTTCCAATAATCCCCAGTAATCTCAGGAAGTAGATCTTTTTATTTCAAATTAAAGAAGAAGAAACTGAGGTTCAGTGAGGTTGTATTACTTCATAGACATAGAGATAGAGAAGACATAGAGATTTCATAGACAGCAAATTGCAGAGCTGGGATTTGAACCTGGTGTTTTGTGTGTGTGTGTGTGTGTGTGTGTGTGTGTATAAATTAAACTTTAAATTCCATGTTTTCCACTTAATACATCCTACTTAGAGAAGTTGAGTAGTAAAAAAGGATTCGCTTCCAGGAAAAGTCATGATAGGAAAACCAGAGAGGATTGACAAGTTTCAAAATAGTGTCCATAAACTATTTAGGCATAGGCTTTAGATGAGGAATTCTTAACTTAGGGTCATTGGATTGAATTTGGAGGGTTCATAAAGTTGATGAGATGAGAAAAAAATCCAAATTTGCTTTAACTACAATTTCTTTCAATTATGAATGTAGAAAACCACCCACAGTAGTATTTGTGACTTTATCACCAATAGAAATCATAGATAGTTTCATATTATATTATAGTTGCCACAGATATCTCAAAATAACATTTATACTCATAACTACTTAAAAATTATAGCGATTATTAGAACCACTATTAGAGCTTATTAATAAAAAGTACATTCATTACTATATCATAAATTTGTGCGATTTTTTAAAGCATTTGATTACATTACTGATTTTTTCTTTTTTAAAAATGTTTTTTATTTATTTTTGAGAGAGACAAAGACTGAGTATGAGTGGGCGAAGTGCAGAAAGAGAGGGACACTCAGAATCAGAAGCAGGCTCCAGGCTCTGAGCTGTCAGCACAGAGCCTGATGCGGGGCTTGAACTCATGAACTGTGAGATCATGACCTGAGCTGAAGTCGGACACTCAACCAACTGAGCCACCCAGGCGCCCCTGGTTTTTTTTCTTTGTAATGCCATGTATTTTCTCTCATTCATTTAAAAACATCCCATGGAGTTCATAGACTTCACTAGATTTCCAAAAAGTCCATGGAACAAAAATGTTTAAGAACCCCCGTTTTAGACATTACATCATCATTTCATCATTTCCAAAGATTTTTTTAGTGTATTGAGCATGGGACATGCAGCTCAAGATTTCATATGTATAATATTACTTATTGAAAAGAAAATTTACCAAAATCATTTATCATGTGGTAGAACATGGACTTTTTGGCTTCCAGGAAATGCTTGTAGCTTCTTACTCTATTTTATTTCTTGTCATCACTAGTTGTCTTCTGTCATAAACTGTCTCTACCTGACAACTCTCTGGGGCTGCCACAGAGACAGTTTGGTGTAGTGTCTAAGAGTAAAATCTTGGAGATGATCTTGGTTCACATGCTCACTTCACCACTTAATAGTACACAGGAAAGTGATCTGTAAAGATACATGGCCATCTCTAAACCTCAGTCTCTCCACCTGTAAAATGGGGATAAATAGAGTTGCTGTAAGGTATATATAAGACAAGAAATGTAAACCAGTTAGCACAGCATCTGACAAATAATAACAATCACATTCATTGAAGATGGTCCTGCATATGACTCTCTATCCTATACTCTCCATTCTAGGCTCTCTGAATTTCATGAGCTAAATAGTGACAGGAATCTTGGCAGGGACAACTTGGGTACAGCTTTTGGCCTTATGGACTGAGGAACCATAAAGCAGTGTCATAAAGCACGACAGTGAGATTTTGAATGTGGCAGATCATTCCAAGCGTTTGAGATTCATGGACTCTAGGAATAAAGATTAACATAGCCACTCATGAATGTACCTGGCTTTCTTGCTCCCAAGAGGCTAAGAAGCTAAATATCTGAGCTGAGTCTCTGTCCCATAGAGGAAACTAGGAAACAGGGAGCCTTTCTCCTACACATACCCTCATGAACATCTGGCAACTCATCCATGTCTGTGTTTCCAAAGTCTGCAGGACTACCAGCTTTTGGATTACATTAATAATGAGTCCTGAGCCCAAGTGAGCCAACAAAGAAAAATAATACATCTAAGGGAATTCAGCCCTCAGGATCACTCAAAACAAATAGTCACATACCTGATGAAAGAGAACTTCTAGCTAAACCAAAACAAAGAAACCCAACTGTGATGACACTGGTTGCCTAATCTAGTTATAGTCATCTTTTTTTATTCAGGGCAGAGTAACTCCCTCCCCAGGTGAATACTACTTGACCTAAGCTAATCATAAAATTCCATTCCCTTTGTCAGTGATTGGTTTCAGCTTGGACAGATGCCCCATTCTTGGTTGGTTGCATCTCAGGGAACATCTAATTGGAGGTTTCTGGCAAAAGTTCTCCTCACTGATTAAAAAAAACAACAACACACTAGCTGAAATGCTTCCTTTTTCACTGGATGTTGTCCTGTCTGCCTTTGGTGTCTGGAGTTGCTGCAGCCATTGTGTGACCATGAGGGGAGACATCACTGACATTTAAAGAGGGCAGAAAAGAAAACACATTGTGCCACCTACTTGACCAACAGGGAACCACATAAATATTATGTGGTCCTTGTTATGTAAGTCAATAGTTTTCTTAATTTTAAAGCCACATTCTATGTAGGATTAATAAGAAAGCAGAGGCACCTAAAGCCCAGTCTGATGATGCTACCCCTGCATTTCAAGGATAGAGGGGAAATTGTATAAGCTTCCAAATTCACAAAGAAGTGTCAGATTAGTATTAGATTTCTCATTTGCAACCCTGGAGCTGGAAGATGGCAGGATACATCATGTGTATAGATGGGGAAAGGAGGAAACTGAGTTTTCTAAAGGTTTTATTTCATATGGGTGGGAGGAAGGGGAATAAAGGAAGGGAGGATATAGCATCTTGATTTGGAAAACAAATAGGTCTTTGTGGAGGAAATTGTATCTTGATGTAGTGTATTGTAGACCATTCAGTGTTTTGAGCACAGAAAAAAGAAAAATGACGTAATAAGGGGGAAAAATGGAATGACTATGAATTTGACCCAAACAGCTGAAACAAGGGGGAAAAATACAGCAAAAAAATGAATTATACATACAAAGTAAGATAAGGGGTGCCTAGGAGACTCAGTCGTTTAAGTGTCTGACTTCGGCTCAGGTCATGATCTCACAGTCTGTGGGTTCGAGCCCCGTGTCAGGCTCTGTGCTGACAGCTCAGAGCCTGGAGCCTGCTTCAGATTCTGTGTCTCCCTCTCTCTCTGCCCCTCCTCAGCTCACTCTCTATCTCTCTCTCTCAAAAATAAAATAAAGACATAAAAAAAATTTAAAAAACAACAAAGTAAGATAAGGGGAAGATAGTATGTCAGTTCTTAAATATCAATGGATTGAATTCCCTGAATAAAAGATAGAAATGGTCAGAGATTGAGTTAAAATCTAACATTTGGCATTCACAAAAACAAAGTGTAAAGGAATCTTGAAAATACAGGCATTGTCAAAAAGACATCAGACCAAAGTAAACAAAAAGAAAAAGAGAAATGGCCATATTATCATCAGACAAAGTAGACTTTAAGCTAAAAACACAAAAGGATAAAATGGCAAAGTTGTGATAATAAAAGGGCATTATTCATGAAGAGTATAGAGCAGTCATAAACTTGTAGGTATAAAATAATATAAGAACTAAATATATGAATCAGAATCTTTGAAAGAAAACTTAATTTTAAAATACAGAGTTATCATGGATAACTTCACTATGTCTCTTTCAGACTGAGACATATGAGTAATCAAAACTAAGTAAGGAGGTTGAATAAACAATATAATCAATAAACTTGATTTAGTAGATATATAAAGTATCTTTCAAATTTAAAAAAATCCCTCATATAAAAAATGTAATTTTGTATTTTCATAGATCATTTACTTGGTCACAAAGAAAATATTAATAAAATTATTAAATTTAATAAATTTTAGAAACCAGAGACCATATTTCTATAGGCCATATTTTTATAATAATCCAATGGAATTAGCAGTAAATATCTAACTCTTGGGAGACAGTGAACATTATATCTAGAGGAAAATTTATAGCCTTGCATACCTTCATTATTAAAGGGAAAAAAGATGAAAAATAAAGGAACTTTATAAAAGGAACAATAAAAGTCTAGGAAGATGGAATAAAGATAAAAGCTGAAGTTAATGAAATAGAAAACATTAAATAATTGTGGGAAAAAAGTGAGTTAAAGATGATTTTTTTAAAGATCAAAAAAAACCCCGATTATAATGAACCCATTTAAGGAAAAAAAACAAGCAGAAATATTTATGAAAAAGAAAACCAGTAAGTAGATACTTGCTTTTCTTAATATAAAAACATGCTATGAAGCCACAATAATAAAATTATATTTCTATAGCAACAGATAAATAGATTTGTAGAGTAAACTAGAGAATGTGTAAATAAATATCAGTTAAACATGGTATTTCAATTCAGTCAAGAATGGACAATTTAAATGTTGTTGATGACCCTGCTTCTCTTCCATTTGGAAGGAGATGAAATTGAAATATTATTTCATATACAGAAAGAATTTCCAGATGAATTGAGATCTAAATGCAAAACAAAACAAAAATCCTACACAAAATATGGGATACCATGTGTATAGTCCAGAGGCAGGGAGCTCTTAATAATCAAGCTAGGAGACCAGAAAGCACAAAAGAAAGGGATAGACATACTTGATTAAAAAGAAATCATAAAGTCAGTAAAGAAACAATGGATATAAAAGGATAGCTATAATGCAGAGGCCATTAATTAACCTCTGTAATATACAAAGAACTGTTACCAATTGAAGAGAAAAATAACAACGATAAATAACCCAGTAGGGAAAAAGGGCAAAGAATATGAAGATGCAAGTCTCAGAGAAGCTAATAGCCAACAAACATTAAAAGTTGGCTATCTTGGGGCACCTGTGTGGCTCAGTTGGTTGGGTATCCAACTCTTGATTTTGGCTCAGGTCATGATCCCAGAATCATGGGATCGAGCCCCGTATGGTGCTTTGAGCTGAGCATCGAACGTGCTTGGGATTCTCTCCCTCCCTCCCTCCCTTCCTCTCTCATCCTTTCTCTCTCCCTCCCTCTTTCCCTCTCTCCCACTCTCCCTCCACCCCCTAATGAAAGTTAGCTATTACAGATAGTCACTGAAATACAAATTTTGTTTAAATGAGCTACTGGCAATAATTTACTGGAAGTTTTTCAAAGCTGCAACACCTGCGGTGCCTGGGTGGCCCAGTTGGTTAAGCATCTAACTCTTGATCTTGGCTTAGGTCATGATTTCATGGTTTGTGGGTTCAAGCCCCATGTGGGGACTCTGCTGCTGACAGCATGGAGCCTGCTTGCGATTCTGTCTCTCCCTCTCTCTGCCCCTCCCCTATTCTCTCTCTCTGTCTCTCTCTCAAAAATAAATAAATAAACTTTAAATGAAAAGCTGTAACACCTATTATTGATGTAGGGTATGGAGAAAAGGGTATTTAACTGTATTTGCTTTGGAAAGCCATCTAGAAATATTTACTAAACATAAAACCTAGCAATCCTATTCCTAAGAATCTATCCCATAGGAAGAAAAATTCTATGAGATAGGAGCATATATGCAAGGTTGTTACAGCAGTAAGTTTCACAGAGGAAAACAATTGGACACAAAGTCACTCCTGTCATTTGGGGGGTGGTTACACTGTGGGATATTATTCAGCTACTAGACCATTTACATGTATGTGTGTGTGGACACCTATGATTTTGTGAGGCTAATAGAACATGGAAAAAATGTGGTCGAACCCTTATTAAGTTGTTACTATAAGGTTTCCTGAAGGATGAGGAAAGGAGCGAAGAAAATAGGGAAAAACAGTTGCACTTAAAGTATATATGATATATTCACATTTATGCATTTATATATGGTTAATAAAGTGTGTGTGTGACATTTTTCAAAAGGAATGGGAGCTAAGCAACAAGGCATTGAAAGACTAATAGCATTAAGATCTCTTGCAAGCCACACACTCAGGGCAATACCTGGAACTAAACATAAAGTTAAGAGCAAGTGAGAGGAAAAAATTATTTGTATGGGAGATACATTATAAACAAAAATGCACAAAAAGAAAACTGTTAAAGATTAAACAGCTATTACGTTGGCTCTTGATTTACACCTTAAGTCAAAGTTCATGATTTTTAAAAATATTTTGTATAGCACTAGATCCTGGCAAAATTCCCCTTAAGGGATTTCTCCTAAGGGGATTTTCTAATATGGGAAATATAATTAAAATTTAATTTTCACCTTGCTTTTGGGACCATGATTTTAATAATACATGATTGAGACTAAAAAAATTTTTGTTATACTAAAAGGAGGCCAAATACCTCAATAAATGGAGACTATATACTGTTGCAGCAGTGCCAGCGTTTTTTTATGTTTATGGATGCTGACCATGCCTTCCACAATTTTATGCTAGTCGAACTAGAAAAGATCAAAGAAATTGCAAAGGTGTCCATGACGTATTACCAAGATATAGTATAATCCATTGAGTGCTATACTCTGGTCTATCGTGATGAAAGAACAATAAATGCTTGAGAGGTGATCTTTGTCAAAAATGTCTGAAATATAGACATTGATATAGTGTGATACCGTTTTCATAATTTTTGTTAATATTGTCTTCAGCCTCAATTTGGTTCACTTTTTCAGCTAACATTTATTTAGTGCCTACTTAGTACTAAGTAGCTAAATCTTGTGCCTGCACCTTCCTTCATTTACAAGTGGTCAAGGGGCACCTGGGTGGCTAGTCAGTTGAGCATTTGACTTCAGCTTAGGTCATGAGCTCATGATTCGTGGGTTTGAGCCCCACGTCGGGCTCTGTGCTGACAGCTCAGAGCCTGGAGCCTTCTTTGGATTCTGTGCCTCCCTCTCTCTCTGCCCCTCCCCCACTCATTCTCATTCTCTCTCTCTCTCTCTCTCTCTCTCTCTCTCAAAAATAAACGTTAAAAAATATTTTGAAAAACAACAAGTGGTTGAGAGGGGTAAGAGTTGAGTGTTATTGCACAACTGACAGAATGATATGTCAACCTATATAGGCCATGGAATATACTATGGATATGCTTATACCTTTATGGAATTTTTCTCATTTGTTTTCTGTCATGGTTGTCCAGGTCCAAATTAAAATATCTGTGCAGTACTATACCACTTTAACCAATTTCATCCCTGAAGTTCAACTTTCTTCATGTGATGACATCTAATTTTTAATGCATTAAGTTTGTCACTGGTCAGAAATAAAGCCATTGAGACTTTCAAATTGCAAATACCACTTGTACCCATGGGTCTTGCTTGGTATAGGACCTTGGCTGCATAGAATAGTTTGGTTTCACCTCTCTACAGGGCTCAAAGAGTGGGATAGAATGTAGGTAGGAATTTTCGGTAGAGAAAAGACGGTCAGCCGTGTGCCAAAATCATCAATAAATATTAGTAAGTGACCTAGAGATTCTATAAGTAATTCTATAACAAAGACTTTTGTGAGTGTGTCTTTCAAGGCAAAAGCAAGGATTATATTTAAATCCCAGATTTCCAGAGTAACAGGAATGTTACTAGGCATCCTTCTGAGAGCTTCGAATGTATCAGGAACAAAAGAATTCTCTCCTACAGACAATAAACAAAAAAAAAAAAAATGTAAACAGTAAGTTATAATGTATTAGACTGTGATTGAATATATGAAAAAGAAGAGCAGAATAATGAGGATTGAGTGTCAGCAAAGGTTTTCCCTAAAGTACTTTAAAAAGAACATCTAGTTATCAGAGTATGCCTTGGTTTGATGTAGTTTGCTTCATGCCTTTTTGATGAAATTTATTAAAAAATGTTAATATGTTAGAGAATGGACAATGGTTAATAAATTGCTTCAGCTTTGCCATGTGTCTGCTACAAGGGCAAAACATCTTTTGTTGTATAAACAACTATTTTGTTCTAAAATATTTGTGTTTAAAAGCTTTCTTTAGTAATCTGTTCTGTTTCAAAATATTTTTTCGAGATGGGTTGTCAGAAATTTAAATTATAGTAGGGAACTAAGTTTTGATGCATCATAAAAATGTGATGTGGACCGGTGAAGGATCATCCATATATGAAAACAAGGAAGTATTTTATTCAGATTGTAGTACTTAGAAGTATATAATAGAATAACAATCTAAAGTCTATTCCGAAATTTAGAGAGGTTTCAGTCAGAGACAAATATCAGGAGGAAAATTAGATAAGTAAAAGAATTTCAAGACAAGTCCCTCAGAAGAAGCAATCTTACATATTTTATCAGGTACCTATATTTAAGAGAGAAATTATTTGAAAATTTTGATAGGTACTCAATTAAAGAATGTAAGTAATAGTTTTACAGTCCCAAATGATGCTATGTAGTGAATAGACCTAATTCAGGACTGCAGCTGAATGGAACATTATTTCACTTTTAGTCTGGGTTGCATGTCGCTGAGAATAGAATCTGTATTTCTTTGAATTTCCCTGTCCTATATCCCTCCTGGCATTCTTAAGGTCAGTAAGCACAGTAAATAATCTTCACTCAGCAAGCCACCCAAATCACCATCTTCCTGTTCGATGTAGCCAATAAATTCTGAGCAAACTCAACTCTCTGTGAAGCTTCCTAATGGATGCCTCACTGGACTGAAGAGCTTTTGGAAGCAAAATAAAATAATCATCTAAAGTTGAATGTTTTTAGATCAAGGTTACTAGGTCAACACTAAATTTAAAACCAGTTTGAGAGACATTTTTTAATGGCACTTAGAAATTATAGCCAAAGGTCAGGTCGTTACATGTGATGTTGCTCAGATCCTTTGATGCTAAAAGTCTACAACTGACTTATGTGTAAGATACACTTTTTAAAACATTAACTATGATTTAAAGTAGCAAGAGACAGTGTTCAGGCCAGGGAAAATAAAGTCCCCTTCCTCAGTTTTTTGGTTGAAATGGTTTGAGTTCAGTAATTTTATTGAACCTGAAAAAAAATTATTAATAGCTGCCTCTTCAAAGGGAAACAGAGAAGCTTGCCCCTGTCAATTCTTGCTTAGGAGTTTCTGAGATGTTTTGAGATCGCAAGAAAACTGCGGATGAAATCCATACCAATTAGAGATCTTCTGTGTTTGGAACTATTTAAAAATGCTGTGCAGGGCTCAAAGGAATTAGTAAAGCCCACTGCAATACAGCTACATTATTAATCTCCAGAGAGAGAATAGATACCAGATGTTCACACTGCCCAAAGGACACCTCAGTGTTCTTGGCCGTGTTTGGTCCTCTTGTCCTTTAGAAGATTCAAATGCCCAACGTGATTATGATTGATAAGACTATGTGCTTTCTACAGAAGAAGTCACTGATAATCAGTTTGAAGAAAGACACTATTTTTGGTAGGAAAATAAACAATGTATTAAATTTGATATTTGTAAAAAAAAAATTGCCTAAAGCAAAAGAGTAGAAATTCTTTGCCTTTTTTAAAAAAATGTCTTTGATTGGCCTAGTGATAGGCATATCTAAACTAAGTGATGACCTTTTAATAGAGTCCAGTTTTGTTGTTAAATAATGAAATATGATCATTCTTTATTAATGCATTGAGCAAATATTTTTATGAGCAAAGTGTTGACGATATACTAGCAAATAAATCAGTAAACAAAAAAGAGCGATCATGGTCTCACGGAGCTTGGGGAAAGAAGCAGACATTAATAAAAAATTACCCATATAAATAAGTAACTACAAACCATGATACATGCTTTGAAGAGAAGATATTGGGTGCCGTGAACATGTTTGGCAGGAGAACGTGATTGGAGTTAAAGCTCTGGATTCATGTGTGTAATCATATTTGTTGAGCACCTACTCTGTGCCAAAAGGCAAAATGGATTATCATAGCCATTCACTCTCATTTGGTAGATTAAAAGCTATTAGGGACAGTAGCAACAAACAACCTAAAAATAAACTAAAGATAAAAAAGGTACTAGAGATGGAATTTTATTTTAGTCTTTCTTCAAATATAGCTTCTGTTCAATATTTTAAGGAGCATTTGAGTCATGCTGAAGATTCTTAGCATGTCTAAATATTTACGTTTTACTTATTTTATTGTGAGAATCCCATTAGAAAATATTGTGAAATTTTAAACACTTCAGAAAACACAGAAAGGTGGAATCGGTGGGAGGGACCCCCAGTGTCTAAGTATGTTAACATAAATATCATTATGCTCTCCTGCTAGTCATCCAGCTACCATACCTTCCTTCGCTGCCAGGCTCTATAAAGAGCAGTCTTTGTCTAGGGGCTTCACTTCACATAGGCTTTTCAGCCCAACAGAGTTGAAATGGCTCTTCCTAAAGTCCACGAGACTTCCTAATGGTTGAATTCGGTAGTCTCCTCCCTGATCTTATTCACTTGTCCTTTCTGTAGATTATGTGACTGCTGACTGTCCTCCAACTTTAATCAATTTTCTCTTATCTGACGCTGTCCCGGTTCCCTGTCGTCTTCCTATGTCTTGAGATGCTCTCTTTTATTTTCCATCACTGACTCTTATTTCTCAGTTCACCTTTTAAATACCTGTCTGGTTCTCCCATTTTGCCTTTCTACATATCCTCATCCATAACCTGGCTGTTTTCTGTGCTCTGATGACTTTCACATCTGTATCTTTAGCTAGGGTCTCACTTCTGAGCCCACATCTCCCTCAGCCTCCCAGATTTCCATACTAAACAGATTTTTGTATTTTCCCTGAAAAACATGTATGACTAGCATGATCCAGCTAGTCATACAAGCAGAAAGCCTAGTAGTAAGTTGACCCTACCCTTCTCCCTCACTCCCCAGCAGGTACCACCCAAATCAGTGAATTGTGGTCTCTTAATCTCTCGATAATGTCTCCCCCCCGCTCCAGTCCCATTGCAAATGACTCCATTTAGAGCTTCATCACTTCTGTTCCCACACAGTCTTCCATTTGATATACCTGTTTTTATCTTCTTATCCCCCACCCTCAGTCTGCTTCCAGAACCATCTTCCTAAAGTACTAGTCTGCTCTTGTTACTAAACTGCTTCAGGTGGCTCAGTTATCATGCCATTCAACATGTTCCTGGCATTCAAAATGCCACTGCCACTTAGAACTACATACAGGTTTGTGGACAAGATGAAAAAGCAAGGGAATCAATAACCAAAATAAAATTAATGCTTGAAAATGCACTTGAACATTTTTTTTATCTTCATGAATTTTTAGAGTCTGTGGATCTATGCTATTTTTTATATCCTAAACTTCCTGTTTTTTTAAGAGAAGTATTTTAAGTATTATTTTTATTTGAGGTACTGCTTAATAAAGCTGAATGAAGCATAGGAGAATGTTTGCCAAAAACAATGGGGTATTTTGGGTCCTAATTACTGTTGAACCATTTTCTTGACTAGAATAGTTTGCCTCTTGGGACTCACTGCTTGTTTGCAGTAATAAAATCGTGTCATCAGCAGATAGTGGGATACTTGTCTTTATATTTGCAGTGGCAGGAGGGCAGAAATAACAATACATCCTCATACCATAAGGAACGATCAAATGTAGAGTTGAAAAGTGTCCTAGAAAGTTTTTCCCACCGAACCCGCTCCAGGAAGAGACTGGCCTGGCCTGCCGCGGTTCTAACTCAGAGGGCATTGCAGATGTCCTACTCTCATCCAGTGAGTCCAGAATCACTTTGTAGCCAGCGTCAAGTCTGAGCCAGTTAAAGCTGCTAAACCTTACATTGATTTTGGGTTTTATCAGTAAGGCAAAAAATAATATAATGGCGGTTAGTAGAAAAATTACAATGCCTGAAATCTGTTGCTTCGTCCCATAAAATATTAGATCAAGAGACCAAAATCTGAAGTTAGTTAAAAAGAAATCTCAGCTTCTTGTTCAAGATGATAGACTGAGCATACATGTTTGTTACCCTCTCTCCCAGGAGAACCCTTTAAAGTGAGAGTAATGAAAAGACAATGAAAGAGGAGGAGGAGGCATAAAAGAAGGAGAAGAACCCCACTGCAAAGAATTGGAGTGGGGGTGGGGGTGTTGAGCAGACAAGAAGTTTTAACCAATTTTTCTAAGAAAAAAAATGGCTGTCAGTGCATTACTGGGCATGGCCGATTAAAGAAAGCAGCAGCCCAAAATACATACAGGAGTTGTTGCCCAGATGCTCAGCACAATTATGGAGAGGCTCAGAGTACAGAATTGTCATGAGCAAAATGGGGGGCTGACAACAAGCTGTTTACCTGAAAGTCTAAAGAACAGCTAGACCGGTTCTACAGCTTCCTCACTTTCATAGTTAGAATGGCAGATCATCAATTACCCACAGGGGGGAAAAATCCCTGGAAGACTGCTCTCTAAAGATATTAAACAGCCTGTCTGGGAGCGTTGGGACTGCTAGTGAGGTGTTGTGTGCCAGAGCGAGCCATTCCCCAGGCAGGTACTCAAGGAACTCTGGGACATACCCTTGTCCTTCAGCAAATGACAACAGTGTCCCTAGAGCTCCCCATCAGCCTTTCTGTTCAGAGCTAAGAGCTAATCAGGAAACAAACCCGCACTGTACCTGATAGTAGAGGAAGCCTATGTCAGCGGCATGGGACAACTGACCCAGAACTCCATTCTTAAATAGAAATGGTTGAACCAAGAAAACCAACAGCAAGAAAGACAAAAGCCAAGAAAAAGAGAAAAATTTTCCCAGAAGACTCAGAGATATTTTAGAGAACAATAGAAAAACCAAAATTAAAACAATTCTCTAATTCATATTCTCAGAGGTATTTGAAATATTTCATTTATAAAATAAAAAGATGATGTTGTTTAAAAAAAAAAAAAGACCAAAAAACCAAAACTAAAGACCAGGAATAATGTGAAAAAAATATGTTGCCAAAAGATACCTATGATGCAGTGTCATTCCTGTGAATTTTTAACATTTAAAACATTTTATATTGTTTGTGAGTATAGACATATGTAGAAAATGAATCAAAGAAAGTGTGGGAACGGTACGTAAGCAATTATCTCTGGAGTACCAGGAAGTGTAAGGGTAGGGGAGAAGGCTGGAGGCAGATCTGGCTGTAACTGTAACATTTTATTTTGTTGGAAAAAAGAGAAAAATCTGAAGCAAATACAGAAAAAAATATTATCTGTTAAATTTGGGTCATTAATATCTGTTACACATGGATGCCTAGCTATCCTACATGTTTTTGCGTGTGGTTGAAATATTTCTAATTAACATTTGAAAATTAAAATATTGAATTATAGAGCAAATTTGTACAATTGTGTAGGAAAGTCATGGCCCAAACAAAAAATAAAAGAAAACATGACATGCCTTTTAATTGTGATGCAGTATAAAAGAAGGGAAATCTGTTTGACTTTAGGCAGCCTGGGGTTGTACCAGTTAGATCTGTGGAGAAGGAGATCTAATCCCATGTCTATAGCCATAATAATACTAAGGCTGTTCACTAGTTTTCAACTCTCAGAATCAATCTATAGAAAAGCATTGAAGACTTCATTATGGTTGAACATTGGAATGGGGAGAAAATGGTAGAAGGAGGGTCAAGGTGCTAAGGCGATCTTAAAGAGTGAAGAGTCAAATGATAGTAAGCTATAGGATAGTCCTGCATTCATTTGCTCATCTGTCAGTTTTTGCAGCACCTCTTACGTCACAGGCACTGTTTTAGGTGATTGGCAATACACTGGTGGAAAAAACTGACAGACTCTCTGCTTTGATTGACTTACATTCTAGTTCAAGAGGGGGACATTAAAGAGAGTTTTAAAAGAATTAAAAATAATAGAACTATCAAAAATTGCAAGGGGGAAGGGAAGGGAGATTGATGGAAGTATGAATACTCTGTCTTCATCATTGACAGGAGGGAATCAATGTTTAATATCAAATAGCACTGTCCAATGGTGGGAATTTCTCTATCTGTGGAAATGATGTTGGAAATATTCTATATCTGTATGTGTGTTGTCCGGTACCGTAGCCATGTTAACTACATGTAACTGTTGAAAACTTGAAATATGGCTAGTATGACTGAAGAACTGAAATTTTATTTAATTTTAGTTGATTTGAATTTAAATTGCAGCATGTGGCTGGTAGCTTCTCTATTGGACAGCACAGATTGAAAATGAAGGAATTAAGGTAGCAGCATAAGCATATTTTTTAGAATTAAACCTAAAACCTATTAAACATGGTTGTTTGCAGGGGTGGGGAGAATTGAAAGGGAATATTTCACTGTGAGTCACCTTGCACTATTTGATATTCTACTACATACATATATTTGGTTGATTACTATCTAACCTTTGGGTCTTTGAGGTGGAATAGAGAATCAACATTTAAAGACAAGATAGAAGTTAATGTTTGAAGTGTCAGTTGAAGTGAATAGCTGGGCAAGAATGAGAGCTCTAAACTTCAAACAATTCTCGTTAGCAGGGGTCTTCATAGAGAGTTGTATTATTTGGCTTGAGGTAGCTAATAAGGGACATTGTGGTCAGTGAGGGTTAACAGATTCTGGCTTCAGAGATACAAAAGCTACAAATTCTGAGATATGGTCCTAGAAATATAGAGTTGTGGGAATTGGTATATAGAGAAAAATACAGATCTGTAAATGTCCAGTGTGTCTCACCAAAACCATGCTCAGATATTTATCATTATTAAAACATCATCTAATAAGCCCAACTGGGATTTATTGTGTTCAAACTGATTTTGCATTTGAAGATAATAAAATATTTGTAATTACATTTCAGTGTAATGAATTCTTGGTCATGGGTAGTTTCTGTTGTGTTCTGTTGATGGGTCATGTAGCTAACTCACTGAGGTTTCTTATTTTTATTTGGGGGAGGAGGTGGGGGGAGACACAGGGAACATGGCAGCTGTATAGCAATTCTAATTAAATTAAGAGTAGAGGAAGGAGGACCACATTTTCTAGATGTGGTACAGATGGGGTTGGCTTCAACGTGTTTACAGGACATTGCTGGTTTTGACAACTTGTTTCAAAGATTTTTGAAAGGAAGGAGGAAAAGTTTGGGATAGAGAGATGAGAAAACTTCTCTCAGGAGGCAGAATGAAACATTTACAAATCGTCAATATAACACCACTGTGTGAAGTGAAGAACGCTACGTGACTATTCAGGGATGGGTTCAAGTAGGTTCTGAGCAGCTTTAGTGAGCCACATTCTTAGTCAAAAGGAATAATTCTTTTTACTGCAGTCTTAAAAAAATCCATCCTAGTGTAGATGGTAGCCAGTGCCAAGGATCTACTATTCACAAACTGGATCACGTGCTCTTATATTTGGGATAGAAATGAACATATCCTGGATTTGCTTCCTATTATGCCAGTACTATGAAGTTATGTCTGCAGATTAATGTGGCCTGATGGTTGGGTCACACTGAAGCAGGACTGCCTACAGTCACCTTGGCTGATTTAGTTGTGGTACTTGTATTTATATGCTCTCTGAAGGCGAGAAGTCTTTGAGGGGAGAATCTATTTATTGAATAGAGGACATTCCTGATGATAACAGGCTAATATCTAAAAAGTACAGTTTATACTTTTAGAAATAAAATGATAATACACCCAAATCCAACCTCATCAAATAGAAACAAAAGGATGTATCGGGGGTGGGGTGAACCAACTCTGTTTATACAGGTTTTCAAACGGCTGTTATTTTAAAAAGTGCATGGAATGCATCCAAAACAAATAATGTTTTGTTAGATGAGAAGACCAAAAGGGAAATCCTAGAGAAAGGAGGATGGATGATCTTTCTTTAATGTCAAAACTGACATAAACACATCCCCCTCCCCCTTTTGCTCAAGATAATTTTCTCAACAAGACCCAGATTGCTTCAGTCTTGCCTATCACCCTTTGAAGCACTTTCCTTATTATTAGGAGTGGGGGCAGGGTTTCCTTTGAGGATTTTTGCAGCAGTGAAGAGTTCCTCCTTTAAATACTTTCACATGATGAGGGAATTCTGCTTTCAAAGTGCTGTCATCTCTGTGGCTTCTCTGCCATGAGACAATTTATTCTTGGGTAAAGTCCTTCTTAGTTTGATTGTCAATAAAGACTTACTTTTCTGATGGATTCTCCTTCTGTAGAGCTTCGCTTTTTCTGGGAGACCTAGCAAAAGAATTCAATGTTCTCCTGTGTTAACCTTATTGAACTTGGCCATGATTCTCTTTTGAAATGTGTTCTGGCACACTGGGTTATTTATAGTCTTCAACATAGTTGTCCTTGTCAGTCTCCACTAATGAAGATTTGAATGACATATCAAATATTCCATCTTGAAAACTGCATTTCTTCTACAGCACAAAGAGACACTGAATTTTGGGGAGTTCTGAAAGAAAACTTTGGTTAGTTTTTAGTGTCTCTTCTGATGTTTAAACAATGCCATGAGAAATAACTAATACACTATTCAAGTGTCAACAATTTTCCTAGAAACACTGAAATCTTTTGAGAGCCTCTACTCCATGTCACTATACCTCATCCTCATCTAATCTTGAATATAATCTTCTGGAAAATTCTATAAATATTTAATTCATGGAGACAAAATGTATAGCTGTGTGGTTTAATAGCTCATTCATTCAAGGAAAGCAGTTCCTTTCCCTCTCCAAAGTTTTAATAGGCAATGATTCACAACTGATAGGAAAGAATTAGAATTAAGAAACCCCAGATAGAATTGACACCTTTCTCAAAATTATTACATAAGGTGAGCTTCTAAGTATTTGTAGTTGTTTTAGATAAATGAATAAAAAGTTATCTATGTCAAAAACTAGGTTATGCATTTATGTCATTACTCTTGGACTTACTCTTGGAACAGTTTGGTTGTTAGTGAGAGAATCAGTATTGTTTAGGGTACATTCATTGTCCACTGCAACCTACAAGCTCCTAAGTGGCACAACGTAACTACCATCCAGTCTTAAAACCTGCAGCCTGCTTCCTGTTGGAGTATTGAAGTGAATGATGTCCTGGCCTTTAATGGAGGAAGAAAGCAGAACACGAGAAGAGAGCCCTAGACTAAAGTGAGAATACACAGATTCTAGCTTTGGCTTTGCCACTTACAGCCTGTGTACCGTCAACAAGTACCATGTCCTTCTGCTCCCTTTCCCTCTCCTCCCCACAAAAAATTCTGTTAAGTGAGTGATCTAGATGATCTTCATGGATTTACCATCTTAGAGAAATCATAAGCTTGCTCCCCCTATAAAGAGGCTTCATTATGATGTTTGTGCCACGTTGTATATACCTTCCTGAAAAAACAGCATTCTTAGTTCTTAATCTAGCTGGTAAAAAAGGAATGTGATTATATTTTCTCTCTCCTGTGGGACTCTGTGATGTACCATAAATATTCATCTCATTTTCTTATCTGTACAGACTCTGCCTTCAAAGTGTTCACCACCTAGTCAGAGACGAAAGCATGAAAACAAATAAGTCAAAAATCTAGTATGATAAGTAGGACAAGAAAAGTGTATATAAGATGAAGAGGTGGGGCCTGGGTGGCTCAGTCAGATAGCATCCAATTTGGGCTCAGGTCATGATCTCATAGTTTGTGAGTTCGAGCCCCACATCGGGCTCTTTGCTGTCAGCACATAGCCCGCTTCAGATCCTCTGTCTCCCTCTCTCTCTGCCCCTGCCCTACTCACATGCTCTCTCTCTCAAAAATAAATAAACATTAAAAAAATGAAGAGGTAATGTGGGAGGGGGAAATATATATATATTTATGTACATTTCTCCACACCTGTTTTGAATTCTACAAATGGGAAAATGTATGTGTGTTGGGGGGTGTAGCTTTATGGTAAATTAACAACAACAACAACAAAATCCTAACTCTTTATCTGTTTCCCACTGAATCAGATATGTCCCTCCATGATATTAGTTGCCATAAAACTGCGATTGAATGAGTTGTATGTAACCTGGGAGGTTAAAAAATATAGAATGTTCTCTTCTTTCTTTCCATAGCTAAGTTATTTTCCAATGTCTTCAAACATCACCTTTAAACCTCTCATTGCTAGCTATTGGGACTTCTGCCATTGAAGGTGTAAAGGTGTCAAGTAGTCATTATAAACCAAAAACTGTAGCCTAGAATATGTTTAGATTCTCTTTAGAATTTAGAAAATAGGGAGAGAAAGTTTTCTTAAGAATACTGGTATGTCTTGGCATAATTGTTTTTTGAGGAGTGTTAGATCTAGAAAGTTAAGGTTTTTCTGGTGATTTGCAGCAATCTTGAACTCAAATCAAGGAACTGGAAAGTGTTGGTGTGTTAAACCCAGCACCAACTGTGGAAACTATACTGTTGCATAGTGGGGGGTGGGGAGCTTGGGGGGGAGTTTCTTATAAAAACTTGGCCTGAGCCAATTTGTTTTGTTTGAAACTGGAAATCATATTGTTGAACTCTGCATTCTGTTTTCTTTCAGTTGGTGTATTAACACAATGCACCATGTTTTTAAAGGGCTTCCTCCTTTCTGCAGGAATAAATTTGGCTTCTGAAAGAGAAAAAAAAAAATGTACCAGCAGTTCAGCAACATCGCACCTCTTCCATCATTTTGGGCTTCAGCTCAGTAACTCCAGACAAATTTTCTGGAAATATGTAAAAACAGGCCTATAAGTACTGAACATAAAACCTGACTGTACACTCATAAACATTTGTACAATCTTATGGCCCTTATCATTGAGTTTCTTAAAGCTGTGTGCATATTTTAAAAGTCATGAGAATAAATGAAAATTGGAACAAGATGCTATTTGAGAGAAGATGTTCCCTAGAGATGCCTGGAGAACACTGCTCTCTGACTTTCTTCTAGGAAGTGAGCAAGCCTCTTGCCCATAAAATAGATAGAAGCTGTGATTTCCAGATACCCCTGTCCCAAGAAATTACATAAAGATGGAAACTGTGGAATACTCATTTTTTAAAATATTTTAACCATACAAAGTACTAAAAAAGCATGCTTCCTAAAGAGGCATGGAATAGTCGAAAAGTTAACAGCCGGAACAATTGGATTGTGTTTTGGAAAATGTCACACCATAAGATCCATCATGAGTGCCCAGTGACTCTGAAGAAGAGGGATAAGACAAAGTGACAAGAGACAGCTTTATAAATTCAGGAGTGCTCTAAAAAAACTACTGGATGGGCTAAGAATGCTTCTTGAAACACAAAATCCCAGTGCAACTATAATCTGAATGTGAGGAAAAGGTTATTCTTAAAAAATAGTTGCACTCTTATGAAATATATTATCCTTCAGCTTTTGACCTATTTTTTTAGGTTGAAAAAGTTAAGCATGATTCATATACTAAAGATTGTCTTTTTTTGCACAGTAATTCTTTAAAACTGTATTCTAACCCAAGGCTGTATATCTCTCCTCTCTGTTTTGTTCTCATGCTGCTCTGCCCCAGGTTGGCCTTCATTCCACGATGTGATCAGTTCTGATGCAATCACATTCACGGACGACTTTTCCTACGGGATGCACAGGGTGGAAACAAGCTGCTCTCAGGTCAGTAACCCCACCTGACAACCCAATATGCTGCTCACTCTGCATTGCAAACACGTTCAGGACCCCTGGCTGTGCTAAACATAGCAACTAGGGCCATGTGACTCATCACAAAAGGGACAGGGGAGCGCAGTGAAGTCTCTATAATGCCTTAATGATATCTCAGTCTTCAGGTGTTCAGCAAGTCCAATTAAATGCCAGTCATTGGCTTCAACACTATTAAAAAAAACCCAAAACATTGGTAGGAAAAATCATCTTCAGTTGACTCAGTGCAGCGGGGAATGGGCTATTCTTAGGACATATGAAGATTTCGCCATGTGGCTTTATATAATCTGATGTTAGGTAATAGCCCTCTCCCTGCATTTCTGTGCACCCATTGTTCCGTTGTAATACCTCTAATGGTAATGATCCAAACGTGGTCAGTGAAGACCCCAGAAACAGCTTACCCTGTGTGGGTGAGAGGTGGCAGGCTGGGGAATGGCGGTGGAAAGAGGAAGTTCCGTGGTAGGCTGTAAGAAGCCAGAGGGAGAATACATGATAAGGTAATGTCTTCTCTACTTCTCCTGGTAGACAGACCTCTCTTCTTTTCCAAGCATGTTTTAATTAGTTCCTATCACTCTTCTCTACCCAGATTAGGGCTGGCTCTAAGGGAGAAAATGAGCATGGGTTGAGGAGGCAAAAATAGTTAATCTCTCACAATCAAGGACTTGAACTCATAGAGTATTTTGTATTTAAACCCAGAGACATAGCCAGGACCTTCCGTATACAGAATAGGAGCGACTGCCCATTCTACTCTAGAGTAGAAAGTACTGTTCTAGTCTGCTTTAAATAAGTGAGGTGTAAAGTCTGAGTATTGTGGCACTGAAATTCATTGATATTACAGAGTATTTTGTTGGGAGATGTCTGTTGTACATATCAGAGGTAAAGGGGGCACCATCAGGCAGCTGAAATAGCAAAGTGATTGCCATGTGGGCCTCCCTCAACATTCTTCTACCTGCCCTTTAACCCCCTTCATCAAGCACAAGGGTTTTAGGGAGTAGGTGGCATATTTACTACCAAGTAGGGAGGGAGACTGGTTAGAACCTAACCATCTGATGAATTTGTACTTTCTTTTCTTTTCTTTTTTTTTTAAATAAAGCTGGCAAGTTTACTGTCTTCTAACTATGAAGACCACTCTCTCCCTTGAAAAGCAGACTTCATATTTTATCTAAGTCATATTTTCAGTTCACTCTTATTTCTAAGATATAAGTCTCTGAGGGAGACAGTAGAATCTCACCCCCAGAGATTCTAATTTAGTTGGCTTGTGTGAGGCCTGAATATCAGCATTTTTAAAAGCTGCTCTGGTTGACGCTCACAAAAACCTTGTGCGGTTGATACTGTTATTCTTTCTTATGTTTGAAGTTGAGAAAACTGAGGCACAAAGAGGGCAGTTATGCTTGTGGCAATCTACATAGATTTAAGTGGTGGAACTGAGACTCAAATTTGCGCATCTAGCTCCGGGGCTCTATGGTGCTTAGACAGGCAGGCAGGGAGGTAGGTATACAGATAGGCCAGAAAGAGTCCCATTAAAAAAAATTCTATGATCTCCAGCAGTTAGTTTAATTCAATTCAATTTTGAATTCAATTGAATCTTAATTGATGTTTTTATAACAGTCACAAAAACTAACTATGAAGATTTCTCCAGGATTCTAAAATATTCAACAAAAAAGGAATTGGATAGGATGGTACCTAGTAATGTATAACTTAGGCAAGTAGCACTTAATAAACCTCTAGTAAGACTAACAGTTGTTGTGCTTTTTTTTTAAGCTACCTTAAAGGCTGTGACATGACTACTACTCTCCTTTTTACTCAGAACCCACTTTCAAACATTGAGTCCTATGAAAACAAAATAGAAAAGGCACAGAAAAAGTGAGGCATAAGATAATAACTTTTCTTATGCCCTAGTCTCTAATGTCTCTGTGACCAATTCTTAAAATTCACAGTCAGAAAAACTTACTCTGTTCTCTGTGCCAACCGCAGAGATAATATTAGTAGTGGTCAAAAAAAAACATTATGAAGGTGTTCTACAGTGACCAAAGACAAATGGAACCTACAAACTTCCCAAATCAGGCAACAGTAATAAAAAATATTAAGCTAAAGCAGGCATCGCTCCCAGCCCTGCGGTCAAGGGCGTAGGTAACTGTTACTGAACTTTGGGTCCTTTCCTAAGGGGTGAGGAACTGACACTGAGCTATTCCTTTGGGCTTCTTTTCCCACCGCCTTTACTTCTCATATTTGGAAAGCATTTGACTCTCTCTTAAATAAGTCTTAAATTTAAAGGGAAGAGGGAGGGAGATTTGTTCTATTAAGGCATGTGTCAAACTACATGCTTTGAGAAGTAAGTTTCATGGAGAAAATAATCGGCTTCCAGCACTAAAGAATGCTGTTTGCCAGATTCTTCTCCATGTGGGCAGAGTGGGGGATGGATGTCTGCCTCGTGAGTGCAGTAATAGCTCACTGAGTTAAAGTGTGCTGGGCGTCTCTCTTTCCTTCTTTTACTCTGTGTGTTTCATTCATACATTCATCTCCTTTTTGTTCTACCTTTTTCTTTAGGATTTTTTTTTCCCTTTTCTCATTCATCCTTTTCATCTTGGCTTGGAAAAAAGTAACCAATTTAATGGTTTCCATACCAGAGTAACCACTTGGATTTTATTTCCTAGTTTCTCATTCTTAACACTAGTTTTCATTATCAGTTTATCTTTTTTTTAACCTTCTGTTCTTTCAGTTTACATAGCCTCTCATCCTACGCACACTGTTCCCATCATCGTTGGGAGAAGTGGTGTAGGAAACCTATCTTATGTGCTTCTCCTCTCTCTAAACTTCTTGTTACATTTTGAGTCCACATGGCTTAGTAAGATTTTACTGGGAAAGTTAAGATTGATTCAGTACTGTCATCACTTTTCAGAGAAACATTGCAATCAGGTCCTTCTAAAAGAATTGCTCCGTAAGAAACCTAGCACACTGCCTGACCTTTAAGTTAACAGGGCAGAAAATAAGCGAGGGTGGTAGAGATTCTTCAGTGCCTTCTGTTAGGATTCCTGCTGGTGGACGAAATAGGGTGCCTGATTACATTCTGATTTTTGTTCTAACCATATTTGTTTTCTTTTACTATTCTACCTCCTGAATTGAGGAATTGTATCCTAGTTATCTCTTTCAAAGAGGGTTTTTATCCTAAATCTGCACATTTTAGTGGGCACGTGTCTCTTTTTCCTTGCTGTGGCAATTTTCAGATAATTTTCAGCTATAAAGAATTTTTGAAAATTTTATCGAATTTACATTTTTCAGCTAGTGATACAATATGTGTGTCTATCCCGGTCACTGACTACTACGAATAATTGTTTGACGGCCTCTCCCTATTCCTCCACCCCCAGCCTGTCGCGCAATGTTTTGTCAGGAGTTTGAATTCATTGCAAAGAGATAAGAATTGCATGGTGAAAGCTGCAGTTCAGCGAAATAAGTCCCTCTTGGTAGCACTTGGGGAATTCTTCCTTCTTTAGACCAAAATTCTACATATGCAGCAAATGGGAGACCAGGCAATCACTTAACTTTTCATAATCATCTTTAAGGAAGCCATCAGATTCCCGGAGGTTACCTGAGTTGGAGTCCATTTATGACTGCCGCTATTACTGCTGGAATCTGTGGTAGACTCCCTTACGTTTGTTTTCGATCATCATTAATTTGTTCTAAGGCAGCCAAATCAACAGAAAGGTAAATATCCACCAATACAGAGAGTTTTTCAAAAGTTAAGCAGTTTTTGGTAAAACCCCAAACCTTATTAATCTTTTGCAGATGACAACTTATATATTGCTGATGATTAAAGATACCCATGTGTTACAATAGGGTTTCAGACTCACAGCCCATCTCTCTTTTTCTTGATCTTTCAGTAAAATCATAATGCTAAACTGGTGACTTCACAATCATTTCCTTGGCAAAAGATTAATATCACCAGCACAGAGGAAAAGAGCCCTACTTACACACAAGTGTCTTCAATAACGGTGGGAGAAAACAGGATACTACTGGCAAAGTAAATTGCTTTTCTTCTCTAACTCTTTTCTCCTTCTCATCCTGCTCCATGTGCCCAAGCGTAAAAGCTCTGCTTTGAAACTGCTTCATCTTGTAGATCAAACACTTAAGAGAATATGACAATCATAAAGCCCCAAACATCCTAGGAATAGCTAGGAGAAACCCCTCTAGGACAGTTGGAAATACATCAGTGCACCCAAATGTAACTGTGTTGAATGCACTATTTGTGTTTCTCATGCACACGATTGAAAGTTGCGGTCAGATTTTAAGGAATTATGTTAAATTTGATGTTCAGTGTGTGGGGGGTGGGGGATGGGGGCGTCCCCTTTGCCTTGGCTCTTCCCAGCCTCTTTAGTGGGCAGCTTTTCTGAGTGGGAGGCTTAGGTGATAAAGGATTCCTTTGGGAATTTAAAATTTTTCTTTGGAACAGTTATCTCCAGTTTTGGTTTTTTTTTTTCAGAATGAGAGCTAGACTATTCCGTTGTAGTTTGTATTTTCCCCATAAAACGAATGCATAACCATTTTAAAACAACTTGCAAAATGCACACTAAAGATTTTTCCCTGAAATAAATCATTAACAGCAGGTTTCAGAGATTTCTTCATTGGGCAGCCAGTTTGTTTCAGTTACAACCAGGTGTGCTGAGATCCCAACACATTGCCAGTTGGCTGGGGCCGGGGAGGCAGAGCTCGCAGGCGGCTAAAGAAACAATGCATCACTGACAACTTCCATTCATCATCCCAGCCTTCGGCCAGGGGTAGAAGCTGGAAAGAATGGGCTCCATGTGCGTTCCCCTCAGGGAGGAACCTTCGGGGCTCAGGCACTCTTGAAAGAAACCGGCTCTTTTACGGGAGACTGGGTGTACCTGGCAGAGAGCGGAAATGGCGCCGTGTGCGTAGGCTTCCCTGCGGACAGATAGATGGCTCTGCGAAGCGGGCAGGTACGTGGCACAGGTAGAACCGAACACCTGGCCGTGTTTGGAAATGCCGCTCCTCCCTCAGTTATCCGAGCCCGGTGTGAAGCTTCCAGAACACCTTGTGGCAAGCATGATGAAGCTATCACTGTGGTGTTTAGGGGACTCACACCTTTTCCGAGGGTTTCCCTACACCCCCGGCAACCCTGTTGCCTTTTTTTAACCCAATGCCTTTTCCTAACTATAAGTTCTCTTCCTCACGCCCCCTCCCTCTTCATTTTTGATTAAGGATGTCTAGAATCTGTGTTTTTCTTTCTGTGTAACCAAGACACCAGCTCTAGATTTAGCAAAGGAAACTACAGACCAATGGCCAACTTATTTCAATAGATTCAATTACTCTAATTTGGATTTTTTCAAGATGATTTGGGAAATGAAGACCACATAAAAAGCTTCAAGTATATCCTTACTATGCTTTATTTTTAGAGTAAGGTAAGTCGAACCATTTTCTAAATATGCCCAAGAGAGGATTAATAAAGGTAACATCATTTATTTTGCCAGAGAGCTGTATTCCCTCGTTAAAAAAAACACAAACAGAAAACCCATTGGAGGCTTTTATGTGGAAAGTCCGCCTCTCAGATGCCAAGTGAACAAAGTGCCAGAGCTGCACGTGAGATCAATAATTGTGCACACATACTGGTCACCGAGAGCACTAGTTCCTGTTGGCCAGCACACTGACTGTTTTGGCAGGCAGAAATAGGTGTTTTCCTGTGTCCATTGGGTAAGCATATGTATTTTTACTGGTGCATCTTAGCTGCTGATGCCTGAAAATTTGGCCTCAATTGTTTATAGAAAGGAAAAGCAATCTGAGCTGTCAGCCTTGATATTACCTAAACCTGCGTAGAATGTGGTAAAATAGTGCAAGATTTGTTTTTTAGGCCTGTTTCATATTTTCCAGGCAATAGATCAAATCAGTTCAGGGTTCATTTTTAGTTCTTTAATAAGCTGACACAGTATGTTGGCAGTAAAATAAGAATGCACTTTTAACATGGAGGTGCTGTATAGTCAGAGTTGCTGTTTGTGCTATTTATTAATAACTAGAGAACTCCTGAGAATCGAGTGTAGCACTTTGAGTAGGGAAACTGAGATTCTAGTTCTTTCCGTTGTAATGAGCACCATCCTTCACTTCTCTCTCATTGTCTCCATTGGGTCCATGAGCTCAACTCCTGTGTCAATTCCTCCTTTCTTTCCCTATAATCTATAAGCGTTTTGCACACCAAACAAGAACAGTGAGAAGAATTAATAAATCATCTTATAGGTGTTTTCTCTCCTGTTCTTTCCTAAATCTTGACTCTTCCATCTGCTTGAAATGTTCCTCGAGATACCCACTGCTTCACTTCCTTTGGCTTCTTATTCCAGAGTATTCCAGACTACCCCAGGAAAGCAGCCCCTCATCGTCGTGCCTGCAACATCAGCCCCCAACCCTGACACTTCATATCACTTCCTCTTCCCTCTCTCCTTAGCATTCATTTCCACTGACCACACTTGACAAGTTGGCTTGTTTCTTTGCATATTACCTGTCTCTCCTGCTAGACTAACATAAGCTCCATGAGGCTACGGATTGGTGCCTTTATCTCTATCTTCAGTGTCTGAGACAGCTCCTGGCAGGTAGCAGGTGCTCCATAAATATTTGTTAAATGAATGAATGGAAATCATTTGCCCCCAGTTTTAGCTTCCTAGATTACATGATGAATGATGTGTTTTCATAGCCTGTTTGAATATGATGCACTAACATATCCATATCCCTCATTCCTGTCCCTGCTGAGAAAGGGTGCGGGATAGATAAGTGTGACATCTGTTGTCACCTGGAGCCATACCCAGCATCAGAGTGGTTGGCGCAGGGCTTTCTTCACCGAGCCAGCCTTTCTGGAGAAAGTCTCTCTGGGCTGGATTTCTCTTAAATACTGTGATCGCCAGTCATGCCTCCTTCTGCTTCTGTCTGGATTCTGGGCCTCTTCTCCTTCCCGAGTCTTTTGGATAGTCTGTAGCATGGATTTGAGCATATTCCTTCTCCACATAAGAGCGTGCACATGGGTAAAGAAGCCAGAGGCACTCCACCTACTGGAAGCCAGAATGAAACGATCGTGCGGGCTGGCGACATTTCTATTTGCCATACTTGCAGTCCTGGTGACCATGACATAAATCTGCTGAGCCTTGCCATTGCTTTGCTGGGTTCCAAGAATATCCAGTGCTTGTCTGATGTTAAGTTTTACTGCCCATGAAAGCAAACATCACCTCCGTCATGGCCAGTTAAACAGTATCTTTTACAGTGGACTTCTGCATATCTGAAACCCACCCATCCAAAGCCAAAAGTAATGCCAGTGGGGGTTGGGGGGGAGGGATTTTCTTCTGCCGTGTTTCTTACGAGGGGAGATCAAGGATCAACTCAATTCATAAAATTACCGCAGTCCTTTTTTCAGCTGGGTGAGAGACTTCATAGATCAAAAAATACAGTGGCTCCGAAATGATTTCTGATATGCACAGTTCTGGTGTTTTTTATTCTCAGCATGTGGTGCAGCGCCTGCCAGAAACCATCTTTGCGGCTATTGACAGGCGGATTAGAAATCATCCATGATGGTTTCCATCGTTTCTCTACAGGCTGGTCATCCATTTAAACGGCTGAGTGTGAGTTCCTCTCAAAGCCTGCTTTGTGCGCGCTCCCCCTTACCGTTTTGCTCTTCCCTTTGCAGTGTGGTGCTCACCTCGGGCACATTTTTGATGACGGACCTCGTCCAACCGGCAAAAGATACTGCATAAATTCAGCTTCCTTGTCGTTCACGCCAGCAGATAGCAGCGGCGGCGCCGAGGGAGGCCCTGGGCTGGCCAGCCCAGCCCAGGCAGACCATGCCGAGCTGTAGGGGAACGGAGGGCGATGGAAACAAGTGTACTTAATGCACAGCTTGTTAAAACAAAAAATACTCAGAATTGTCTATCTTAGATATATTTTTTCAAAAAACAAATAGAAGGGCAGTTTTGTGCTATCGATATTTTTCTTCTTTTGCTTAAACAGAGGCCCTGGCCATCAAAGTATTTTGCTATTGACTAGACCCAGAACTGTTTATAACTTCAGTGAACGGAGATAGGTGTGGGAAACGTCTGCACAAGCCACTTGAGTACCATTTGGCATTCTTTTCTTTGAGCACATAGCTTCTTTTGAGATCTCCCCCTCCCTCCCCCCGCCCTTGCTTATGAGGCGGAAGGTGCTTGGTCTTCTAACGTGAAGCTCGCGATCCCCTCTGCAGCGGAGAGGGCACAGCACCCAGGGCCGGGCACCCAGACCACGAGACGCATGGCCCTGAGACATTTGTGCAGGCCCACCTGAGATAAGGGCGGACTAATGCCTTGTGAGACTTCTCAGCCCTGTGGAAAGTTTGAGCTAAGGTCGTTTATTCTCACTAAAGGGGTGTGAAGGTCTAAAGTCTTTCCTTATGTTAAATTGTTGCCAGATCCGAGGGGGTGCACCAAGTGTTGTGGCAGAGAGTAAACATTACCTCATGGTTAGGCCTTTATTTTATTTTTCCATTGAAAACGTTGGAATGTAAGACAACTATAAAATGCAGAGCCCCATGTTGTCCAAAGTCCACAAAGAAGAACACCTGTCATTGCCTTTTTGGAAGTCTGTCCCTCCACACCTGATACCAGCTGCAGCTGGAAGGGCATTTTGATGAATTCCACTGTGTAAAATAAAATATTGGGGACAGTACACTTCGTCAAGGCAACGGAAGTAAGAGAGCAGAGAGGACCAAGGAGGAAGTCCTGGGTATTAAAATACCCAGTGCCGAGCAGAAAAGCTGGTGACATACTGCAAGTGACAGAGCCCAGAGTGGGGGGTGGGGGTGGGGGACCTTGTACATAGAGGTTCAGGTGACCTCCGGAAGGATGCGAGGAGTTAAAACAGGAAGAACCAGGCGCTCAAGTCCCACCCTTGACACTACTCCTCTGTGTGACAAGGGACAGGCCATTCAGCCTCTCCATGCCTACTCTTCACATGTAAACTGGGACTCATAATATTTATAAGATAACCCACACTCTCAGGGCAAAATTACTATATTGCTGTACAGTTAAGATCAGTGTTGTAAAATTAAACTGATCTGGTTCTAATTGCCTCAAAGGCTGAAGCCCAAGCATTTGAAGCGGAAAGAAGTGGAGAGAAGGTGGACTTAGCTGACTGTTATGGAAACAGTTGGGCCAAGAGCCAGAAATGTTTCTTTGTAGAAGTATGGCTGGTTTCACTCCGAGGAGCTCTGCTCAGAGGCTGTCGAGCATTTAGCCCGGGGGAGTGGATGGCACTGTGCACTATTAGGTTTCCACAGGTATGGACAGTGGTGCTTTAAGACAGTATCGCCATCGCCAGGTGTGAAGGTACAGCTTATGATTGATGTATATTGTGTTTGTAGCCTTGACTGCGAATCCTGAAATGTAGTCCTTAAAAAAATTTCCTTTTGTACATCTTCGAAAGCTTATGCAAACTGACATCTTTCCTTGTAAGCACCAAGACAAAAATAAGAAAGAGGGACACTTGACAGTTTTACAATGAGAAACAACGAGGAGTTAAAATGGGAAGTGACAAATCAAAATGGCAGTGGGGTCATGTCCGCCTTCTTCTAGGTGTCCACAACACGTCCTGGGGAGGCCCTGATACTCTGGTGACTGTGTCGTCACGGAGGCTACACTCTTCCAGATATCAGTCACGCTCTTCCTTTCCCAGCTCCCACCTGCCTCACCTCATGCCTGGGGTTTTTCTGGAAATGAGATGTAAAATTCAAGACCACGGAAGCCTCAGCCCCCAGACCATCCTAGCAGCCTGAGGGAGCCCCATCCTTTCCCAGAGACCTGAAAGGGGTCGGCTGGAGAAGCGGGCCTCCAGAGACTTCCCTGTCCCAGGGTACACCCACCCTTTGGGTCACTCAGCCCCTCTCTCATTGCTCCAGCCGTGCGTGGTACCCTGCCCCATGGTCTGCCAGACACTAGCCACCCTATCAGGGCAGACAAGGGAGATGAGGGGCTTCTTCCCCCAGAGATTCTGAATTCCCATTGTCCTTTCATTTTTTTTTATGGGGTTTAACATTGCCCTCAAAACCTCCTTCTTTTCTAAGCCTTTGTCTTTGTTTCAAGGGAAGCCAGTTTTTCTTCGACCACATTTTCCAGCATCAACTTTAAGAAAAATGCAACATCCACTGAAAAAAAAAAGTGGGGTATATGCATGTGGTTTAATTCCAGATTGCTTTTGAGTTTAAGTGGTATCAAATTTCAGTATATTTCTGTCTTATGTTAAAGAAATATATTACTGAAACATTGGTGAGCAATAATGTCAGCTGTCGAGCACTAGATTTATTTTTGCAGGATATGGAGTGCAATGAACTGAGTCAATATGGCAAGGTGTATGTGATCGGTGAGAGTTGTGCCATTTAACATAGGAAATGCATGGGACTTTCCCTCTCTGCACTCCAGCCCTTGCTGCACCATTAGGAGATGTGGGCTTCTGCTAGTGTGTGAAAAGTACCTCCGTCCAGTCATGCAGAATGGGTCTGAAGAAAGCGGCAGTCTATATTGTATTAGAGAACATTTCTATGTGTTTAAACCTTTCACTTCTTAGATGCATTTAAATACTTATTGCAAATGACAAAGCAACTCAAAAGCCTCTCCATGTTAATAGACTTGAGATGTCTTGTTTTGAATGTGGACGATCATGAAAGGAATTCTCCTTTGTTCTGAAGGTCAAATATTTTTGTCTTAGATAGCTTTGTAATGATTTTTCTCCAAACAGTTCAAAACTTTTGAAAAATGTCATGAAATTTTCATTAAAAGACCCTTTTCCTATGTTTATTGTATACAGAAATTACGCAATAAAATTTCTTTATAAAAATGTTTTCTTCTCTGATTCCTAAAGACTCCTCTTATTTTTAGCACAGATACGTGTACCATCCACTGAGTTTGCCACAGACGGTTCTGTTGACCTCCTACCAGCCGACCCGTCTGTGGTCTGCACAGAGGGCCTTTCATCTGATGTGGCCTCTGCACATAGGGGCTTTTACCACAGGCTCGAGTGCGATTCTCCATCCCCCAGGCCCCGGGAAAGGCCTCCAGGGATCTGAAAGTTTGGAAGAAAGGGAAACATTTGCAGAATCACTCAACCTTCACCTCAGCACAATCCTTAGCAGCTTGTGTACATTTTTGTGCTTAAAATATGGACTTCGGGGAGTTCAATCATGGTGACTCCGTGGTTAAAATTGTAGGAAGGATACCATGCTGATGCCTTGGCTTCTGTTGCATAATTTTTTTTAATGTTCATTTATTTTTGAGACAGAGACAGAGCACTGGCAGGGGAGGGGCAGAGAGAGAGGGAGATACAGAATCTGAAACAGGCTCCAGGCTCGAACCCACAAACTGTGAGATCATGACCTGAGTCGAAGTCGGACACTTAACCGACTGAGCCACCCAGGCGCCCCAACTTCTGTTACATAATTTGCCGGGAAACTTGCACCATTGTCAAGGAAGAGTTCCCTGCTGCTCACAGATGAAATCACCTTTCAAAGTCATCTGTGCAGAAGAGCTTCAGTATAGTAGTTATTTGTGGTTGAAACCTTTAAATTTTTTGGTTTGTTGATTTGTTCATTTTGGGGAGGAAACGTGAGGTGGTGAGGTGGTGGAGACTTTGGTTTTCGGCCAATTCCTGGGACCCTGAAATTCACAGGCCAGCAATTTCATGGAGTGGACCTGAGAACTATGCCCCGACTACAGTGCCAGTATCTCCTGGGCACTTGCTACCAATACAGATTTTCAGGCCTCCCCCAAGCCTCACCGCGATAGAAATTCTGGAACGGAGCCTCCGCCATTTGTGTCTTCGCAAGCCCTCCATGTGATGAGGATGCTTGTTCTGGCTTGACAACCACTGCCCTGGGACTCTTAGAAAAAGTCCATTAGTATTAACTTCAAAAACGTTTCTTTATGACTCAAAAATGCCTCATTTTATCATCACTGGTTGTCTTTCTGTGGAGAGAGGTCAAATGGTTTTCCCAAAGCCTTGCTCCTGGCAGCTGCTCTCGTCCTTCGCTGCCCACTCGTCTTGTTCGGGAGCATCGGTGTGTCCTCATCCACAGCCGACACCTGAACTCCGCTTTGCATTTGCGCGTTGAAGCCGGGCTGCCCAGTGCCTCTCTAGAACTGCAGGGTGTCTGCGGCAGGGCCCAGCCCAGCAATTCCAAGAGCTAGAGAACAGATCTCAGTGAATAAATTGACACATGACCTTTCCCATCCCCTTCATTTCCATGTCCCTGTACCTTTTATCATCACCAACGTGGGTTTTATTTAAAACCATCAAAAGTGGCTGTGTATTTGAATCGTGGCCTTTTTGGGGTCATTAAACTGCCATCATTACCCGGATCTTAACAATGAAATGAATTCTAAGAGATGTTAGCATACAAGAAAGTTTGAATTAAAACTTGTACTTGGGGAGGGGCACCTGGATGGCTCAGTGGGTTAAGTGTCCCAACAGTGGCTCAGGTCATGATCTCATGGTTCATGAGTTTAAGCTCTGTGTCGGGCTCTGTGCTGACAGCTCAGAGCCTGGAGCCCGCTTCAGATTCTGTGTCTCCCTGTCTCTCTGCCCTTTCCCTGCTCATGTTCTGTCTCTGTCTCTCAAAAATAAATAAACATTAAAAAAAAAAAAAACAACACTTGTCCGGGGCGGCTGGGTGGCTCAGTCAGTTGAGCGTCGGACTTTGGCTCAGGTCACGATCTCACAGTTCATGAGTTCATGCCCCACGTTGAGCTCTGTGCTGATAGCTCATAGCCTAGAGCCTGCTTCGGATTCTGTGTGTGTGTCTCTCTCTCTGCCCCTCCCCCACTCATGCTCTGTCTCTCTCTCTCTCTCTCTTAGTCTCTCTCTCTAAATAAACTTTAAAAAAAAAAAACACTTTTCCCTGGGGACAGGTTTATAAGCGGCTGTACTGACTTCTAACTAAAGTTTATTGCGTACTACATAACTGATAGAAATGTCACCATTTTTGAAGTGGGACCTGAAAAAGTGTCACACGCCACAGCAGAATATTCTGGCAAGAACTCTTCCCGTGCACTCGCTCCCAGAGGCTACGCTCATCCTGGACCAACCTGGAGAAGGATCAGCCAGACGATGACTGCAGGTTCTGGACAGAGAGCCTGCCATGCCAGTCAGGGCCTTTCACGCAGCCACCGCAGGTTAGGCCAGACCTACCTGAGATCTGGGAACCAAATCAGATCCTCAGGCCCACATGGGACTTTTCCGAACTCTAGGCTGGCTGCAGAACCACACTAACTTGTGGGATTATGGATTCCAGAGAGGCTCATTCTTATTTCAAGCTTTGCATTTCCCCTCCCTGCAGTGTCCACCACTGCTACCCTCAGCAAATGCACCCCCGTGTAGTCATCCCACTGGGCAGCACCCTGACAGATGTTGAGGAATAAACAGCAGGCAAGTCAACTAGTAGTGACCGAGTGCTTATTTCAGCACTGTACTGACGGGATGTGGGCATAGAAAGCTGTAGAAATAACTAGAAAGCAAAGTGAGGCAGAGTGTCTGTATTAGCACAGGAGATAGTTGTTACAAGTTAAGTTGTGGTTCCATGAAGCTTTAATCCCAAGGCTCTCAGATTCACCATAGGATTTCTTTTGACCTTGATGACATTGTGTATGAAGTTGTCTCCGCAAGTCAGGCACTTGATCCGTTATCTCCAGTATGAGGTAGGTAGTCTTTTTATTTTTTTATTTTTTTAATGTTTATTTAGTTTTGAGAGAGAGAGAGACAGAGACAGAATGCAAGCAGGGGAGGGGCAGAGAGAGAGAGGGAGACACAGAATCAGAAGCAGGCTCCAGGCTCCGAGCTGTCAGCACAGAGCCTGACGTGGAGCTCGAACCCAGAGACCACGGTATCATGACCTGAACCAGTCAGACACTTAACCAACTGAGCCACCCAGACACACCTGAGATAGCTTGTCTTATACCCATTTTACAGATGGTGGAACTAAAGCTCAGAACAGTTGAGGCATGTTACATAGCTAGTACATGGCCAGATTGAAGTCCAATTTGTTTGAAGGCTTCCTACCCAGCACTAAACTGCCTCCAATTTAGGACACTGGCTGTTCGAATAGTGCTCTGTAGCAGGTTTTATCTGAGTAGGAAAACGTGGTTCTATCACTTCTATTTCAAATTAATTGCAAGTTGCCTTTCCAAAATATAATCTGCAATGTGAATGCTTTATTTTAGACAGGGCTAATTAGTCATCATACACCTTGATCTTTTTACACTTCGGCGATGGAGAGTTTTCTTTTCTTTTTTTCCCCAAGGGCTAACATTGACATTCCTATGATTACTGACTACCTAACACACACACACACACACACACACACATACACACACATAATAAGCCACCTTTGAATCCAAATGGAAAAAAGGAAGAATAGAGATGATACTAAAGATGCACTTGATGAAAATATTCCATTTCTGGCATTGCTGAGCCAGCTAAGGGCTCCTCATCTAGGAAGATGTAGAGCCCTGGGGGTGGAGATGGGGTGTCCTGAGCAATGTCACCAAGTCAATGAGACTCTGCAGATACTGCAGAAGGGGGACAGATTCCCGAGGGCTCCAACCACACCCAGAGCAGGTCTGCAAGGCATATGAGGGCTCTATCCCAGGAACTGATGGAATAAAGAGGTTTGTTTCTATTTGATTACAATTTATGACAGATTGATAACTGCAAAGGCGTTCAAACTTGGTGTTTCACTCCCCGCTTCTCTTTAACACCACAGCTTGTAAGGCCAGTCAGGCATCTGGTGTTTGTTAGGTGGCTGTGTTGCATCATCCTTCTGATTGCTGGGGAACATCTCCTAGCATTCGAGCGATTGGAGGGAAGACCACGGGGCACAAAATGGCCTCATCCGGTTTACATCTTCATTACTGCACTTCTCACATACCTGCTTACATCTGGAAAAAATCTCCAGGTAAACCTCTTGGGTTCTTTTTCTAAAGAGTAACTGTAATTATTAGGGTTATACCCAAATTCAGCTTAGAATAGGTATGTGGCTGAATTTCAGCCAAAATCCTGTGCCTGTCTAAAAGAAATTTTCTTTTCTTTTTTTTTTTTTACATCCAATTACAGAGGAGGGGCCTTTTCCCCACACATGGCCAGTGGTGTTCCTGGTTCTCTACACCCAAAATTTCTATTTGTGCCCTTAGGGAAAAGGCAATGAGATTTGGGGGAAAAGAAGTAAAGATCTCTTCAAATCTCTTCCGGAATTTTTCCTTAGTACCAAGTCCCAGAATTCTAATATGTATGACAGGTCATGTCAAATTTTACAAATGCCAAGTATTTTCCCTAAAATCACAAAATTGACTTTGCCAAGTAAGAACATCAAAAAAATTTTCTTTTACTGTTTCCTGCTTCTCTCACTTGGACAGAGTTCATCCATTCAACACACATTTATTGAGCCTTTAATGGACAAGGTACAGGAAACTGAAAACTAAGACTCAGTACCTGCAGTTAGTTGGGGAAACAGACACACAGCTAATTACACATTATACAGGCATGTTGTGCAGGGTACACAGAGGTGTGAACCCAGTGTTACGAGAGCTCAGCTGGGAGAAGGGGGCATAGCAGAGAGAGTGGCAGAGTCAGGGAAGACTTCATTAGAGATGAGACATAATGTGTGTTTTGGAGAGTATGTGGCATTTCACAGAGAAGAGAATAGAGTCCAGAGAAACCAGAGAGAGTGAGGCAGTTAGTTGAGTAAGAGACTTGTATGGGCTGTGACTTTTTCCAAATATATTTCTGGTTACTTTGAAAAGTAGTGGTTTTCCAAGATCATCCCATGATACAATGCTTGTTCATATACCTCCTCTCTTTTTAAAAACATTTATCCTCTGTGAAAATTTATATATGTAAATATAAGAGAGAACCAAGAGGAGGAGGGGGAGGAGGGAGAGAAAGACAAAGGGGAGCAAGGGGTAGGAGAGGGAGGAGGAGGGGGCGGGAGAGCAAGAGGGATGGGAAAAGGAGGAGGAGAAGAGGAAAGAGGAGGGGGAGCTTTCTTTTTCTTCACGTTTTTATGTATTTATTTTGAGAGAGAGTGTGAGCAGAGGAGGGGCAGAGAGAGAGAGACAGAGAGAGAATCCCAAGCAGGCTCTGCACTGTCAGCACAGTGTCCGATGCCGGGGATCCATCCCACAAACTGTGAGATAATGACCTGAGCCAAAATCAAGAGTCAGATGCTCAACCCACTGAGCCACCCAGGCGCAGAGAGGGAGGAGGAGAGGGAGGTTCTTAGAAGAAGGTCTCAGTAATTATTTCTGTTTTCTCTCTGTCCAGCACATCTAAGAAGAAAGTAGCCTCTGTAAAGTCTTTCATATCTGTTTCCACCTCTATTCCACTTGCTCTGCTCAAGGGCAGGCCGTCATGAGCTCATCTGGATGATGGTAGCAGTTGCCAACTGGCTTTCTGTCTCCCAAGGTCTCTCTGTTTCTTTCAGAGGCCACGATGCCACCAGGGATATTTGAAAGCATAAATCTGGTCATTTGGTGGCATCCATTCTGGGATGCAGTGCAAGCACACGGCAGCGGGGCCTACAGAGAGGCCCTTCGCGATCCAGCTACAAGCCGCCTGTTCTAGCCTCATCTCTCACCTCCCCTTCCTCACCCTACCCCCAGCCACTCAGATTTCTGCCACTTTTGGTGGCACATACTTTCTGCCTAAAACATCCTTCCAGCCTTTTCTGAGTGGTAGACTCGAGTCATCCTTTAAATCCAGACATAGCATCACTTTCATGAAGTACATTGCCAATTTCCTTTCTTCCCCTCCCACAAATGGACTTCCATGATCACTTGTCTATGCTTTGGTTGTAGAGTGCATCACATTGATTAATTGTCTCCCTCACCAGATTTGGGGTTCCTCTTGAGGACAGACACTTTGAATAAATTATCTTAGTAGATGGAACAAAGCTAGAATCAGGCCTAAACAAAAGAGATGGTGAAATTCATTTCCACTCCTCTCCCATTTTCTGTTTCCTGCTCCATCATTTCTTCTAACATCCACCTAGATCTGTCATCCGGGCAATGCCCACGTCCCCAAGCTTCTTTTCCCTTCGTGATTCTTTTAGGACCTTAACCTGATAGATAACAACTACTGCCCAATTACCCCCAGCACTTATTAGAGGCTGGACTATTTATTTATTTATTTATTTATTTATTTATTTATATTTGAGAGAGAGAGAGAGAGAGAGCGTGCACGCACACATGAGATTTGGGG
>CM053571.1:48616014-48664607 GCA_028646485.1 Cryptoprocta ferox | reverse complement strand
ATCTGAGTGAGAGAAGTCACAGACTGGAGGCTGAAGGTGTGTTTTCTTTGCCTATGCCTTTTTAAAAACCTATTCTCCAACAATTAAAAGTCAGGAGACCTTACATAATAATCCACTTCCAGATTCTTTTGCTGGCGGTAGAACCCGGTGATTCTGGGTGGCTATCAGACTGTGCTGAGTAGGATCTCCATAGTTGAGGCGATGACATTCCCGGCTTGCTGCAAGCCTCACTGCTTCCTACGGGCTCCCATTATCTTCCTACATGTGCTGCTTTATTGTTTCTTACAATAGACAAGTATTTTTTGTATCCTTGTCTTTACCAAAATGAGAAAATAAAATACAGACTCCGGAAGCCTCATGACTCTTTTTTAACCTACCTGTCTCTTGTAGGAGTTTGGTTATGACCCTTGAGGTAGGTAATATTATAATCTTTCTTTTATGGATAAGAACACCCGTGGGGCACAGGGAGCTTAAATAACTTCACCATGATAATGTATGTAGAAGACATCAGGGCAAAGACAGGGCCATGTGACTTCAAAGCTCTTGCTTTTACATGGAGACTTTTTGATCCTGCAGCTCCAGGAACATAAAATTCTTGCGCATGTACATCTAGTATCGACATTTACTTTTAAATTATGTACATTCATCACTGTAGTGATATAGTGGGCATCTTCTAAACTATACATGAAGATGGGCCATTTTAAAAGATGAGAAAAAAATATATAAAACATAAATTTTACACTTAAATGTTATCTTAATGGTACCCGAACTATTTTTGCTTTTACTAAAATATTAAGATTTTAAGTAAAATTTTTAATGAAAGTGATGTGATTGTAATCCATCATTAATTTTACAAATTTTAGGTTTAACAGTTTGGGGAAACAGTGTTTGAAGGTCTGGATGTAAATTCAGTTTATTTTAAACACTTGCTTAAGTGATTGACATTCCTGAAAACTACATTCCGCAATGACATCCCTATGGAAAGGTGCACTGCGGGCTCACTTATGAATCATGGTAGTCATTTTTTAAATCCCAACTGCTGGTATGCAGAGGTGTCTGTGAAATTTTGGTTAGTAGATTTTCATATTCCCAGATGTCAATAAGGTAATATTGAAATTTTCAGATATTTAGAAAAGTATTTAGCAATGTGAAAAGTCCATTGAACTGGGTTGACAATGGTTTGTAAAATCTGAATCCTAAACTTTTTTTTTTTTAAGCATTCGGTTGTAAACTATTCTTTAAGGTAAGACACCTACCTTTTTGGCAATAAACATCACACAAAGTGGGGCGCCTGGGTGACTCAGTTGGTTAAGCGTCCCACTTCGGCTCAGGTCATGATCTCACGGTTCATGGGTTCGAGCCCTGTGTCAGGCTCTGTTCTGACAGCTCAGAGCCTGGAGCCTGCTTCGGATTCTGTGTCTCCCTCTCTCTCTGTCCCTCCCCCGCTCACACTCTGTCTCTCTCTCCTTCAAAAATAAATAAACATTGGGGCACCTGGGTGGCTCAGTCAGTTGAGCATCCGACTTTAGCTCAGGTCATGATCTCCTGGCTTGTGAGTTCAAGCCCCGAGTTGGCCTCTGTGCTGACAGCTCAGAACCTGGAGCCTGCTTCGGATTCTGTGTCTCCCTCTCTCTCTGTCCATCTCCCACTTGTGCTCTCTCTCAAAAATAAATATTGAAAAGTAAATAAAAAATAAATAAATAAACATTAAAAAATAAACATCACACAAAAATGGTACCAGTTCCAAATACCCATTTTCCAAATACTCCCTTCCAAGACTTGAATTTCTTTTGAAAGTCACTTATTCATTGTTGACATGTCACTTTTGCCTTGAAGGAGTGGATTGAGTATATTTCTTCTAGATAATAGTTAGATTACATACTACTAACCAACACTTGTCCTCACAGAAGATGTTGGAAGATTTATAACTTAAAAATAAACCTCATCTTTAAGATTGATAACACTTTCATGAAATCACTAGCAAGTATAAAATATTGTTGTAGCTATTATCTATCTCCCTGCAAGGTATTATAAAGACTGACCATATTTCCATGTCTTATTTTTATGAAATTAACCACACCAATGACAGTCTGTAGCACTTGTGGCTTCAATCCTTCAGTGAGAGGGCTTGTGCATGCATAAAATAGTGCAGGGGATGACTTTCATGTGCAGAGGTCTTTCTGTAACCTTTTTATGGAATCAATTCTTTCTTTAATACTCCAGTCAAAACAGCCATGGCATTAGTGTTTTACCATGGAACATGTTTATTGAACATGTTATTTCCACCTTCCCTTTATCAGCTCACACACACACACACACACACACACAAAGTAGTTCTTCATTATTGAAACAAAATCTAACAAATACCATAAGCTGAGGCATGATAGAAACATATATAGTTTTTTAAAAAATATTTATTCATCTTTGAGAGAGAGAGAAGAGAATGCATGCCCGTGAGCAGGGGAGGGGCAGAGAGAGAGACAGACAGACAGACAGACAGAGACAGAGACAGAGACAGAGAGACAGAGAACCAAAGCAGGCTTTTCACTGTCAGTACAAAGCCCTATTCAGGGCTCAAACCTATGAACCACAGGATCCTGACCTGAGCCAAAATCAGATGCTCAACTGACTGAGCCACCCAGGTGTCCCTAGAGACATCTATACTTAAATGCAACTTTGAAGAAATTCTCCACATGGTGGAATTTGTTCTATCACTCGTTTCTTTCACATCTTCAGCATGCTTTCTCTGTCTTCCGATGGCATTTACTTTTTGTAAACACATTTTACTTTGTTACTCTCTTCTTTTCATATTACTTTAGATACTTTCATCAGGGCAGAAAAAACAATTGGTATGTGGTCTTTCATAGTTTACTAAACACGAATCACTACATTGATTGAAAGTTGATAAAGCAACATGTTGAGCACTTTGTGATTCTAAACATCACTGAAAAAAATGATAAAGTTCTTTTCCATGTTCTGAGCACTCGGTAACTAAATGCTCAGCTGCTAATAATTCAAGGTACAATCTACACTTCGAGCAGGTGCTTTGTTAACAGCATGGGGGCACATTGTTATTTCACATACGCATCCTAATCACTTCACGTTTTTAGCTGACTCTATGACGGGTCTGATCATTGCTTTGCCCTCACAAGTGGCTGACACTAATCAGAAGAGGCATCCCTGTTATTTACTTGTGGCTCATTTAGACTTACATTTTTATTAGCTTCAGTCTGCACTTCAGTCATGAAAATCATCTTTAGTCACTTGTCAATACTCTGAGGGCTCATTTCCCCAACTATAAATTATCCATAAATCTTGAGCAGGCACACATCGGGTGCCTCTAGTTGACACCGGAGGTGAAGATCTCCCGTTTTACCCCTGTGTGTGACATGTGACTACTGGACCCGTGGGCCCAGTGAGGGCACCAGTGTCAATCTGTACATTAAGCACAGGTAATTCTTTGCGTGATAGTGTGAGGACATAAAAGTCACCATGCAAGCTGAAACCATGCAAAGTGACCTTAAGAATCAACTGGGGGGGTGCCTGGGTGGCTCAGTCGGTTAAGCATCCGGCTTCGGTTCAGGTCATGATCTCACGGTTTGTGGGTTCGAGCCCTGCGTCGGGCTCTGTGCTGACAGCTAGCTCAGAGCCTGGATCCTGCTTCAGATTCTGTGTCTCCCTCTCTCTCTGACCCTCCCCTGATCGCGCTGTCTCTCTCTGTCTCTCAGAAAAAAAAATTAATTAATTAAAAAAATAATTAAAAAAAAAGAATCAACTGGGAAAGCTCCAGCTGTTCTGTGATCCTTAAAAATTTTGGTTGAAACACTGAAAGCTCTCTGACAGTCTGTTATAAATGTATTGGGAAATGAAAAAAGAACTGTAAAACAAACACTTATTTAGTATGCTATAATTTAAAACATTACAAATATTTAGAATGAAAGTGTTTTATTTCTCTGTAAAAAAGTAGTTTGACTAGCGCTTGGCTTCTCATTGATTAAAACTCAGAGAGCATCTTTACTATACAGTGGTGAGACATGCCCCATGTCACAGGTCCACAGTCAGCTGGACAGCAGGCCACTTCTGGGACAATAGGGTACTCCTCTATATGCCCCTCACATCCCTCCAACTGGCTGGCCTGTGCATGTTCTCATTAGGAATTAGGAGAGAAAGCAGGAGTGTGCAAGTGCCTCTCACACCTCTGGTTGCCTCATTTATTACTGTCCCTTTGGCATAAGCAGGTTACATGACCACCTCTGAAACTAGTGTAGGCAAGCCCTACCAAAGGAATGGATACAGGAAGATATGAAAAATTGGAGCCATTAATGGAATCAGTCAAATCCAGTAGGGAACACTGTAAGTCCTGGCCATCCTATTTCCCGGCCACCATCTTAAGTTCCTTAAATACCTCTGAACTCAAATATTTTGTTGTGACTTAGCTTTCAACATATTTCTTAAAACATATTTTAAAGAAGTATATGTGCAGATTTAAAAAGCACAACAGTGCTAAAAGACATAACAAAAAAGAGAGCTTGGCCTTTCCTCCCAATCTATTGTATTCCCTAGGCATAGTCATGATTAAGGTCATTAATCCTCTTATTGTCTCTGCTGACATCTTATTCATGCTCTGAAATAATATTACATATTGCCATCTATTAATTCATTAATTTTGGACGTCATCTATTGACTTATTATTTTAACTTTTATATCCCTCTTTTCTCTCCCCTCATCCATCCAACATAGTTCTATCACAATTTTTGGTTATGTCCACATTTAGGGTCTCCATTATTATAACAATGAAAACAATTGTTTACTGTTGAACCAAGTTAGGATGGTATTATTATAGTTTTCTTCTGTACAACTTCTGATTTTCCTTGTATTTAATCGCTGTCTCAGGTTTTCACTTGTTCATTTATTCATTTATCTCATTGATTCTCTACTAACGCCTTTCTACATCTTCCAACAGCATTGTAAAATAATTTTAAAACCAATTTTCCACTTTCGCAAATACATCAGATAATATATTAGTCACATCTTTTTCTTAGAAATATCCATAGTGAAGTCTAGTGTGCTTATGTGTGCCTACATACGCCTCTAAAATTCCCTTTTCCAGTTTGGACTGCTTGCTCTCTAGACCTGTACTCCTGGTGCCCAAGATCCTACTGGGTCATCATTCTGAGGATCCCCATTACATTTTTTCCTATGCAGGTTCCTTTGTTACTGGATCCCTTCATTTAATCCTCATTTCATTAGGGCAGATCTTTGGCTTCCTATGAAAAGGCATACCCAATGTTAAACTTTTGAGACTTGGTGTGTTTGAAAATAATTCTATTCTGCTCTCACACTTTATTAATATTTTGGCAGTCTAGAACTCCAAGATGAAAATCATTTTCTCTTCAAATTTGGAGGCGCTGTTCTATTGACCTCTATTTTCTAGAGTTGCTATTAAGTTTTCCAGTGGAGATTCTAATCCTTTGGAATATGAGCTCTTTCTCTGCCACTAGAGTTTGGAAAAGATGCTATGACATGGGGAGGGTCTTTTGCCATTTGTTTTGAGGGGCACTTGGCGAGTATTTCCTATGTGATTGCTGTATGTGTTCCTTCTGCTGTGAAAAATGCTTATTCATGATGTTTGGCCATTTTTCTCCCATTTTTCTATGGCTATCTTTTTAAAAATTACTTATAGGTATTCTTTCTCTATTGGGATATTAAAATCCTGTCTTTTATATGTGTGGCAATCATTTTCCTAGTTTCTTGCTTATCTTTTCACTTTCTTTATGGTGACTTTTATACTTTGTCTCTGGTGAACAGTTATTCTTAATTTGAATGTAGTAAATTTATCAATCTGTTCTTCCGTGGTCACCACTTTTTCCACCCTTATTTTACTATATTGGTAAGAATGCCCAATGCAAAGTTGAACATTCTAGTGTTAGCAAAAATCTTTGTGTTGGTCCTGATTTTAAGGGAAATGATTCTTACTTTCACCTCTAAATATACTATTGTTGTAGGTTTGGTAGATGATCAACTTACAGACACAGTCATCTCTTTGTTTGGTGACAGTTTTAATCATGAACTGGTGTTGGCTTTTATTCAATGCTTTTTCTGCATCTATTAAAAGTATAGTATCATTTGAAGGTTTTAAAATGTTATTTTGGCAACTTACATGCATAAGTTTTCTACTGTGAAACCCTCTTTTGTTTCTAAGATAAATTCAACTTGTAGAATTGGTTCCTAAATCTTTTGGGTGAGATTTTTGGCATCTGGGCTCATGAGTTAGAGTCCCTCATAGTTTTTCCTTTTCATTCATTCTGTCCTTACATCGTTCTGCCATTACAGTATTCAGATTTTATACAGTTAGCTAGGGTATTTTGCCTTCTTTTCAATTCTCCAAAAGAGTTTGTATTAGATTGGAATGATTTGTTCTTTGGTAGTTGGTAGAGTTCACCTGTAAAAACATTTGGGCCTAATGCTTTCTTTGTGGGATTATTTTAACTACTGATTTTATTTCTTCAGTGGTTATAACACTCTTCAGACTTGCTACTTCTTGATTTCATTTTTATTAGGCTTAATTTTTCTAAGAATTTGTTTATTGTGACTTTGTTTTAAAGTTTATAGACATCAGGTTGTTCATAATATTCACTAACTCTTTAATATCTGCCACATCTACATTTATGGGCCCCTTTTCATTTGTATTACATTTTAATTGTGATTTTTTTTTTCTTGATTAAGATAACCAAAGATTTGTCTATTTTGTGTTAGTTTTTGAAACAACCAGTTTTTGGTTTTGGCGAGCTTCTGGATTGTATCTTTGTTTTCTATTTAGTACATTCTTGCCCTTATTCTATATTTTCCCTCTCATTTTACTTTATTTGGGTTCTTTTTTCTAACTTCTTAAATTAGATGCTTAACTTGTTAACTTCTTTCTTCTTTTATACTCTAAGAATTTAATACTAAAACTCAATTAAAATAGTATTTTTTGCACCATACAAAATTTTGTTTCTACATGTTCATTATCATTCACTTCGATTTTTTAAAAAAATTCCATTTTTATTGCCTCTTTGACTTATGAATTATTTAAGAGTGTGATTTCTCCTATATATATATTTTTACTGATTTTTATTTTAATTTCATCGTGATCGGAAAACAAAACCTGCATGGTAATTATTGTTTAAAATTTGGTGGGGTGTATTTTATAGTCTACAATGTGACCAATCTTTACAAATGTCCTGTGTGTTTCAGAAAAAGATGTCTATTCTAATTGTTAATTCTGTTATGTGACACTTATTAATTGCATCATTCAATTCTTCTCTGTCTTCACTAATTTTTTTTTTCTGCTTGACCTGCAATAATTGGCAGAGATAGTTTGAAATACCCCAGTGTAATCATAGATTTTCAGGATCTCTCTGTAGTTCTATCTTCTTGAATTTTGTATATTTTGAGGCTAATTTTTCATGATACAAATTTAGTATAATTATTTCTTCTAGGTGAATTTAATATTATCAATATTGACCTTTATCCCAAATAATGGTTTTGATTAACATCTATTTTGTTTCATAAAAAAGAAGATAATTACCAAGTTTTATTGTTCAGCATATATATTTTTGAATGTACCTTTTATATTCAACCTTGCCATTACCTTATATTTTAGTGCATCTCTTTTAAACATTATGTAGTGAAATTTTTCTTTTTTTAAAATCCAGCCTCACAATCTCTTTTACTTGGTGAACTCATATATTAGAGCTCTTGAACATATTATTTTCTCTTTTTTAGCTGTCCTAATTCTTATTCTGTTGTAGGTGGCCTCTTCCCTCTCTATGAGTGCTTTTAAATTGTCTTTTTCCTTATAATTCTTCAATTCCGATGCATCGTTTTTTTTCAAATCCTGCTTAGTATACACGATTTTTCTTACACAGTGGATTTGTCTCCATCCATTCATGTTCATCTCTCATCTTCACGTGGGGCCATGATTAGTCTCTCAACCTCAACTCAGGTATTGACACTTTCGCTTTTCCTACCCCAGGGCAACCAACTCAGGAATTTACTTACTGGAGTTTTCTTGGTATTGTGGTTCTGTACTCAAGTTTCAGATACCTCTTATTTTTCCTCCTCAGAAGGAGGTGAGGGAAGGAAACTGAAGATTTCTCTTACTTTTCAGTAATCCCAAAATGCATTAAAATATTTGTTATAATTTATCCAGGCTCTCATTGCATTTTGTCAGGAGGGAACTTTGTATTGTATCAAATTTGCCACACTGCTAGAAGCAAAAGTCTCCTTCTATTGCGCTTTTTAACCAATTCCCCTGTTGCTGCATTCCCATCTCTGAGTAAGAATAACATCATCTGGAGTACCTAGAGCTTCCAGTTCTTGTATCTTTTCTTTCAGGAGAACTTCTGTCAATATCTCCTCTGAGAATCCTTTGGTTTGACTTTCCTCCACTCTGCTATGTCATTTAACCTTTCTCCATCTACTTTCAGTTTTTATATAATGTAGTTTGTGTTTGGATATGTCTTCTAGTTTTATCAAAGATGGAATCTATTTTTCTGTTTCTTGTTCTTCTTTTTCTCCTAGGGTAATTTTTGAGAGGAGAAAAAGAAGGAAAGTACATTACTTTTCCATCTTCAAAACACTGCTTTAACTTACAAGTCCTTCAAAACTGATTGCTCACATAGTTTGAAAGAATTATTGTAGCCTCTGTGGCTCATATTCCCAAAAAGTAGCTTCTTCAACTTTGAGGTCCTTTCTAGTGAGAGGTGGATAGGTAGACAAGTAAGAGGACATGTTTTGGATTTCATTGATGAAATTTTAGACCTTCTGAATGGTGATCCACACTGGACACATCTAAGTGATCCATTGAGACAGAGCCATCAGAGGAGAAGTGTAAGCAAACATCGTTTTTTCATGGTGTTATTCTGTAATTACGGGCTTTTTGGTCTTTGGTTTTCTTATCTCTAAAGAGACCTGTGAGTAAAGACTTTCATATTTTCATATTTCATATAAATATTGATGCCTTCCATAAGTTCCCACCTCTTTATCCAGGATTGTGTGCCGGTTATTCTTACATCATCCTTGTACTTGATTTTGCCTTTTTATGTCAGAGCTCTCCCTTAGGCACAGAAGATTGGACCCTTTGTATTGTTTTATTTGGATATTTCTAAGAGCTCTGACTCTCACAAATTATTTAAGAAATTTTTTAAAGAATTGAAAGAAAAAAATCTTAATTTCCTTTGAACATGAAGTCCATCATTAAAAAATTAAATTTTAGGAGTATTCCTACTTTCAGCTCCTTATGTCTCCAGCCTAAGAAATGAGAAACTATACAAGCATCAGTATATTTATACAAACATGGGAAACTTGAGCTCCCCACTAATAAAAGTATTTTCATGGATGTGATTTAATTTGAGTTCTTACAATTCTGAGGGAAAATTGCCAGCTTTGTTCAAGGTAGGATAGGGAGGGTTTTATGGTGAAATATTTCAAACTGGTGGTAGAAAAAACCCACCGATTTCAAAACAACAAAAACGTCAGCCATAAAGATGTACAACATTTTTCAGGAAGCCTTGTCCATCCTGAGCAAATGTTTTTATACCAAATAACAATCCTTTCATAATCACTGTTATTGAGAGACATCCCAAGGTTGCCAGATGGAAATATGTTAAATATGTTCTGAAATCCAATCCAACAGAATCCCAACATTCAAGCTCATTCATAGGAAGTCATTCGAAGGCAATGCAATTTTCATAAAATATGTCCGTCTAGGTAATCATGAATGCTGAATATTGTCAGGGTTTCTCAGGAATTTTCAGTCTTGTGGAAAACTTTTCCAACTGGACTTTTAACCACCAAGAAGAAATAACAATAATAACTCGAAATTTAAAATAAACAGTGCTGGAAAAATACTATAACCCCTACCCCAAAAAGGCAGCAGTAGGAATTTAGTGCTGCTTGTAATATGACACAGGGATTTGAAAGTGAACATAAATACCAGGCCTGGGACTGACTGCTGGGGTACGGCAGACAAGCATGGTGTGTGAAGGATGGCTTTCCAGAAATGACCTGCCCGGGCCACCCCCACATTCTCCCAGTAATCTGCAGATGTGTAAATGGCCAGAATGTGTAAGTGGCTCAGTACTGGGGTCATCACTGCATGTGCTGCTGATTATTATCCCGACTTAGTACAAGCTCTGGGTAACTACCTCCTCGAGACTGTAAGAAAAAAGAAAACAATGGGCCAGGAGACGACCATACTTACAGGCCAGCACAGGCTCTGTCTACAGATCCTCCCTGGCTCAGAGATCCCTGAAAGAGTAGACAGAAAAAGAGCATTGGATCTCGGGTCTAATGGTTTCATGCAACAGTTGCCTTTTTACATTTTGCTTCCAAAGTCTCCTATAACAGAGCGGGGACTATAGCCCAACATAATTTTTTTTCAAGTTGAATCTGTCAAAAAATGACTCAGTGTTGAGGAGAGTGGGGTTTTCTGGCTTTTCCTCATGCATCTGAGTCTTTTTATTCTGATATGTTAATCCTTCAAGTCATTTGATCTGCCCCAGGCAATATAAACAACATTTACAGCAAGTCTTGCACTCTATCCGTCATGTGCAAATGGCCTGCTTTTCCCATTGCCACATGAAAGTGAGAGATTCAAATGGGGTCATTCAGACTTTCTTGCTCAAAGACAATTAGACAGTGTCAGCTTCGTGCTTTGGCGTCACCAGTTCTCCAGGAGCCAAAATGGCTCAGATGGGGGAGGGATGGCTAGTTTGTTTCAACTTTCTCCACATGGCAACAGGGAGCAGATTTGGGGTTATGCCTGAGCTCAATGGGGGGTGACAGTAATGGCAAAGCCCCTGGCATTGTATATTAATGCAGAAATTTTGGCTGAGGGGAGATGAGGAGACTTTAGGCCAAAAATTCATTCTCCCTTAGTGAAGTAGATTGTACTTGGTGTGAATTTGTCCTTTAAATGCCTTTGTTCAACAAATCTTTCTTAAGTATTTGCTTTGCACAAGGTCATTTCTACTCTGTGTGCGTATATGTATGTTTTAATCATCATGGTCAATTTGGACCATCAGTTTGCACTGGTCACCAAAAAGGACCTTCAATTTATGGAAAGTTGGAGAGGGCCCCATCAGATACACCCAGCAGTGGACCGTGCACTAGAGGGTTTGTAGTGAAGGTGTCATCACAGTGCAAAATGAACCGAAGTAGAGACCTGAAAGAAGAGAAGTCATGTGTAATTCCTCACCAAAACCCAACACCACAAAAGAAGCCAAGCTATAGGGGCCTTTGTTTGGTCAGTATCTTACAGTAGATGCTGGGACTTTCCCATGGAGGGTGCTGGTGGTGGAAGTACAAATTAGCACAGTCCCTTTGGGAACCTTCTTGGCAGTATCTGTACGGCTGAACACATACCGTCTACCCTATGGCCCAGCCGTTGCCCTCTTACATACACCCCCAGCAGAAATGTTCACCAAAACACGGATACTACAATGTTCTCAGCAGCAAGAGAGCAATGAGTAAATAAATTGAGACATATTCACACACTGAAATATTAGATGCACTGAGGATGAACAAACTACATCTGTACCCAGAAACACGGATGGACTTAACAAACACAATAAGCAAGACACCAAAGAGTTCAAATTACACATTCCGCTTATATAAAGTTCAAACATGGGCCAAAGAATCTTTGAGCTAGAAAATAGACAAGAGTTTCCCTTTGCCAGGGGGTGTGGCAGTGGTTAGTCGGTGAGTGGGAGTCGTCATGGGGGACCTTGTGTAGGTGCTCATAGTGTTCTATTTCCTCATTACATGCCAAATGCACAAGTGTGTGTGCTCTGAACATTCTTTGAACTGGACTCATAATGAATCGTTAACTTTTCTCTGTGTATGTTACACTACAATAAAGAGCTTACTCTCAGACATAGATGCTTCCGTCTAGGAGTTCCAGAGAAATTCATTTTTTTCCAATTACCAAATTCAATTCAGAAATCAGCAATTTCTTTTCTGGTTCCATGAGTTCCAACCCACTCTCCATCATCCCCATCCCAGATTCCATGCTAAAAATCCTAAATTTTTTCAATAAATGTGCACATACAAGCACACACAAATGCATGCATGTATACACACACATGTTCCCTCTTGCTTTCTCTTCCAAATGTGAGTTTGACGTTAGCTAATGTCCATTTTTGTACGGAAGGTACTCTGTTGGGAACTTAATATGCATTAATTCATTTAATCCTGAATGCCCTCCTATAAGGAGGTTATAATTGTCTCCATATGAAGACTTAAGACATATGTAGACATAACTATCAATATACATCATTGATGTATAGATGAAGAGACTGAGGTCCAGAGAGATTAAGTAACTTATTCCAAATCACAGAGCTAACCAGGTTTTATTGACTCCAGAGTCTTTGCTGTTTCCCCTTTACTAAAGCTTCCTTCTCCTTAAGCAAGAATAGAACTTGAGAACTGTAGCATGTTAAATGCAGAAATTATACAGTCCATCCACTTCCATTGACAGATGAGAAAAGAGAGAAAAAAATAACTGGTCCAAGGTTCCATGACGGTGGCCATCATTTCATGTATTAACTATTCACTGTAATAAATACGTAAGGAAAAATAGACAAGTAAGAACAAAGTTTGAAGACCTGCAAAAGAATAAATAGAGCATAGTGTGTTGATACTGTTAATTACAGTTTTACAATCTAACATAAATTTCCTTTGTTTTGCCTTGAGGATGAACCACAAGCAGCATCTTTCTTACACCCAGGTGAAATGGTCCTGCTTTGGGTCTTTAGACGTTCCCCACATATCACAAATAGCTGTGCACATTGACCTCTTGGAGTCTGGCCTGAGTGCTTGTACCACACAACCCAACACCCCAAACTGAGCTCTTTCTCATGATTTGCCATGTTGAGGACCTAGAGAACCGGTTCTCCATATTATTTTGCCCTTAGCTGTGGACAAAGGGGGATAGTCCGAAAGCCATGAAGGTCTGTGGTTCCTTGTACTTCTGAGATTTGAGGCAGACACTGTGAGTGCTGGAAGAATGGAGCAGCAGGAACACCCCGTTAGAGAAAAGCAAATTTAAGAACATGTCAAATCCTCCTTTCACTACATGGATACAATAGATTTTGCATTTAAAAAAAATCGTTTTGTCATGGGGGCGCCTGGGTGACTCAGTCGGGTAAGTGATGGACTCCTGGTTTCAGCTTAGGTCATGATGTCACAGCTCCTGACTTCAGGCCCTGAGTTGAGTCGGGCTCTGTGCTAATGGCATAAAGCCTGCTTGGGATTCTCTCTCTCCCCCATCTCTGCTCCTCTCCCACCTTCCCTCTCTCAAAATAAATAAATAAACAACATTTAAAAAAAAAGAAAAAGAAAAAAATCATTGTTGTAGTCCCAAGAGTGCATTTAATTGCTTCATTTTGTGTTCTAAAAATGTTCTAAAAATTCATGAGTCCAGAGGTACTCATGAATTATTGTGTATTCACAAGGGTTGTACATGGTGGGTAAGGAATATTTTGGGACATTAAGCAACTCATATTACTATTGAATTTGTGCACACACACATATCTAGACTTGAAATGCATGAAACAAGGTCCCAATCTTTACAATGACAGTTAATGCACATTGGATTAGCTAGAACTGGAAATAGTTTTATTTATAGAAAAACGTCGAATAAGATTTAATGAAGATTTTCAAAAAGTTAAATAAAAATTTAACTTTATTTAGATAAGTATGACTTAAAATTTTCCTATTTATTACAATTTGTATTTTGCCTTTTAATTTTAAGAGATAATTTTCAATACTTAGGTGGAAAATAACCTCTGAATTCATAAATAAAAAAGAACTTTAATTTGTTTTTCACATTTAGCCTCATTTACTTTTTCATAAGATATGTGCAAATGTTGTCCACATAGAATGTAATTTGATTTGTATTTTAATCCTTCATATCATTATGATCAGTTGAACATAAATTAAATGTAAATGAAGGTAAAGACTATTTTACAGAATGAATATATAATCAGTTATGAATTATGTATGTTTTCATTTTATTACTCATTTGGACATCACTGGCCATCAACAGAATGCCCAGAACTGAGCAATAATAAACAAATTTAGTCTTCTGCTATTTTACTGATTTTTCAGTCATATAAAACCCATATATTTACAACTATTATGTAATTTTATTGTTATGAAAAAATATTTGTCAAATAGACATACATTTGTTAAATAGAAAAACATGTCGATTTAGGAGTCTGTGAGCTTGACTTAAGAGTTTCAAGTCTTTATACATAAGGTAGAAGTGCCCGTATTTATCTTTCTTGCCTTGGGCTCTACAAAAGCTAAAGGCAGTTCTGAGCACAGTTCTCTCTCACTTACACACCGCAAAAGTCGGTGTTCGGGTATCTCTCTCTCTAAATCGCAGGTCTCTTATTTGTAAGAGACCTCTGTAGTAGCAATGAGGAAGACTTCACAATGTCTTTCATCACATCTTTCTTCTTTTAAAATGGCAATGTGAAAAAAATGGGTAAAATAAGGTGTTTTGTGACTTTATTATTAGTCAGTTTGAAGCCTTTTATGTTTTCTCCTTCATCTAGTCTTCTGCCCCTCTCCCTTCTCTTTTTCTTCTTGTTCTCCATTTCCTCCTCCTCCAGCCCCTCTTCTTCCATTTTAGTAAGAAAAGACTTCCCTTGGTAACCTATTACCATGTCATTCACTTCTCTCTATACCCCCTTCCCTCTTCATCAATATCTATTTTGCCCAAACTTACGGTGTCGAACATTTTTCAAATCTGATTTTTCTATCAGAATTCTTTAAATAGATCAACCCCTTTATCCTCTAACACTTTAAAACTCGTTTGCACAAAAGAGGACTGGAAGGCTTTAAAGTATAGTTGTCCCGTGGTTTCCTCATGATCAACAAAGAATGTTATTTCAGTTAACAGCATTTTAAGTCCAATAATGACGGAAGTTCTTCCTCTCATATAAATACCATAGGGATAAATAAAGAATCTGGAAACACAACCATTGCTATGTCTACTGGATTTTTAGATAAGAGTCTTATCTCAGTATTTTGTCCTTCATTAGTTTTCTATCCACTTGGCTTGTTCAGCAAGTGGATAGGAAGTGGGTTTCCTACATCATGCTCAGATAAGCTACTCCTCATTTTTTGCTGTCCTATTGACCCCACATTTCTACTAATTATTCTGTGTTGGGTGAGATGTTGCCAAGAGAGACAGTCTAGACTATAATTAAGACGAAGATTTTTTCTTGACTTTATAAATTTAATAGTTTGTTTCTTGAAACCACCCTGTTTCTCCTTAATATGGCTCTACAAAAATAAACCACAAGTGACACTTTTCTTCACTGTGGTTTCCTCAGGCATTGTGACCATCCTCACTTGGGGTGTTATGGTTTACAACAGTTCCAGATCCAGATTGGGTGATAGTGGCGGCTATCAGAACGTCTCATGGTGATAATCCCATTCAAGTAAATTCATAAAATTTATTTGACACTGTGTATGCCTTAGAAATTGTCAGGGCCAAATACCAAAGCCCGAGCATGTTCTTATTTATAATTCAGTGGAACGTTCTAGAATCTCAAAAGCACCAGGTGCTCTCTCAATGTCTTAACGTTGCCCTGAGTTCAAAGTAACCTAAGATGGGTTCCACAACAGACTTTAAAGTGTCCAGGGGTGCCTGGGTGGCTCAGTCGGTTGAGAGTCCGACTTCGGCTCAGGTCATGATCTCGCGGTTTGCGGGTTCGAGCCCCGCGTCGGGCTCTGTGCTCACAGCTCAGAGCCTGGAGCCTGTCTTCGGATTCTGTGTCTCCCTCTCTCTCTGACCCTCCCCTGCTCGTGCTGTCTCTCTCTGTCTCTCAAAAATAAATAAAAAACATAAAAAAAAATAAAGTGTCCATAAGGAAGTGTGGAGGTAAGAAATGCAGAGTTGCAAAATCTTTCCAGAGTTCTTTATTTATATTTTTGGGCACTTACCACAGATGGATAGCTAGCAATGTATACCTCTGTTCCTCTCATTTGTTTGCAAATCCTTGTTGTTCACTGTTGTGCCTTGAAGCCAGGGTCCTTAGAAGCTATTTAGGGAATAATCTACCCAGCTCTGCCTATATGATTGATTGCTCAGTAATCTTAGGTTCTAACTCATTTTTCTTTGTAAATGATCACATTTTGTTGTTGTGGGAAGTGTGGCAAAGATTTTCCCGTGCTTATTTAACAGAGACTCTGAGTCTGTGTGAGTTTTGATTATGCAGAGCACATCTTGTAATTTTAAGACACCTGGCTTTCAGCAAGCCTGGGTGCTGTCTCCTCTCCTTTGGAAGAATAAAAATAGTAATAATGATGACCACAGTGAAAGTTAATGATGCTTGTACTATGTGCCAGTCACTAGGTTAAATGCACCTTATGCCTTATCTTATGTATTCCCTCCAACAATACCATATAATTCTCCTCTCCACTATACAGATCAGGATACTGAGGTGCAGAAAGGCTAAGGAGCTTATTTGAGCTGTCCCAGGTAGAGAGAGGTAGAAAAGAGAATAATACAAGCAGTGTCCCTCCAGGGCCCACGTTCTTAGTCTTTTCACTCTCCTGGGGGCAAATACGTTAAATCATTTATTATGAAGCAATTGCAAAAAGATCAAGAAATCCTCCAAGGCAGATTTTGTTGTCTTTTGAGTCCCTAGACATTCTTTCAAATTTTCCAGTTGGCATGGCTTTCTGCTCATAAAAAGATGTTTCATTTACTGAAACGTGACTCCAGAAGCCTTATGCATGCAGCCAGCAAGTACATTATGGGCAAGAAGGAGTTAAAGTGCTGCCAGTTCTTCCTGGGCAGGTCCAGCCAGCAGCCGTTCATCACAAATACGTGGCTTTGATCCTGACAGCTTTCCTTTCACTCAGTGGGAGCAGGGAGGGTCTGACGTGGGGAAACAGGAAAGACTATAGAGAAAAGGGTCTTGTTTGTTTCCTGGGTGGATTGCCTCCTGCTTGGCATGCCTCCAGGAAGCCAAGTCTTTTCCTGCCCTAAAACTTCAGAGAAATAAATCTCTCTCCTTAGAACAGACCTGAGAGAGGCCCCAGAACAGCTGCATGAGACCCATCAGATCCAGCAATTTGGCCGTCATTGGTGGCCACCATGTGACCTGGCAGGTTGCAGCCCCTGGCTGGGGCTGGAAGGTGGGGAGTGTCAACATGGCCCAGGGAAAGGAGGGTGAGGCCAGTGACGTCTTTGATCTCAGAGCCTGCAAACAGGATGAGCACCTATGGAGAAATGGCTGTCTTGAGACTGATGCTCTGGGGAAGGGCAATTTTGAGAGCACACTGAGAGGCAAGCCCGAGGGAGGCCGAGTGCAGCACACCAGAGGCCAAAGCAAAACTCTCGAGTGTAGAACCAGAGAGAAGAGCAGGTCATGGAATGGACACAAGCCCATGAGAAACAGCCCCAGCACTATGAGCAAGAGCAGGAGGAGAGAGAGCTGGGGGGTGGGCGAAAGGTCCCCACAGCTGACACAGGAGGTTTCCTGCAGCTCAGGATCCTTCGACTCTCATTCTTAGAACTGTGTCCTGGTTTCTGTGTGTAGAATATAACCCATGCAACTGGAGTCAGGTGACCTACCTCCTAGCTCTAGTCCACGCAGGTGATCTTGTTTGTCACAGTAACTGATGCAGGGACAGGTGAGGATGCACCGGGGCCAGTGAGACACAACGTGACTTCTGCTGGGATTTGAGGCAGCCACTCTTCTGCTTAGACGTGAGGCTGATAAAAAGTTAATACTGAAGAGATTGTATCTGTGTTGGGACTGTGACGGGGGAAGGACTCTGTTTTAGGTTTGATTCTCTGTTCAAACATTTACCCTTTCCACACCTACCACCACCTCCCCACCCCTTTCTCACTGAGAGGAGTATGCTTCTTCACTATGAAGACACAGGTTTGACCATGTGACTGGCCTGGGGGTGGTCAGCCCTTCAATTTTGAGTTGGCCATGTGACTTGCTTTGACCAATGAGATGTTAGCAGGTGGAACAAAGGAGAGGCATGGAGTGTGCTTGTGTGGTTGAGCTTGCTTTGTGCTTTGACTTCAGCCACGAGAAGAATTCCCTAGGGTAGTGGCTGCCCCCACAGACCAACCTCAGGACAGATCCCCAGCCTGCACTGAGGAGCCAAGTTCAAAAGGACCTCCACATGAAGCAGAGCCACCCAGAGTCTAACTCAATTGACCCCCAAGGGGGTGAATAAACCCAGTTGACATCAGCTGACCAGCAGATATCTGAGAAAGAAGCGCTTCTTTTGAACACCATCTGATACTTCGTGGTTGCTGATTCGGGGCGCACATTGTGATAACAGCTAATGGATACAGCCTCTTTCAGCATGAGGCCAACATGGCAGTGACAGGGCTAAGAGACTGAGGGAGAGGAAATAAAATAGGTCGTGGTGACATCATTTCAACCCCTGATCAAGCTGTTCTTGGAGCCAGACTACTTCTGTGAGCCAGTAGATGCCAAGCCATCTCCAGATCGGAGTTTTGTCCTTGGGTGCAGGCCCTGATTGAACTGAATACCGACTAAATGTGAAAAGGATCTATATACCCCCATACTACAAACACACCCAGTATGTACACATATATAGATAGATAGAGATATCTGTTTATATGAAGCAGCAATTAGAAACTAACCAACAGGGGGAGGAAGGGACTTATGCTTAGTTCCCTTGGACACTGATTCTGAGGTGGAGATTTCTGGGCAGGTGAATACTGAGGAGTGTTTGTAGGAGCAATACCTGTGAAAGAAAAAGACAATCAGAATGGGGCAAAGGGAGAAATTGAATGGCACTGTGTCTTGCATGAGAGAACTCAGGGGATCCCCTGAAGCTGGGATGGCCCCTCTGACTTGTCACCTAGATGTAAGGAAGCCAGACTAGGCATTGTTAGCTTGGCCTCAATGAGACATTTAACCATGGATGAGGCAGCTCCTTTCAGCTGAAGAGAAGTGCTGTAGAGACTCAGCTGGTAGCCCAAACCCCCGGCAGCTGGGAGGTTGAGAGTCTTGATCCTGAAGGGAATCCATGGTAGTCTGGGTGGGGCAGCATGGTATCCACTACAAGAACTATAACCTAATGCAGGGATTGGGATGGATTCTGGTGAAATTATGTAACAGGTGAGAGAGAGTATTACCTCTCCAGTCATTATGGACCTGCTTTTGCTTTGTATTATCAACAAGGGAGGAATAATCAGTCAGACAGCACATATGTATTTAACATGGGGAGGATACAAAAGGACCCCATATTTAAATAATTAGAGAGACATAAGGGTGACAATAGCAGTCTGTTCCAGAAGAGACAAGAGAAATTTGTCATGTAAAGCCACGTCACCATCAATACTTCACTTCTTACAGAAGCGATAGTAGACTAGAAGCCCTTGTTGATTCCCCAATGTGCAGGTCCCTATGGTGACAGGGTATATGAAGAATACTTTTCCATGTACCAAGTATCCCACCGGACCAGAAGAAGAGGCATTCGGTACTTGCTAAGGGAATCAAGGGTGCCCCTACAAATTGGGAGGAGCTCTCTGTTCCCAGGGCTGACCTGGCACTGACCATGCTGGGAAATGGGGTCAATCTCCCTTAAGCCTCCTTCTCTTCCCATTCTCTCCATTCCATCTTTCTCACTAGTGGACAGAGCCTCCTGGGTGCCAACTTTGAAGGTGATGGGGGAGGGGAGCCCCTTTACCTACAGCTCCTCTCGTGGAGAAATCCTGCTTCTTGACTTTTCAGCACCTTTATGTGGAAATGTGTTACTTACAATGCTGAAAATGTTTGGGGTGGAAGGGGTGGAAGCAGGGAAAGTAATAACATTGGCAACACATCATAAATCCACAGAGACAGGGATGCTGAAAGTGGCAGGGTCAAGGACTTAGGGAAGCACACAAGGTCAGCAATGAAGAGGGTACTATTGTAGAACACTCAGGGCTGTTTTCTTCATCCTGGTGTGCAGCACAGTACAGAGAACATTCAGGAGCTACACCACGAGAGCCCTGATGTCACATGAGTTTAGTATTTCATGCTAATTGTTTTGACATTTCCAGACATCGGCTAATATCGGTCCCCATTCTAGAACACAGACTGTGTCCCTCTCCTCCTCATGAAAGGCAAAGCTGTGGAGTGTTCCATCCCTGTTGGGTCTGGATTTTTACCAGTTGTTTGTTTTAAGTGAAGTATGATTCCTAGGTGTGGAGAACTACAATTTTTATTCCTGCTGTTTCTTTGTTAAGGCTGAGACTGAGAGACAAGATATATCATGAAAGAAGGAGGTATATTAAGACCTAGAGTGAGGAAATTGATTAGATTTATAAAGGTAAGATTTGAGGTTTCCTTCTCTTCATCAGAGCATGAAATGACACCTATAACTTGGGTTTTGGTACCCACAATTTTGATCATTTTTAAAATAGTATTCTATGGGCACCAGGGTGGCTCAGTCGGTTAAGCGTCTGACTCTTGGTTTCGCTCAGGTCATGATCTCACAGTACCGTGGGTTCAAGCCCCACATCGGGATCTGCACTCGCAGTGCAGAGTCTGGTTGGGATTCTCTCCCTCTCCCCCTCTCTCTCTGCCCCTCCCCTATTCACACTATCTTTGTCTCTCTCAAAATAAATTTAAAAACTTTAAAATAGTATTCTGTAATGTAGACTTTGTTTCAGAAAAATGATTTACATTATACATCGTGCTCTGCTAACAGCTCTAAAAAATGGGATCCCACCGTGATTTTTTAAAAAGGCCCACTTTTCCTAAGAAGGACATTTGCTTATAGATATTTGGCTATGATATTGATCAATTTGGAAAGATTGTAAAAGCGTTAAGAGTTGGGGTATGATAGCTTATTCTGAATCATCAATAATTGTTATGGAAATCCTATGCTTCATGAGATTTTGCATTTGATGAAATTCAACATCTTTCCTGGTGAGAAACCTTAGCGAACTTGGGATACAATTTTTTTCTCTTGGGGTACGTGGGTGGCCCAGTCAGTTAAGCGTCCAACTTCGGCGCAGGTCATGATCTCACATTTTGTGGGTTTAAGCCCAGCATTGGACTCTGTGCTGACAGTGCGGAGCCTGAAGCCTGCTTTGGATTCTGTGTCTCCTCCTCTCTCTGCCCCTTCCCTGCTCATGCTCTGTCTCCCTCTGTCTCCCAAAAATAAATAAACATTGAAAAAAATTTAAAAAAAAATTTTTTTGTCTTTTCTTAACTCTACCTAAAGAGTGTCTATCTACCCTAAAACTACCACAGACAGTGTATTTCCTGGTGAAACACTAAAGCAGACCCCTAAATGTAGAAATAAGACAATGATGCCAGCTATCACTGATGATATGCCTCATAGTGGTGAGGGCCTTGGCCAACACAATAAGGGAAAAAAATGTATGAAGATTGGAAATAAAGAAAGTGCTATCTATGTAGAAAATCCAAGACACTTGAGTGAAAAATCATTAGAACTAACAAAATAGTCCAGCAAGGTAGTCATATATGAGAGATCTGGTCAATGGGGTACCTGGGTGGCTCAGTTGGTTAAGTGTCAACTCTTGATTTTGGCTCAGGTCATGATCTCACAGTTCATGAGTTCAAGCCCTGTTTCGGGCTCTGTGCTGACAGTGTGGAGCCTGCTTGGAATTCTTCCTCTCTCTCTGCCCCTACCCCAGCTTGTGTTCTCTCTGTATTTCAAAATAAATAAATAAAAACTTTTTAAAAAAAGATCTGATTAGTAGTGATACTCAATTAGAAAATTTAAAGGGAAGAAAAACCCTATTCATAGAAGCAACAAAAACTCTCAAGTACAAAGGAACAGATGTAGCAGTAAATGGGTAAGATCTGCATGAAGAGAAGGAAAATATTTTACTAGAAACCTTGAATAAACCAAGTGTCTGATGTTCTTCAACACTGAAAAGATGCTGATTCTTCCCAAATTAACCCGTTAATTCAGTGACATTCTAGTCGAAGCGAGGAGCACTTCTGGCTCTCCCTTGCAGTGGGGGAAGCGTTTCAGTTTATAAAAGCAGCACATGAGCTCTCTCCCCTGAAGCTTTTGGGGGATAGGGACAGAACTGCCATTTCAAAGGAGCATACCGCAGCTTACCGGAGATGACAGTTGGCATCTTCAGCACTCCCAGCAACACTCTGCTGGATGTCTTCAGTAGGTCAAGAGCCCAGATCTCCTCAGCTGACGAAACTAAATTTGGCTGATGCATTTGGGATCAGAACTGGTCCTCACATCTTTCATTTGTCACAAGAAGGGAAAGAATCTCAGTGATGGAAAAAAAGAAAGTTGCTTTCTAGATATCAAGACAGGACATTTTATTTGAAAAAATTTATAAATGAATGGCTTTGTTTCCCAAGCTGATAAAGTGGACAAAATAAGATCTGTAATTATAAACATGAGGATAATTAATTTACTAACTTTCTTCTTTCCTCCAGACATTATCCTCTGTATTCAGAAACAACATATGAATCTGTACCTCTCCCTCATCCTTCATTAGATCATAAGATCCTTGAGAACATGCACCAGTTTTCCTTGTTCTGGAAATGTGAACGGATGCTAAATGAATTTCAACATCTAAAATGTCTGGAGACAGAAAGTCCAAAAGACGATACAAAAGTATCAATGGAATCGGTTATTAAATGTATTCATCCACTTGTAATTGTTCTTGAAAAGCCCAGGAGAACAGAGTAGATGCCAGGAAATTAGAAAAATGTAGCTATGGTGCAAATCTTCAAAAGATTTAAGTTGAGCAGTCCTTTCAAATTACTCTCCCTCACTGTCAGTTTGGAGGATTTGGGAATAATTGTATAAAGCTGAAATATAAAAAGAGAGAGACACACACAAAAGTTCCACAAAGCAATTGGAACTGGAATATATGCCTATAATAAACCAGGAGACTGGTCCACAGATGGTCATTGTACTTTGCTCAAGCATGTTGCCTGCCAGGACCCCACACAACTTCATTTATCAAATTCCTTAAGCTTAAAAGAGCACTTGTGATCACTTTACCCTCGTCCTGAACACAGTGCAAAACATCAAGGGGGGAAAGCTGGGCCACATCTATCCAGAAGCAGTAATGCCAGACAGTTTGGTGAGGTTTGATATCATTTTGAGTGATAAGGCAAGAGAAAGGCCAGAAGAGTCTGCAGTCTAGAAAAAGCTCCTGTGCGTTTGGGAGTTTGGGAGACACCAAAAACACCGGCAAAGATCTAAGAAGTGATGCCGACGGGAAGGAAGAAAATAAAACCAGTGCCAAGGAAAAAAGTCAAACTGACTCATCAGGGAAAATAGATTCGGGTGTTCAGTGTCGAGAGTAATCCGGAAAACCGCAGTGACATATGTGATGTCGTGGGGACAGTGACAGCAAATTAGATATGTAATCAGTGTGTCTCTTCCTTGAGCTGCCTAATGTATGCCTTGAAGTTCCGTCACCCAGAGGGCAATCTGGGACTGTGTTATTTCAGGGTCAGTGTGTGAGGATGCAAATGCATGACTCGTCCCCTTTACTGTCCCTGCCATTCTTTCACTCTCTTCTGGCAACCAGACCCAGACACTTGCATTCATTTTGGCCCAGACTTCAGCCTTCTCCTCCTCTTGAGAATTCTTCGAAGACAGGGCGTCTCCTCGTCCCGCTGCTTGGGCACAGTAGAGTTCTGGGACGCGACGGGGATATTGGCAAATTTCCAGGAACTTTTCTCCCCACCGCCCTTCTCCTGACCACCAGAACAGAACTTTGAAAAAAACAGAACCACCTTTGCAATAATCTCCTTTCAGAAATCACATTCACGGCTGGGTTTGCTCTTCATTTTTGTACCAAGAACTTTATGAAGTGGGAATGGCTGAACTCATCTGGCAGGACTGTCCTCTGCTGATGGCCAGCTCCCAAATCCCTGAGGTGTGAGGGCTGGGTCCTCCCCAGCACGTTCTTTTCAAGAAACATTCCCACACTTGGCCTTTTACTCTAGCAGCTCCGTCCCTGCCCTCCTAGCGCCTGGAGCTTTCCACCTTGGCTCTGGTTCCTCCGAGCCTGGGCTCAGCCTTCCATTTCCACATTGACCTTGGCCGAGTGCCCCACATGGTCATTCTTGTACATGTAGAAAATCGCAGGCACAGTTTTCTGCACTTGGCCTCCCTGCAGAACTGTCTAGTACTCAAGGCATATGCAACCTCCAGCTGACACTGAGCAAAAGTGAGGGCACTTGCTTACCAGAAGTCTGTGTTTACGAAATTGGATTTGGCCTCTGTCGACCCCGCTGCTGAGTCTACAGTGAGGAAAGCTCGGAGCTGGGCCAGGTCTCAGGTCTACCTCGGGCTTGGTTAGCACCTGTGGGCATGCCAGGCTCTCTCTCTCTCTCTGATATTCTCAGTACACACTTGACTCCCCACCCTGGAGGACAAAAAACCCTCACAGGATGTTCTTTACCATCATTGCACCCCTAGGTGTTTGACAGAAGACCATTGTGAGCTTCATTTTCTTCATCTGCCAAATGCACAAAGTGATAGTACCTACCACCTAAGAAAGTTGTGAAGATTCAGTGAGATAACTATTTAGCTCAGTGTCTGGCCATTTGAAAATTATTGATGATTAGTTGATCCAGCCAAATCAGGTAGCCCTGAGAAGGAACACAGGGTGAGAGCAAATTCGAGAAACAGTCAAGCTGGGAATCTTTGAGCCTCATTTCTTCCTTGTTTTTTAACCTTACGTAAAATTCTCCCATGTTCCATGAGGTAGCAGGTCAGAGACAAGTGTGCTGGGGACTTAGCATCTGACAAACCTGGGATTGAAGAGAGCTCTGTGCTTTCTAGCTATGGAACCCCAAAATCTTTGATCCCAACTTTCCTCATTGGTAAAAGAGGGACCACACTTCCTATCATATGAAGGAATCAGGATGATTAAATGCCCCCAATGCTTGATAATTGCTTGACAATCCTTGTTTTGACTTCTGGTGCCAGCATCCTCCTTGGTCCCAACCAAGACTCCCCCTGGGCCCTGGCTTTTCATGACCTCCCAACAAATGGAGTGAATTATGTGGTCTCATTCTATCTCCAGTCCAACCTATTTGCCATCCCTCCCCTTTTCTTTCTTATCCAGTCAATCCTTTACTTGTGACTACCCCTATTTAAGTGTGACATGTTATATATTTACAAGTTAAAGAGTCTAGGCCAGTCTCATTAAGATTCTACCTTGATATTTTTCTTGGACAAATTCACCATTCTTTGATTCCTTGGGGACACTCATCACCCGTGTCAGGGATGACACATGTATTGAACATGCTGCCTAGACATCGTTCTGAGTCCACAGCAGACATCAGTAATGGATCCCACCATGTTTTCCCATGAGCTGGGCCAGAGTCTCAGTCACTTTGTGGACATCATGCCATTTTTCTACACATTTTATTTGTTCCCTCTCTTGGACTCATGAACGTGTTCGTATGATCCCTACTTGTAGTCATCTGCGCTTCTCTTGTCTACTCCATTAGACTGAATATACATATGTCATTTTCGACGGTTCTCCTACTGACCATTAGTCTAACTCCTTTGGAAAGGATAAACACATGGCTAATAGCCCTTGCCTTGCAGCTATAACTAGAATCTGTCATTGTAGGTTATGCAATAAAACAAAACTATGTTTTAGTATGCTTTTCTTTTTTTCTAGTTAATCATAATAATTTCCTGTGACATTTAATAAGAATTCCTTAAAAGTAAGATATTTAGTGACAGTGCATATAGTCGATCAAATTGATACACTTCTGTTTATTTAACAGATTCCCTAGTGTTGGACCTGATGTTCAGCTGCTACTGATATCTGACTGTGATAAATCACACTGTGGTGCAATTCTTTGTATCTATCTGTGTTTCTACATCTCCAATTATCTTCCTAGGGTGGGATTTCTAGAAATTGGAATCATTATGTCAAATGGAAAAACAACTTTAAAGTTCTTGATACTATTGCCATGTTGCTTTCTGGAAATTATTTTTCATTTGCATCTGCTTCAGTAGTGTAAAATAATACTATTGTCATGATTCCTTGTGGATTTTTGTGCCAGGCACGGTTCTAAGAACTTTACAAGCATTAATTCATTTCATCCTCCCCAGAGCCTTATTTTATTGTCAAGGAAACCAAGCACAGAGTGGGTAACTAAATTGACCTAAACCACACCACAGATCCTGGGCGAATCCTGGACCTGAACCCATTCACCTACGCTGCTCCCCTAAAATACTTTGCTGTGGCTTCAATTACTTGCAGTACAATTGGATTTTTTGAGTTAAGCAAGGTTTGAAGAAAATCTGCTTCTGCTGGCATGACCTAAATGCAGTCTTACCCAGAAGCCGAAGGCTCAGGTGACATTGTTCAGTCCTTTTAGGAAAACAAAGTCTTACCAAAAACTCAGAGTATTTGATGCAGATAACTGAAATATTTCTTGTAACTTTACATATGGGAGGGGATAAATTATCGTTATTAAAAACAACAAAAGTATTTCTCCGAAACAAGTTTATCTCTTTCCCAAGAAAACCTGTCTCAGCGGTTGTTGGTCTGAGACAGAATATATATGCCCAGTAATTAGAGCTCAGGAGCGCAGGTGAGCAAGAATTGGTGTTTTCTAAACTCTAAACTGGGAAGCAGACCTAAGGACTTTTCCTAATAAAGGAGGAATTAATTCAAAGCAGCCCAAAATGTGTCAGCTGGACCACGACACTACTTTGAGGTTATTGCAAGCAATAATTCTAGCTCTTTCTCCTTAAATTAAAACTAATATTAATGCTAACTTAAACATAATCAGGAAGAGTCCATATTAGAACTTATTTCTCCCTCTTCCTGAAGTAAAAAGTTTAAAATCCCAAGTCCTAAGAGTTCCTGACCAGTAAAGGGATATCTTTTTCTTATCCTTCTTTTGTGTCTCAGGCAAATGGTTGGCTTCCTTAAATCTTTTATTCCTGTGATTTCTCAAAATAAGTATGGCCTGAGGGGTGGGTTTCCAGATTTAGCAAATAAAAATACAAGATACCCAGTTAAATTTCAGATGAACAATGAATAATTTTTTAGTGTCCCATGCAATGTTTATGGTACACTGATACTAAAAATTACTAGTTGTTTATGTGAAACTTGCATTTAACTGGAATTTTATATTTTACTAGCATTACACTGGGATAAGTGAGGAAGGCTAAGAAAGTCCAGGGCAGAGAAAGGAGGAAAAGGGCTTAAAAATTTTTTTTTCCTCCTTTCAGATTGAAAAAAGAAATACGAGCAGTGTCTGCTATTGCTGTTCATTGCCGTGATCCCTCAGGGTTCTGGAATCATCTGCTTCCTAAAGAGCATGCTGCTTACTGACTCAGACTGTCCGGATGCCCAAGGGGAATGTCTCAGGTTTGCAGATGTGCTCTTAGCATCTTCCCTGGAAATCACATAACTTCAGGTAAGCATTGACATTTGCATTATCTCAGTTTCTAAGTATAGTTTTTTATTTTGGAAGGTCCCTTTTGCAGAGAAATCCTCCCAAAGCTGACATTTCCCAGTAGCAACAGAAAGGCTTTTAAGTAATTTATGAAAAGACAATGAAAACTGCAGCCACTTCAGCTGGGGGGTATATGGTGGTGTGGTGGGGGGGTGTGCAGTGTGTGGTGGCGGGGCTGGGATTGTGTGTGGGGGTGTGGTGTGTGTGTGTGGTGTTGGGATTGGGTTGCGTGGTGGGGGTGTGGGGGGTGTGGTGGTGGGGTTGGGGTTGTGTGGTGGGGGTGTGAAGTGTGTGTGGTGGTGGGGGTGTGAAGTGTGTGTGGTGGTAAGGGTGGGGTTGTGTGGTGAGTCTATGGGGAGTGAAGGAAGGACAAGGTGGGAGAAGGGAAATTAGAAATCATCTGAAAATGGTCACAGCCTTCTAAGTCCTGTCTACTCCACTCCCCTGCCCTACCTCTGCCTGTCTCCCTCTTCACCTACCCTCTCTGGAGATGGATCCATTCTGAGAGTTTCACGGGCTGGTGTTAGAGATTACCCTTTCGAGCGCTTTCCCTCTTTCCCTCTTTCCCTTCCCCATCACTGCTAGTCCTGCCCCCAGTGGGTGTATGCTGAAGGGGCAGGGCTCCCAGGCAAGATACAGTGTACCCCAGAGAGAGGGCCACACAAGGGCCGGAGAGGCGATGGAAATTTCAGACACTGGCAATCTGGGAGGAGAGGAAGTTCCTTCTGGAACTCAGCAAGGGAGACGGAGGTTACTCGATGATGGTTGCAGTTATTACATCAGGGATAGGTGGAAGACCCTTCCTGGCTGCCTTGGTGACTCGAAATATTGGTCACTGCCTGGACGTGCATTGCTGACAGACTTGGGTGAGAACTAGAGGGGGAGGACGAGGATGAAAATAAAGACGAGGATAGCTGTCTCTCCTTCAGTTTTCTGAGCTCCAGGCAGTGAACCAGCTGGATCAATGATAGGTTTCCCACACTGCCAACCTCACTGCTGCTCTGGGCAGTGGACATTGTTGTTGTTACTTTCCAGATGAGACAGTTGAGGGTCAGGGATCCAAACGAGCTTGCCTAAGGCCATGGGCTAGTCAGGGCAAGGACAGACCCCACCTCACCCGGACTATCTCCAAGACCCACGCAGTGTCCTGCTACTGCAGGACAGCCCCTCGCAATGCACAAATGGGATGCCGGGCAAGCAGGGGAGTACAAAAATGAGAATGACACCACGATTACTTTTCACAAGCTTGTAGTTCAGTGATGTTTCCAGAAGACCTCTCTTCTATTTCTTCATTGCATCGAGAGCATACCATTTGACACCAAAGCTCCTTCTGAGGAGTTGAGAGACTTGTCATTTGTTTTTCCCAGTTGGGTCACTGTCTTCTCTAAGGAGGCACTGAGTCCTATCACCTTCCCTAACTGCAGAGTGAAGACACAGGCAAGAAACCTGGGATCTGCCAGGTGCCTTTCAGTGCAAGGCTCTGTCTGGTTCTCTGCGAACGTAGAGATTTGAATTCAATCTATGGATGTCCACGCTTTTGTAGGAGGGCGGGGTCCCTCTGGGCACCTCGGCGAGTTTTGCCCTCCTGCTTCTTGTCAGCACCAATTGCAGGAGTGACATTGGGCTTGGCCTATGATTTTTATTCTTTGAGTATCAACCTGAAGAATTTCACAGCCTCATTGTACTGCCTAACTCTCTCCCTGACACAGCACATCTTTCTCCACATGTTTCCTCTTCTCAAGCTTCTGCACCTGGATCGTTTTGCAGACAGAGGAAGGTCGACACAGTTTACCATTCCTCTGTCTCAACTGTCCTCCTGGTCACCTCCTAGCAGCCCCCACGAGGGGAGGATCATGGCTGTCTTGCTTGCTTTCCACGGCATTTCCAACTGCCTTTGAAGTCTTATCACTTTACACTTTTGAATAGCACTGTCGTTTTGTTGTCCGGTTCTTGATTCTGTCATCTGTATTCTTATTTCACCTCACTTCGGGACCAGGTTGTCCAAGCCTTATTTTTTTTCTGATTTTGACTTGAGACAGCTTTTTGTTTACTGTTCACGTCAGCGGGTATCTGGAATGTTGCAGCTTTAACTTTCAAACATGGTTATGTGTAGCCAGGGTGCTTTTACTGTGGATCTCACAGGCTACTGGAGTGGGGGCTGGGATCTGGAAGAAAAGGCCCAGGACAGAGATGGCTTTGTCATTGGTTTTGAGGGAATTCAAATCTCCGCTTCAGAGCTGGGGAAGACTGGGTTGAGAAGACTCTAGAGGATAGGAGGTTCCTCCTGGCAATGTGGACTCTATCCCAGATGCAAGGGAAAGACTCTGGGAATTCCCTAGGATCTGTACTCAGCTTGAGAGGCTTCCAAGAGACATTATCTCAGTACATTCCATTTTAATAAAGAACATTGAAGAAGACGGCATCTGGGAAGCATGTGCAGCCTACAGAACTAATATAGGTAAAAAGAATTCTTTCTGCCTGTGGTAAATGCGCAACTGCTTGGTCAACATGGATTTTTTGCCACTAAATCTTCCCTGATCAGGGGAAGAGACTCAAGGGGAGTGCTAAGGATCCCATCTCCATGCTGGTTCACAGGAGCAGGGCCGGTGCACTATTGCAGGTCTGTCTCCCAGAGGACTTCTTACCGGTGCTCTGATCATCCACTGGATGTGATGGTATGGTAAGCATCATCCAGGTTGGTCCAAGGACAAACGTCCTCCAGGCATCGGAAATGGCCAAGCTGTGTTTAGGGCACCCACACGTCTTGTACTCTACAGTTTTTGTCACACGAGGATGTGGTCGCCTTAGAACTCTGGGACAAACTTTAACCCATAAAACCAAGAATTTTATCACTAAACCTGTTACCTCTCTGCTTCTCTGTTTGGACAAGATATATTATTATTATTCCCCTTCCCCGGCCCAGCTGCTTACTAAAAGAAAGGTGATAACCATCTGCTTTGTTTGATGAAGCATATCATGTGTTTTTCTAGCTGCAGAGAAAGTCCCTTTTGTCTTTTTTTTTTTTTAAACCAAGAAGATGTACATCCTGGCTAAGTTTCTGACCTCATCTGAGTTTTTTATTTGTCCTCACCACAAATCATTGAGATGGACCCAATGATTCCTTTACAAGATCTTTTTTCCATCCTAAATGCCAAAGATGCTGCTTGGAATAGTATGCAAAGGTATCCCCTGGCTTACTTGGAGTTCCTTTCCCCCTTGGAGATACTAAATATGCTTACGACAGTGGTAAGCACAGTGTATGCACGGTCCCTTCTTTATGATGTTTCACCCAGTTGACAACTAGCTAATACCAGACAGTTGAACTTAAACCATGTAATATATGTCTAGGGCTTTGTGTTTTTAATGACCTCCAATATCATCATAACTAGTTATTGAGTATGTACTATATTCTAGCTATTCCTCTAAGCCTTCAGATGTAAAATCACTTTTGATTTAATCCTTACAAATATCCCAGGAGATACTTTTTATTATTTACCTGGTTTACAGTAAGCAAACCAAGACATAAAGCTGATTAAATAGCTTGCCCAAGGCCATGTAACAACATCATAGAACCAGGATTCCAATGCAATGCGAGCTAACACTTGAGTCTATGCTCTTGCCCGCCAGGCTAAATGTGCATTCATGCAAATGCTGTTTTATTTTGTTTTGTTTTGTTTTCCCCACAGCCTCAATTATTTTAGGGTCTGTTTTCAAGCATGATACATTTCTCAAGTGCTAGAGGCTAGAACTTACATATATGTCTTCAGGTTATGATTTGACTCTAGTGATATGCAAATCTGTGTAACACCGAACTGTATATACCAGAGCCTAGAATGAATAAACTGGACATTTGAGAGACTTCCAGAGAGATCCAGAGAGAGAGATTATCACCACTACGGTGGATATTGATTTCGAAGCCTGACTCAGGTTACAGAAGACACTGGTCTTTTCCCGGAGCCCCTGCCCTTAGCCTCCTGCTTCAGGCCTTAAAAAGACACTGAGCAAGTCTTCATGAATGAGAAATATTGCCTGGTTACTCTGAGGGAGGCCAACTGGTAGATGTCCTGTGGCAATGACAGGATGCGGCTGCAGCTGGAGTCTCTCTTCCTACTGCTGCACTCCGCTCATCCTGGTTCCCCCCAAAACAAAACCCTCCCTCCCAAAGCCTTTCTCTCAAGCTCGGGGACACCTCATTTTAAACACTGCTCATGGCACCTAGCATTTTGCCTGGCACATGATAAGCACTCCTAAATATTTGTTACTTCCTGCCAAAAGAGATCCATTCAGCAGTGATTTTTCACTTTTCCAAAAGATTCGCTGCAGGGTTCCTTTAAATGGCCAGCTCCCCTAGTGCATTTAAAATGTGACTTGATTTATAGGAATTCAACATACAAGGCCCTGTGAGGCCACATCAATCGTGTAAACTGAGATGCATGTGCTGCTGGGTTCCCACTGACCGAGCGTGTTGGCAGCTCCCTCCACCAGCTTGGAATGCACACAAACCCCGGGGCTACGCTCCCTCCTTTTATCACAAAGGAGCCTATTTTGTGAATGAACAGCTACTACCAGCAGCAAGTTGGTATTCCCAGTGACCTTGGCCCGGGGATTGGATTCCCGCCCAGCAGGGAGACCGGGGCCCTAGGAAAAGGTGAGTTCCTTGATTGCCACAGCCTGCTGGGCTGAGGTCTGGGGAGGAAAGGGCTCAGAGAACCTTTCCCTTTGCACAAATCACCTCGGAGAAGCTTCCCTTCCCGCCCGTGTAGCTTTCTGTCTCCTTTGTTCGGACCTGTTGGATTCCGTTCAGCAGGGAAGTTTCACTGCTACTGCTGCCCGGCTCCCGCATTTCTTTCTTTTTCCTTTCCTTTATTTTTTTTTTAAGCTGTGAATAATAATCACTCTAGTTTTGCCTTGCCTTTCCCAACAGTGATTCTGGGATCCTTGCGAGCTTCCGCCCTTCCCCTTCTCCCCCGCTACCCCCTCTCCTCCTCCTCCTCCTCCTCCTCCTCCTCCTCCTCCTCCTCACCACGGCTTTTTCAGTTTGATGTTTTTAGGTATCAAAGGAAGGTCTCCAGGAACCCTGCAACTAAAGACTTTAATGAGGACCATGCCCGAGAAATCCCGGCTGCCAAAGACATGATGATGATTTATGTCGCTCACTCACTCCCTAAGAGCAAGAGGACTATTTGTAAAAATAAAAAAGCTGCTCATATGGAATTAAACAAGAGCATAGCTGCTTCCTTCCAGACCCTGGGAGCTTAACAAAGAGCATCCACACTCTGTGGCCAGCAGCACATGGCTTAGGGCCGACTGTCTTCCTGTCACATAAAGCTCAGGCAGCCACGCACGCTCCCTGTCGGTGGACCTCAACAGGCACATTCCCGAGGAAGCACAAACTTGTGTTGGACACAAAAGTGTTTACACTTACCTCAGGCCTCAGCTGAGCCACTAAAGGGCTCCGAGCATCAAGAGGCGGTCAGAGGTTCAGGCTGCTGCCGTGTTCACCCCCTGGGCCTGGCAGCAAGGTGGTTAGCGCCCCTCTTTGTTCCTGGTGTCAGACAGCCCCAGTGACTCATGGATGCCAACTGGGTTCTGGCCAGCTCACTCAAGGGGGAAGAGATACTTCTAATGCCTCCCTTTCCTCATGATAACTGAGGCCACCTCAGAATATCGTTAGCGGTAAGGAGACGAAGCGTAGGAAACGTGTAACATAATGCCGACACCTGCTAATTATTATCAATCTATATTGCGGCTGCCACCAACGGTGCCGCTCAGACTTCCTGCTGCAGTGACAGCACTTGACTTAACTGAGGGACTGGTCTATGTTCTTGCAGGCGACCGTCAGTCAGGTGCACCACAAGAGGGAACCCAGGGGAGGCACAGGAAAACAGTGTATTATACTCACAGGACCTAGAGAGGGGGTCACTGCAGGCCATGCAAAGCCACAGGGGAGAAAAGCCAGGTTCTGGTCAAGTGACAGAAGACAGGAAAGTCTAAGACATGACCTTTGTTGGGGTTTCTGTGGGAAAGGAAGGCAGGGCAGAGGAAACAGTTTCGGATTGGCTAATAAGAATAATTTCGGTGGATTCAGGGCCGTACAGAGGTCTCTAGTTGCCTCGGACCTGGTCCTGGCATAATTAAGGGAGAGGGTTATTGCCTCCCGGGCTGTTCAGGCCAGAGAAAGAGGTTTGCACTCTGCATTGGTTAGCTTGCATGTCGGAGGCGTGCTCCTGGCTGAGGTCTTTGTTATCTCAGAACTGGCCAGCCCCTGCAGGAGCAGTCTCTCTCCAGCCAGAAAAGGTTTTTTTAAAATGTCAAAACATTATAAAATACACAAAATAAAAAAATATGTACAGAGATTAGATTTGTGGTCCCCAGAGGCAGGAGTTGGAGGGAAGAGGAACTGGAGGAAGGTGGTCCTAAAATAAATAAGAAATTAAGTAAGTAAGTAAGCAAATAAATAAATAAATAAATAGTGTGCGTGCACAATACATGGCTGCGGCTGCTGTGCTCTAAGCCCATGTTTGTGCCATGCTTGCCCCAAGGCCACACTTCCTGCTGGCTAAGTCGCTGATGCAGATAGGCAGGGATGCCCGCACATGCTCATTCTTGAGAAGACCTGGAACTTCTCTGTCAGCAACTTTAGCTCAAAGACTTCCCAGAAGTTTAGCGTGGATCCGTTTCTGGGAACCGAACTGGTGCCCGTGACTCTCCTACCCCATCTCCTCGACAGGGGTCAGACCCACACTGAGTCTGAAGTCTCTCGCCATGCCGTTTCTGCTTACCACCCCTTACCCCACAACTCGTTTTCTCCCACAGACATTTCCCCCCAATAACAGCAATCATTCACTGTGTGTCTAAATCCCTGTTTTGGTGTCTGCTTCGGGGGACCTAAACTAACACATATACTAATTAGGCTTTCTATTATTCTATGCTGTATAGTACTAGCAACTTTTCTGATGTACGGACACTTGTTGGCTCTTTTACTTAGTCACTCAACCTTGAATAAAAGCATTGACTAGATATGCCATGAGTGATGTTGAAGAGACAGAGATGTTATAAATTGAATGTTTGTTTATGGCCCACTCACCCTCCTGAGTTTCTGTGTTGAAACTTAATCCCTGATGTGATGGTATTTGGAGGGTGGAGCCCTCATGACAGGAATTAATGTCCTGATAAAAGAGACCTTAGAAAGCTCCCTTGCTCCTTCTGCCATGTGAGGACACAATAACAAGGTGGCCACCTGTGAACCAGGAAGCGGGTCCTTACCAGACACTGAATCTGCTGACATCTTGATCTTGGACTTCTCAACCTCTACAACTGTGAGAAATAAATTTCTTCTGTTTATAAGCCACCCAGTATATGGTCTTTTGTTATAGCAGCCTGAATGGACTGGATACTCTCATTGATAGGCTGGCAAGTTGGGGTGCACTGATAGATATGTACACAAATAATCATGCTATGGTTAATATTCAAATTAAGGAATGTAAGAAGCCATAGGAGGAAGTGTTTCCCTCTACCAGCATTGGGGGCTGAAGATGGATAAGAAAGGCTTCACGAAAGAAGGATATTGGAATTCTGGCAAAAGATACACATCCCACCCTCTCGCCTCCTATCTTCAGTATGACCTAAGCAATAAATAAAAAGGAAGAACAGGAGCCCATGAGAGGTTTAACATCGTATAATTTGATGGGCTTTCCCCTCTTCTCTTTCACTGCCTTTTCCAATGGCTCTAAAGTAGCAGTAATTTTCCCACAGATTTGAGACATAGTCCATCTCGCCAAATTGAATGAAGCACAAACGTCATAAACTCATCCATCTTGGAAGACAACTGCCCTAGAAGCAAGTTAGTTTGAGAGGCCACCGTGGTGCGCACTGCGGAGGTGCTACTCGTCCTCAACTGGGCTCAGCCTGACCCTAGATCCATCTTTCATAGTCAAATGGGGTTTGTTAGAAGCTGAATTGTGTCTCCTCCCAAAATTTATATGTTGAATTCCTAACCCCCAAGTCCCTCAGAATGTGACTATATTTGGAGGCAGGGTCTTAATGGGGGTAATCAAGTTAAAGTGAAGTCATTAAGGTGGGCCCTAATCCAGTATGACTGGTGTCCTTATGAGTAGAGGAAATTTGGATATAGAGACGCACAGAGAGAGATCATGTGAAGAGACATAGATGGAAGGCTTGTTCATCTACAAGCCAGAGAGAGAGTCCTGGAGAGGATCCTTCCCTCATGGCCCTCAGAAGGAACTAACCTTGCCAACACCCTGGTCTTGGATGTCTAGCCCCCAAAATTATGAGACAATAACATTTTTGTTGTTTACACCTTCCAGACTGTGATACTTTGTGTTGTAGGCCCAAGCAGGCTACTATAAGACTCCTTTCTCCCCCCTTCCTTGGGGATAGGATCTGGCCCCATTCTGCACCCAAACTTAACAGTGCGGTGAGCGGGCAAAGATGGTATTTTTCTTTCCCAGAGAGCTGGGGATTAACCTTTGACCATGGGAGAGAGCAGGGGAAGTGAGGCCCGAGGAAAAGCAGAAAGCCAGGCTTGCCACAATGAGCACTTGGTCGTGCAGAATGAGGAAGAATTGACCAAAGAATACAGCTCTCAGAAGCTTCAAAGGCAGAGAATGGGAAGGATGCACTCTTGTTCCTTGGATTTGAAGGCACCGATGCTATTGGAAAGCAAGATAAATGACTTAGCAGGACTAAAACTAGAGCAGGCCCGTCCGATAAGAGTCAGGGTAGATCGATCACACTGCAGTCCAAAACGAAGAAAAATGAGGCGAGAAGAAGGACATGCCTGGGGACAAGAACCTAAACGGCAACTCATCTGAAGCCTTTGCTTTGGCCCCTGAGAGACATGCAATGGGAATTCCTGAGGAAAGGCCGAGTGATACCTCAAACTCACAGCTGACGTTGCTGGAAAGGAAAGCTTCATTGGCCCCGGGTCAGAACCAAGAAACGTGAGCAGTTTTAACTTGGAGGGTGTGATGTGACGATCCAGTCACTTTCCTGGGGGCAAATGAAGTCAGTCTGTGACAGATACTACATTATAGCAAATTGTGTCCATCGGGGAGCTCACCAATGCCCTAGGCAGGGGCTGCAATATCTTAATGCCCAAATCATCTCCCTAAAGTAAAACATTTCATGAAATTCCCTTATTTCATGGTGTTTTTTGACATATTGAGGGGCAGTTTCCTGCTGAAGTATTTTTTTTTTCATTTTTATGTAAACAGCAGAAATGTGTGGGGTTACTAAGGATAAATCTCCCCACCCAAACATATACCCTTAATGGATGTATCTCTTTTTAATGTCTCTGAGGTGAGACCAAGTTGCCCAGGGTACCTAACATGACTTTAGGTCCCTCTCTTTCAACTTGGCTTATGGAGCTCCACCCACCGACTCCCTGCCCCCCCAACCTGACCCACCCCCATCATACAGGGGTAGGACAAGTAGCAAACAAGGAAAGATAGGAGAGAACTGGGAAATAAATATTTCCACCCTCACCCACAAGTTGCCTTGCCCCATGCTGAGGGAAGTGATTCAGAAAGAATCCACATCAGCCATGCCCCAGAGGAGGGCAAGGGGCACCCTGGGGTCTATAGGAGGGGCAACAGAAGAAGCTACAGCTAAGAAGAGAGGACCTTAGGGACAGTTGCAGCTGCATAAGAGACAGTCACACTCAGGGGAATTCACTGATTTATTGGGCACCTAATCCACACTAAGAGGATGAGGCTCCCAGAAGGAGAGCCAAAGCATCAGTCTTTAAAGGCTAGTTGTCATCTGACGATCTGAGGAACTGCCCTAGTGCCTAGTGCTAGTTCCAGTGGGCAACCCCATTCCTTTTCTTCTCTCTCTTCTAACTATGTCTTTTCCTCTTCTCCTCAGGGGTATCATTAGAGAGCAGAAGCCTAATTTGTATTTGCATTCCTCTTTCTAGAGCATTTCCATTCGGGTATCTAATTGGCATTTGAGACTCATCATCTTCCTACAGCCATCTCTTCTCCCCTCTTCCCTATGAACAGACAAAACCCCAAAGCAGCGACTTGACTCAGCATTATTCTTCACTTGTGGGGTCAAAGCTGCCCTCTCCTTTGACTCCTCTCTCTTCCTCCTGGTCCAGCCAACTACCATGTTATTTTCGACTACCTATACCAAGTGTGTAGAAGATGCTCTTTCCTCTCTTGTCCAGCCACCACCGTCACTGCCCCTTCCACTTCTCAGACACTTCACTGCAGCCACCCCCTAACTGGTCTTCTTGTCTTCCTTCAGATTGTTCCTCTCTTCTTTAAACTTTCTTCCATTATTCCCACTGGTGAAATTTTCTTTGAAAGGGCAGCCCAAATGCCACCATTTCCTCCATGAAGCCTCCATAATATGGCCAGTGAGATATGGGCTCTTCCTCTTCTGACATCACACAACCAAAATTTATCTTAACTTGTGTACATGAAGAAGATACATCCCAGGTATTTATATTATGTCCTCTGTGCTCCATAGAAATCTATCCAACGTGATCAGCTTCCCTATCCACTGGGATACCATACATGTACCTCAAATTAACATGCCCAAAGAGAATTCATGATTTTTCCACTTAAAACCTGTTAATCCACCTGCCTTCCCCATTTTGTAAGTGGTTGCATGTCTCTCTTTGTGTGTCAAACTAACGGCCATGGATTTATCATGGATTCTTCACCCTCATCCTTATCCAATCCAGCAAATGCTTTTACTTCCAAGACATATCCTGACTTACCAACTTCCCGTTACCCCTGTTATTATCTTAGAATAAACTAAAATCTTGCCAGCATTCTTGCAATTAGCTCTTAAAGAATCTCCTTGATGAAGTGGTTTATAGAAAATGTAAATTAGATCATGTCATTTACCTGCTGAATACCGCCAATGGCTTTTCATCACACTTTGAATAAATTTCAAATTCTTTACTCTGTCCTCCGAAGTTCTATGTTCTAGCCCCTAACTGGATGTCTGACTTCGTATTCTACTACCTTCCTCATTGCTTTCCTTGCTCTTTGTATCAATTCCTTGAGTATATCATACGCGCTTCTGCCTCAGCCTCTTTCCTCTTCTTCCTCTTGTCTGGGACACTCTTTCCCAGATCCGGCCCCTTCTCTTCATCCATCTCTCAAGTCACACGTCAGCTTCTCAGAGAGGCCTTCCCTGACTGTCTACTAGAAAACAGGACCCTTTCTCACCTCACGTCACCTCACTTTGCTTTATATTCTTCACACCACTGAATGCTGAATGGAATTCCCAACTTACTGTTCCTTTGCTTTTTGTTTCCTTTCCTCTTGAGTATGAGCTCCATAAAAGGAGGAACCCTACCTATTTAGCTAACAAACTTTCCACCTAATGGCTCTTGAAAATCATGCTGCCTGTCCTTTCAATCTCCAAAATAGCCCACGATAATTCTCTTCTAGTTTTACACTCATGCATAGTCCATTTCCGCAACAAATAGGAATGACCTATGTAACCAGTAGGATATTTCGGGGGCCTCTGGGTGACTCAGTTGATTGAGCTTCCACCTCTTTGTTTGGCTCAGGTCATGATCTCATGGTTTGTGAGTTCAAGTCCTGTGTTGGGCTCTGTGCTGACAGCACACAGAGCCTGGTTGGAATTTTCCCTCTCCTCTATCTCTGCCCCTCGCCTGCTCGTGCTCTTTCTGTATCTCTCTCTCTCTGAAAATAAATAAATAAACTTAAAAAAATAGGATATTTCGAGAATGATGAAGCATAAACTTCTGAGACTAGATTGTAAAAGATGTGACTTCTGCCTTGTTTTCATGGATGATTCATTCTGGGGAAAGCCAGCTGCCATACTGTAAGGACACTCAGCAGCCCTATGAAGACCATGTGGCAAGAAACTGAGACCCTCTGCTGATAGCCAGCACTGAGCTGGCAGCCACGTGAGTACATCTTGGACGCAGATCCTCCAGCCCCAGTCAAGCCTTCAGATGACTGGAGCCCCAAGTAACATCTTGACTGCAGCTTCTCGAGAGATCCCAAGCTAGAACTAGCCATCTCAAGTGCTCCTGAATTCCTGACCCACAGAAACTGTGTGAGATAACAAATATTAATTTTAAAATGTTTTTAAAAGTTTTTTAATGTTTATTTATTTTTGAGAGATAGAGAGAGACAGAGCATGAGCAGAGGAGGGGCAGAGAGACAGAGGGAGACACAGAATCTGAAGCAGGCTCCAGGCTCTGAGCTGTCAGCACAGAGCCAGACATGAGGTTCAAACCCACGAACTGTTAGATCATGACCTGAGCTGAAGTGAGACGCTTAACCGACTGAACCACCCAGGTGCCCCAATTTAAAAATGTTTATATGTAGTTTTAAGCCACTACATTTTGAGATAATTTGTTATGAGGCACTAAATAATACATTACAACTGCTGGCTTATTGTTGTCATTATAATGCCTTTTTTCCTTGCCCAAGAATACAACAAATATGACATAAGATGTGATTTTCAACATTTCAATTTATGGCAGAGAAAAACACAACAACTTATTCAACCCAACAGTTCCTAGTTAGGGAATATTATGTGAACAAATTTGAATTGTATGTTGTGTTTGGATAAACCCAGGCATTTTATTTGCTATACTCAAGCAAGAGAGATGGGTTCTCATCTACAACTCTTTAGCCTATTGTGAGTGTGCCTTATTTCCATGCCCTTTGAGGTGCTCTTGTATTTAGACATTTTAAAATTGTGCCCCTCAAATGGTTTTTCGTGTAAAACTTTATTTATAAGCATACAGTTTGAGTGTAAGGAAATTATAAGCACCCCCCCCCCCGGAATTAAAAAATAACAACTAGAACAATGCAGAAAGTAGCATTCAAAGAATGAGTGCCTCTCACCACCAACTATAATGTAATCCTTATATTACATTGCATTTCTTTCCTTTCCAAGTTTATTATTTATCAATACCTCTTTTTATTGTCTATTTTTATATCTGAAAATTGTTAGGTATCTCAGAAGTGGAGCACATCATAATTTTTCCCTCTAATATTAATGGGAATATTTTTGCATTCAACAGTTTTTCATCTCATGGCAGGGTTTTCAGGAACAAATTAAAGTTCTTTTTTTTTTTTTCAACTTTTAAAAACTGTTTATTTTCCATCAACTTTGTTTCCATTTTGTCTCTCTGAAGAAGAGCAGCTCAAGACCACTCAGTGGTTGTTCCTACCCATTCGGTGGTCCGAGCAGTGGGCGCTGCGGACCACTCCTCCGGGGCGGGCTGGGCGCTCCAGTCCTCAGTGGGGAACTGCTGAATGGTCACGGAGGGCACCTGCACGCCTTCAGACCAGTCGGCGACTTCGGGCTGAGTAGCCATGAACTCAGGCACTGGGGCCGTCCATTCGCCCTGAAATTCCTCCTTGGTCCACAGCCTTTTCAGCAGCAGCCTGCTCCTCCTTTTCAATCTCTTCGGGATCCTTGTAGAAGTAGAGATCTGGCATGACCTCCCACGGGTGTTCCCGGGAGATGATGCCACGCATGTGCAGGACTTCCCGGGCCAGCATCCACCACATCAGACCCACCGAGTGAGCGCCCTTGTTGTTGCAAGGGATGGCGATGTCCACGTATTGCAGAGGGGAGTCTGTGTTGCACAGAGCAATGGTGGGCAGGTTAACGTAAGACGCCTCTGTGAGAGGCTGGTGGTCAGCCCTGGGATCGGTGACCAGGAGAAGCCTCGGCTCCCGGAAGGCCACCTGGATCTGGTTGGTGAAGGTCCCGGGAGTGAAGCGGCCGGCGATCGGAGTGGCCCCGGTGGCAGCAGCAAACTTCAGCACAGCTCGCTGGCCAGTATTCCGGGATGATATGACACTGACATCGGCTGGGTTTTCAATGGCAACGATGGCACGCGCTGCCAATAGAAGCTTCTCCCAGGTTCTCCTCGGATTTATGATGTAGATGCCATCGCTTTTCCTTTTGTAGATGTACTGTTCCATTTGGAAGTCAAGGTTGGTGCCCCCCAAGTGGGTTCCTGCTGCAAGGAATTTGAGGACATCCTCCTCCTTCATTGCAGGACATCAAGGGCTCCGGACATTGTGAAAGTTTCCCTGTAGGTTATGATGGGAACGCAAAACAACGCGGTATGGAACCCTCCCCGGGCAGCGCGGAAAAAGCAAATTAAAGTTCTTAAGTGAAAGGAAGGTGGATTCATATGGTTTATGGAAGACAGTCAATAAATAGTCAAATGGATAAATAAAAGGTCCTATTGCTCCTTATTCCCTGAGCTTGGCCTAGAACCCAAATTTCAGAAGTCAGTATGCTTTCTATACACCTTATTCCAACCTGCCTCCATTGATAATAATTCACACGCAAATTTTATTTTATTTTTTGTTATTGAGGGCAACCTCCTTAAGGTCAGGCCTCTTTTATTGTGGTTATAATTAAACTGACCTTGTTGGTTTCTCAGTGCACCTGATTGACAAATTGATCGTAGAACTACCCACCACATTTATTCATTCAGCAAACATTGACTGAGTTCTCCCCACAGAGTCAGGCACTGTGCTGGGTACTCCGTACCTAGGGATGGATGCGATGTGGTCCCTGATATCAAGCTGCTCCAAAGTTAGTAAGAGAGAAAGAGGAAAAACAAAGAATTAAGTATAGGGGGAAAAAAGATTCAAATACTGTAACAGAAGAGTGAAGGGAACATGGCCAGAATGACATGACTATCCCAGGGAAAGGATTAGAGGAAACTTCCAGAGGAAGGGATGCTTGAGGTAGATCCTGAAGGACAAGTGTTAGTAATCTGTGAATGGTGGTTGACGTTGCCTCCAAGATTCTGTTGGCTTGGGCTACGGATTTACTCTTGAGGTTGGATTATCTTTTTCCCTAGTGGGGTGTAGAAATTAATGAGAGAAAAGAATGAATGAAGACTTGAGCACTGACCCCAAAACTGGGAAAAATTCATTCCTCATGCGTCTTAGATTAATTCAAAGAAAATGGATAGAGGGGATTATCAATAGTACTTCCCTGTTGAGTTTTTTTCCTTTTCCTTTTAAACTTTGCTACAGCAACATTCTCTTGAAGCCTCTCGGAGGTACAGGAGACTGTCAGTTGGTTGTTATGACTGACGTGGAAGGGCTGGAAGCATTTTCAGAGGTATCCAAGTGCATAATGTGCAACTATTAGGTAATGAGTTGGAATTTTAACAGTCCTGAATGCATACATCTTAATGAGCATGGTCCCCCAGGGAGGAGGTCAACCGCTTATTCCAATGATTTTGCCATTACTGAAAATATTCTGGGAATGCATGTCTCTCTGGAAATTGTCTTCAAGCCTGCAGCATATTCTTTTGAATTGCCTTGATGATGGGTAAATCTTAGTCCTTTGAGTCTGGATTTTTACTTATGTGTAACAGGTAATTTTCCAGGCCATACCAACCTGGGGGAATAGTTTAATGATAAGACAATGACATAAGCCCATTACTCCATAGCTCAGTCCTACCAGCTGGTTTGCTAGAATTATGAACCACCTCATTCTGCCTTCAGGTGTATGTGTGGGGAGTGGGGAGGAACATTAATGTGGACAGAGGGGGTGTGGAGATGAGTTGGTTATGGGTTTTTTGTTGTAGTTGTTGTTATTACAAATAGGTTTATTAAAATCTATTTATTTATCTACTTTTTTCCCCTCTACAACTGTTCAATTATCTTGCAGTCACTTCCAGTTCATTCAGTGGGAGGCCCTTTGCTCCTACTGAATCTAGAAGATACTTTCTAGAGACACTCCATATTTAAAGTAGATTGCCTTTAAATATGGCTGCCATCACTTCTCTTTCTCTGCCTTCCATCTGCTAAAATATGGGCTGACTTGTAATTGTGTTGACCAATAGAATATAGCAAAAGTGACATTATACCAATTCTGTGCCTAGCACAGATTTGAGAGAACTGAAAGTTTCTACTTCTTGTTGTCTTGGATTACTCGCTTTTGGGATGCTTCTCCTAGAAACCCAGACACTAGGCCATGAAAAGTATAAGCCATGTGGAAAGGCCACAAAGAGAATCCCCTTTGGTTTTACCATATCAGAGTCAGAGTTGGGGTTCTTATTGTTCAGAGCTCTATTCCTCAATTTTTTGTATCAAGTCACAATCTCAGCTGGTCTCTTTGCTTCTGTTCTTGCCCACTTTCCATGAGTTTATTCTACACCCAGCAGTCGGAGGAGTTCCTTTTTTTAAAATTAAATTAAATTAAATTAAATTAAATTAGCATGGACAGGGGTAGAGGGGCAGAAGGAGAGGGAGAGAGAATCTCAAGCAGACTCCACACTCAGTGCAGAGCCTGATTTGGGGCTCAATCCTATCACCCTGGGATCATGACCTGAGCCAGAATCAAGAGTTGAACACACAACTGACTGAGTCACCCAGGCACCCCAGAGAAGTTTCTTTAAAATGAAATATCAAATCACATCTCCCTGCTCAGAACCCTCTAGTGGTTCCCCACTTCTCTCAGAATAAAAAGCCCAAGTCTTTGCAGTGGTCCATGAGGTGCCTCAGTGTCTGCCCCTGGTCCCCCAGCCAACTCTCTGACCTTATCTGTTAGCATTTGCATTGAAACGCTTCTCACTTTGGACACATTGCTCCCCTGACCACTCCGTGAATAAGCCTGTACACATGCTGCTCCATCTGCCTGGCATCGTCTCCCCTCAAGTAGGCATGTGATTTACTCCCACACTATCTCTAGTTTCTGTTCCAATGTCATCTTCTTTGTGAGGTTTTGTTCTCCATCTTTTTTTAAATTTCTTTTTTGAGAGCGAGTGAGTGGGAGTGGGAGAGGGGCAGAGAAGGAGGGAGGGAGGGAGAGAGAATCGCAAGCAGGCTCCATGTCCAGCGCCGAGCCCAGAGTGGGGCTCCATCTCACGAATGAGCCAAAATCAAGAGTCGGGTGCTTAACTGACTGAGCCACCCAGGCATTCCTTGTTCTCCATTCTTTTAACAAGAGTAACTCTTACTCCTTCTTAGCACTTCTTATCCCCCTCACTTTGCTCTATTTTTCTCTAGAGCACTCAAAAACACACACTTAATCTTTTTGTTCACTGTCTCCCCCATCTAGAATGTTATCTCCAGGAGACAGGTAATTTTTTTGTTGTTCACTACTGTATCTCCAGTACCTAGAACAGTGCCTGCACTCATGTATTTGTTCAATGAACAAATCAGTGAGCTACACCTCATGGCAGAGAAGGGGGAATTCAAAACCAGAAAAGCAGCTTCAGAACCTGAATGGCCAACCTGAGCTATAATTTTGGGGGGGAAGTCTCATGTTTCATCTTCAAAATTTTAAAGACTTCTGTATTCTATTCCATTATAAAATCTGTAAGATAGGAAAGATAATCTTGGAGTAAAACTGATATTCTAAAAAGATGTATGATGTCATTCATTCATGAAGGAAGCATTTGTTGAGTGCCTGTGACATGCCAAGTACTGTGCAGGGCACTGGGAGGTGGAAGTGTGTGCCCTCTCTTCTGTCTTTACCTCCCCATGTTCATCCTCTCTTCTGTTGCTTTGTGATCTTTCTAGGACCACCTGCCCCCATGAAGAATGTGTCCTGCAGATTCCAAAACTCAGAGTTTATGAAGCAATTGTGACATTCTTCCCCAAATGCTGATAATAATGTTTTTATTAAGTAATAATCATCATTTTTTTAGAGTTTCATTATGTGTTCTGATTTTCTGCTGTTGCATAATAAACCACCCCAAAACTTACTGGTGTGAGATAATACAATTTTGTGAGTGAGGAATTTGGGCAGGGACCTGCAAGGGAGTTCACAGCTCTTGTGTCTGCTTCACATCTGATGTGGTTTCCACTGGGTGGCTCGAGTGGCTGGAGAATAGTTGGCTTGATTAGGGCCATATGCTAGGGACTTGGTTTTGGAAGTTGACTGGGTTCCGTGGTTCTTCTCTGAGTTATATCCTTCTGGACCTGAAATGAACATTCTTCACTCACATGACTGGTGCCTGGGACAACTGGAAGGGCTAGGGCCAGTTTTCCCCACACACAGATGCTTCACCATGACTAGCTTGAGCCTCCTCACAGCATGGTGGTCTCAGAGTAGTTAGACTTCTTATATGCCAGCTATATGTCCCAGAATCAGCCTTCCAAGATACTAGACAGAAGCCAGAAGTTTTCTTATGACCTAAACTTGGAAGTCTCATAAAATCAATTCCACTAAATTTTATTCATCAAGCAAGTCACTAGTACCCATATCCCAAGAGAGAGGAATTAGATGCCACCTCTCAATGGAAGGGATAGCAAAATAATTGTGACCATCTTTAATCTACCCCACTATAAGTAGGCAGTGTGATAAGTGCTGTACTTGGAGTATCTTTTTTTAATCCTATGAAAACCCTATGAACAGATGCAATTATTGTTTCCATTTTACAGATTAGGAAATTAAAGTTTTGAGGGAAAGTTAACTTCCCCTGAACACAGAGCCTAGTGGTGGACCCAATAACAAATTAAAATTCAATTTTCTTAAATTTGTAAAACAAACATATAACATTCTGCTTACTTAGAAATGACTTCAGAGAAAAAAAGAAAGAAAGAAAGAAAGAAGAAAGAAAGAAAGAAAGGAAGAAGGAAGGAAGGAAGGAAGGAAGGAAGGAAGAAAGAAAGAAAGAAAGAAAGAAAGAAAGAAAGAAAGAAAGAAAGAAAAAGAAACAAATGGCTTCAGGACACACAGGGCAAGGTGAGTGGAAACGGGAGGTTGGATCCTATGGTAAGTCCTCACCATGGTACAGAAGGGCCTCGGGAAAGCATTGACTATACAGTTAATTCCATCTTTGAGCATGTACCAGAGAGGCTTGGGGATACAGAGAAGAATGTCGGCAGCTATAAAATAAAGCAATTATGACTCAGGATATATATGAACCGCAGCTGGTAACCCCAGACTGGGATATTGATTTCTTCAGGGCCAATGAAAGAGAACGTGTATGCCAAAATCTGTGTGTGTGTGTGTGTGTGTGTGTGTGTGTGTGTGTGTGTGTTTTAACCTAAGAAAAATAATGGCTCGTCTCTGCACCGACCCTAACAATCCCACATTCATGAAGTGGCTCCAACCAGCAGGGCTGTGTTTGAAATGGAAAGACCGGAGCCGAGGAAAAGGAAAGTGGAATTTCACTTTGGAGTTTTGAAGTCCCTCCTTAGCTCATGGCTTTGAGCTGCTTGAAAAGCTTGAAGGGAATTTCCACACTTAGCACACTTCCCGTGGCTGCCCGCCTCCTGGCTCCAAAGCACATTTTGTGGGGTTTAAGTGTGTTCCGTTCCTCAGCATTATAATAGATGCTGTCAGTGGGGCTGGATCCTGGCAATGTAAGACGGGTCACCCTGAAAGGTTTACTAGGGTCCTATTTCCTGACTGAATGCTTGGTTGATGGTATCTTGTCTGATTCGTATCCTATTGGAAACGGTGTGAAACAGGGTCCTGGAGTAGATCTGGTTTTAGTCAATCTGGCTTATGTAGCCATGTTTGACAGGCAGCAGGGGCTGGGCTGCTGGGTTTAAAAGAGAAATCTTAGTTTTAGGGGAAGATTTTGTTTTTTTCTTTCGATAGGCTGAGAAACTTACCAATTGCTTGTGGCTAATACAGTGCTGAATGCCCACAAAATACTTTAAAAAAATCCTTTTGCTTGTTCCGTTTATGTATTCACTAAATGTTCATTTATTTATAAAGTTGCCTGACAGGTATTATGCTTGGTATTAGAGTTTGTACAATCATGTACAAACTAGGCGTTGTTCCTGCCCTCATGAAGATTGCGGTCAAGTGGAAAATACAGAAACTGAACAAACTTAAAACGAACATAAATAGTTGCTGTGAAGGAAAGATATAGGTGGCAGGAGGCAGTTTGAGAGTGGGCTTGACTTAGATGGAAGGGCTCAGACAGGTGCCAAGGAAGAGACACTCAAACAGAGACCCACAGGAGAGAAAGGAGGGCTCTAGGCAGAGAGTGGAAGGAACAGTGTTCCAAACAGAAAGAACAGCAAAGGTGAGGGCAAGTGACTCAGAGGGGGCTCAAGAGAAAGAGAGAGCCCAGATAACCCGGGACCTGAATGCCAAGAGCAGAATCTTATGTTTTCAACTCTCCTTCCAATCAGTTTTGTTTAAACCACTTTCTATCACTGTCAGTTTAATTAGAAGCAAAAACCCATCAGGTATTGAGCTAATTAGATCCTAAAACAGACAAGGCCACTGGCATCCTCCACTGGAGTGTAGTAAGAGGGTCAATAATAAAGCACTAGTTTTGCAGAAAGATGGGATTCAAATGTGAATTTATTGTCCTGTTTATAGTTTTCACTACCACTGTCCATTTTTACTGCCACTTGATCAAAAATTACTGAGAACATCCTATATGCAAAATGCCCTGAAAGATTTAAAAAGATGGCAGATGCACCCCTTTTCTATGGGAGCATACAACTCAGCACAGGAGCCGGCTCTGTGAGTCACCCCACAAACCGCAGACTCACGCAGAGAAATGCACAGCATCTTAGGCACCATCTGACCCAGGCTCAGGAGAGCTCTTGCAGTAATAGTCTTTTACTTTTGTAGTTTTCATTTTGATTATAATCTAAAATATATTTTACTGGTTAAAAAGAGAATAAGGTCCTCTTGTTCACACTAATGATTTATAATCAGAGGAGATTTCATGGAGTTAGTTCCTTACGTCAATGTTTGTCAAACTGGGGTTCATGGAGACTTGAGGGCCCACAGATATATTTTCAGGAGTCTATGAGAACTTTTTTTCCATTAAAATTTGTTCTTATGTCACCAAGTTTGAGAAACTAATCCAGCGCCTCACTACTATAGATAAGAAAACCAAGGCTTCGAAAGGGAAAAATTAAAGTTCCTACGATATTTATAACATATTAATTTGTGATTCTAGTTTTGCAGGTCCTTTTGTATTCATTTCTTAATTTTTTTAATGTTTATTCAATTTTGAGAGACAGAGAGAGACAGTGCGAGCAGGGTAGGGGCAGAGAGAGAGGGAGGCACAGAATCTGAACCAGGCTCCAGGCTCCATGCTGTCAGCACAGAGCCCAATGTGGGGCTCAAATCCATAAACCATGAGATCATGACCTGAGC
>CM053571.1:48552921-48615514 GCA_028646485.1 Cryptoprocta ferox | reverse complement strand
GGTCGACCCCCTGAGACCAGAAACTGTGTGCAATTATGGCCTGACTGCCCCTACCATCTCTGGTCCTCTGCCTCATATGTTCTCTTTTCCATTAGAAAATACTGGGCTTTGGGGCGCCTGGGTGGCTCAGTTGTTGGGTGTCTGATTTCGGCTCAGGTCATGATCTCATGGTTTTTGGGTTCGAGCCCCATGTCAGGGTTTGTGCTGACAGCATGGAGTCTGAAGCCTGCTTCGAATTCTGTGTCTCCCTCTTTCTCTCTGCCCCTGTCCCACTCACATTTTGTCTCTCTCTGGAAAATGAATAAACATTAAAAATTTTTTGTGTGTGATGAAAATGCTGGACTTTTGACCTCAGCTCCGTACTGCTTTTGCAGACAGGCCATTGGCTCAGTCTTGGGTAAAGATGCCATGCTCCAGAGTTCCTCCTGATGAGGTGTCTCTCTCTGCTAGTGTGAAATGTTTTCCCTCCCAGGTCTGGAAACTGGTGAGCCAACTGCCTTGAAGGGATGCAAGGACTACAGGCAGCCAAAGGAAAGCCATGGTCAGTGAGCATCTTCAGGGCAAGGAGATGTCTGCCTGTCTGGCTCCTGCCCCCAGCACAGTGCCTGCCCAGATGAATTTGGGTTAAATGAATGAATGAATGAATGAACTTAAAGTAGCAATAGATTTGCCAGAGCTGACAGAACTCACTGGTTTGTGAGTGAACCATCAATGTACATATTCTTTTGTAAAAGAAAAATTCTCCACATCATCCCAAAAAGTAGGGAGTGCAAGAGAACAAAGTCGTTTGGAGTCAGGGGTAAGCTGAAGACTTTTAAATGCAATAATTATCAGCAGAAGAGAAGTTTAATTTGGCTGAGTCAATTTCTAGCTTCTGGTCACTAAAATATAATCTCCTTTGAAAGTGAGAGAGTGCCGTTCTGTACAGGCTGCATGTTGTTTGCAGAGAAGCTCTCTCTCATAGAAAGCAGAGATGCCTCCTGTGTGATGCATTTGGAGGTGCCAGGAAGTCTCTTGTTCCCAGGCACTTGTTCAAATAATCCCATAGGCTGGCACCACACAACTCCAGTGGGTGCTGTTCACAGACACCAGGACAAAACCACATATAATTGAGGTGTGTAGAAAGTGTCATGAAAGCCCAGAGAAGGAAGCAGTTGGTGCTGCTGAGGAAGATCAGAGAAGACTTCAGGAGGTGACATTTCATCTCTGCTCTGAAGGCTGTGAAGGGGACAAGGGGATATGGCCAGTAGGGTTAAAAACTTCAGTCCACTAAAGATGACAGGAGCCCAGAGTGCCCAGTGGCAAATGGCCTGTGGGGAGGATAGAAACAAAGGGTGAAACAAGAGCTCTGAACACCAAACTATGAAGTTCAGGCTGTAATTTACAGACAATGTAAGGCCACTGATAGTTTCTGTACACGAAAGTAACGCAGCTAGGTGACAAGAACAGACCGGAAGCCTAGAGACTGGTTAGACATGTAATAATCCTACCAATAAATGAGGATCTGAATTCTGAATGACAAACAACTGTTTCAAAACAGGACAAAACAAAAGCAACAAGTTATTAACCCCTGGCAAACATCTATTATGTTCTTAGTAGGAATGGTGGGGTTTTAAAATAGTGTCAAGAAGGGGTCTGGTTGGGAAGACAGATGTACAGATGAATAAGAAATGTTATGGGAGCAAACCAAGTATCTAATTCTACCCACGGGAGTCTAGGAAAGTACACCAGGGAATACGGCTGTTGAATAGAGTTTGCCAGGAAGTGGTATAAGACGTACCACGTGCAGAGTCTCAAGAACAAGGCTTGTCTGTGGGGAGGACTGCTGGGGGATTGGCTGGAATCATGAAGCAGAGGTCTACCTGCAAAGGATCTTGTAATTACTAAGGAGTTTGGCCCTGACCCTCATAGTGCATTCTCTGTTAACAGAGGAGAACACGGCAGGCTGTAGAGAAAGCCACTGTGAGCACCCAGCAAGGAGCCCGGGTTATGAGCTCACAACTGACTGAAAGCCAGTCCCTCCCCTTTGTAAGATCAGAAAAGTGGGAGACGTTCTTAAGTGCAGAAACCTTCAGTCATGGTAATGTGGACTGTCTCATAAAGACCAATTTCCTAATTCCTTGTATCCCAAAGTTAGGCAGGTCCAGAGTGGCAAGAAACCAGCAGTCTCTGGGGCTGCGCAGTCTCCGGGGCTGCGCCGATAAGCATGGTGGTGTTTTTGTGCAGTAGTAGTTGGTGGTGTGCATGTTGTCAGGCGTGGGGAGGAGTGTGCTGGGCCATTAGAGGCTTAGAGATATGTTTGAGTCTGGTCAAGGGTTTCTGACGGTTAATAGAAAATAAAACTTGGCCCCAAGGAAGGTAACCCAGAGACCACACTCACCTACTTGGCAGTAATACTGGACTCACCCAAACCAAGGTTTTTAACATATACTTTTGGACGTTTTGGAAAACCACCCAGTGTGCTCTTGTGAGAACAATACTAATCTTCATAGTAAGAACAACAACAGTAACAATTATTAGCTTTCATGGAGTGTTTGCTTATAGATGAGAGAGTCACTGTTATAAGTGTTAGTCACTGTTTTCAGTGCTTTAGATTTATTAACTCACTTAACCTTTAAAGTCACTCCACAGGGTAGGTGTCATTATCTTCACCCAAAGCCTAGTAACTTGCAGCGATGTTTGGTGGAGGCAGAGTCACACCCCAAGGAGGAGCCACAGGGACTGTCCCTTAATCAACAGTGAATTATCTCTTTAATTGCTGTTGCACGCTGAGTAGAGCTTCCATAAACAGGGACCCGGGACTTTGGTCAATTCATTACCGGACAACCTGTTTAGGCCAGTGTCAAGAAGCCTCTTTTGCCTGAGTATCCCCCACCAGATCGTTCAGAGAGGTTGGCACCTGTGATGCCCAGACCTGCCATAGATGTTGCTAGAGTGCCAGTGGCCATTCCCGACATTTTCCCATAAAGGGCAAGCATTATCCAGACACCCCTCTCCTCATTAAGGAGGTGGGGCCTGACAGACATAAGAAAGCTTCGGAGAACCAGGGAAGTAATGTTTTTCTTATCAGTTTGGATCCGTTTGCCCATTACCCAGTTGAGAAAACCTTACAGGAAAGCAATTTCCTAATAAGGCACTCTGGCTCTATAATGTAAACATTCGCCTTCATGGGACAGATAGGCTTGAGATGTTGTTAAATCCTCTAGAGACACATTATTCTTTCTATTTTCTCCTCTGTGATGGGATACAGCATAAGACAGTGTTGGGGACACGGAGAGTCTTATGTACTTTTGCATTTTCCCATTGATTCTCTCATGGTATTTTGATTGTACATTATTTTCCCAGAAAAATCATCATAAACCATTTGGAATGGTCATGCATTTCATGAGGGCTGAAGACTTTTGTCTCTAGCTTTGCCATCAGAAATGGAGACTCTGAGAGACCCTCTGTCCTGCAGTGGATTGGTGGGACTAAGAATCACACCTCTGCTCCTCCTCTCCCCACCCCCTCAACCCCAGCACTCTCCCCACCCAACAACTATTCTTTCTTTCTGGCCCTGGCTCAAACCTGTGCTTCCAAATAAAAAGATCTGGCAACAGCCTGACACTAAATAGCTTTGTCCCTTCACCTTGTATTAAGTATTCCTCTGCTTGATGAAGTAAAGGTCTACTTAAAGCGAAAAGCTTATCATATGCTCCAGAGGTCACCAAATTGAACTCCGCCCCAGACCTCAGAGCAGTTTAGAAGGCAGAATCCTTCCACGCCTGGGCAAGGAGCACTCACCTGGGACCCTTGGGATCAGTCTTATAGAACAGCTGTGTAGACGGTTGCTAAGATCGATAACCCTCTAAATATGCTGTCCACTCAACGTCCCCTTGGCCCCCCATGTATTTCCAAGCCTTGTCTGCAATTATTGTTGTTGTTGTTGCTTTTCTTCTATTACTTCCACCTCTTTTTCTTCCTAGCACTAGGTGGGGAACTTTCAGAAATATCCTCCCCTCTGCCTGCTCTGTGTCTTCTTTGTTTCCCTTTATGCCAAGTGACTGCCATCAGTCAGCTAGAAGCTTTATGGAATGTCTCAGACTGTAATTCCTGAAACAGTGCCTGACAGAAATCCAGGCAGATCTGCTAAATAACTTTTACGGAAAAGGATGGTCTTTTGAAACCAGCATAGTTTCAGCATCTTCCTGCACACGGCTTCTCTTCAGAGGAAAAAAAATGAAAGGCAGAGTAGCACATGTGTTAATGTTGATTCTAATGGAGGGTTTACTTGTGTTAACCATTTTCTAGACATTATTTCACACAGTTCGATTTATTGCTTTGGATTTCGTCAGCTCCCAATAACCCAGTGAGGGTTGTTGGCCCCCTTGTGGTGTAAATTGGCACCATTTACAAAGGCCCAGTGAAACTGAGGACATCTCTGAGGTCAGGGCACTGGGTAGCTTGGATGGAGAAAGGACAATAAGTGTCGTGGGTTGAAGATTTTTTATTTGAATGATGCAGAGCAAAGGAAAGAAAGGTTATGAGCCAAGAGGGCTTGAGTGGCTGAGTAGCAGGAGGGTTCGAGGGTAAAGCCCATGAGGAAAGAATGAGGGACTCATGGGGAGGGTTAGCTGGGGCAGTCGGGAACATGCAGAACCGTACCTTGCAGCTCCCCCTATCCCAGCCACCACCACACTGGGTCATCACTGGAGAACAGTGATAACTGGGAGGTGGGCCAGAGTGAGCTGACTGCCTTAAGTGCCGCCGGGGTGTTCATGAATGGTGTGGAGGGAAAAACCACCAAATAAACATAATTTTCTTACAACAAGTGATTCCTAGTTTCTCCTGGGCCTCTGGTTTCTCCTTCCTCTGAGGTGCTGGCTCAACCCCAGGCCCTAACCCCGGGGCCAGGCTTTCAGGAACCTTGGTAAGTGTTTTTCCACAAACACCCACCCCGAGGAAGCTTCGGGAGGTGCTGTGCTGACTTAGCTCCCATCTCAATTCAAAAAGCTGTCTGTCAGCCTCTGCCAGGTTTCTTGGGTAGCTCTAGCCCCTTTCAGATCAGGTAGGCTTTGTGGGGACAAGTGGGGGGGTGAGAGCTTCCTACAGGGATTGAGTTTGGAAGGCATGAGCTGCAAGAGAGCTCAGGTCTATAAGACAGCGAGAGCCTAACTGGGCAGCTTTTTGTTTCTCCAGACAAATAGCCACAGAGCTGGTGGGGGGGCTCCTGTCTCCCAGCTCCTACCCAGGAACATTTCCTCCGTGAGCCTCTTCTTTAAGATAAGATCCTCTTCTTTTGCATGCACACCAAAAGAGGAGAGCAAACCCACATTCGAAAGAGCAATGGAAGGGAATTCTTAAAGTGAAGAAATAAATTCCTATCAATAAAATGAAGTTTCTGTCTGTTGGCCTGTTATTGCATCATGAGAAAATAGCTGGGTGGATTGTCATGATGTTCAGAGGCTATGTTTAGGATGATCTGACTTACAGCTAGTCTAGACCAAATTCTTTGGGGAGAGGTAGAAAGTCATCCTCCGGAGAATTTTCAGGACTTTATTTGCAATCAAGCTGCTTTTCACAGCAGTAATTCCATGTAGCTGAGCTCCATGGTTAGTAGCCAGAGATTCATTTATGTAGTTGCATCAATAAATCCTAAGCAATCCTTAGGGAAGCCAGACACTAGCAGATGATGGGATGGCAGCCCTGGGTGAGAAGGCCGGATCTGAGAACTTTCTAGTAACCCCCAGAACCACAGAAAATGAGCAACTTCCCAGCCCAATCTACCTCCCCGGACTCCTCTGTATTTCTTCTATGTCCACTGGGTTTCCACGGGAAAACAAAACAGAATTAGTATGCTTGCGGGTCACTCCGACTTATGCCACGTTGGGGTGGGAGGAAGGTGGAAGGGGAAAGGAATGAAGGAAGTGAAGGTCAGATCCAGTCATGCCTGCCCCCGGGGGGGACACAGCATTCAGGGCCTTGCAGGAAGAGCTGGAGCCCAGGGTGTGCTCATCCTGAATCCTTTTTTCTCCCTCAACCTCACTGTCTGGACCGGTAGCCTGGGGTCACTGGTCAAGAGGGAGGGAGCTTGGTAGTCAGTGAAAGCACTCCCTGCTCGAGCTCCAGGTAAATCTGTATTTAACTGAAACCACAACCACAAAGTCCCCAGCCCTTGAAATTTTTCTGGAAGCCAGTTAAAGCCGGGGGAGCCACAGTAGTAGATAAAATTAAACTATGTACAAATTCTCTTTGGCTTACAAGTCTCTGAATTGTTTGTTTATGCATTAAGAGCAAAAAGGGACTGTAGTCTTTACTCTTAATGGCTGCAATTAAGCTTGTGCCCCGCCCCCCCAACCAGAGAGGCTACCCACGTCATTTCTAAAGGGCAATTGGCTGGCCCTCGGCCCTGAGTGCTTTTTGAGGGTTTTTCTCATTTTCTGATGACCACTGGCCTGCTGAGCTGACAGTAGCAATTTATTCTCCCTGGTGCACTAGTCTCCTTTCTTTTTCTTCCTCTTTCTCTCTCTCTCTTTTCTTCTTCTCCCTCCCTCCCCCAACTTGACTCCTGGATAGTTACCAGGAAGAACTGACTTCCTTGGGATCAAAAGGGATTGCAATTTCTGTGATCAATTGTATGTGGCGAGGCATTCTCAGAGTATCCTGAATGTGGAAATACTCAAAAGCCCCGCAATCTGGATAATCGTGGTCTGGGCCGGCCACATCCCTTAGGAAAGGCTCGGGAAACCTGGGTCAGAAAACCTGTCCGGCTCACGAGCTTTCAGTGCTGAATTGGGTTGAGCGTTTCCTTTGGGTTACCTGATACGGAGCAATTTGAAGTATTGTATCTTCTATGCTTATCCCTGAAAGTCACGCGTGAATCCTTTTCCTGTTTAATCTTGAAGGAATGCTGTTCCAAAGACTTGGGGTCAGAAGTCCGCAATAAATAAATCCAGATACACCCTTAATGAATGGCAAATGAAACAGCATTTGTTTTTAAGTTCATAGGTCCTTCAGGAAGGTGTCTTTTTAGTGTAAGCCAAATGCCTGGGTTGCAGGTATGGAGCGCAATGGAGGTGACTAGGGAAGGTTTAGAGTGTCTAGTCTTTTTAGCCACAGTTTTAAGAAGTACTAGAAATCTCCCCAAGGTTAGCTTGCCAGACTGGCTTTGAAAGTGCCATGCTTTCTGCAGCCCTTATGTTGGGACAGAATTTTCCAATTACTATGGATTCTGGGGTAACCAGACTCTGGGTCCACTTTCCCCCTTAGCTCACTCAGCTGGTTCTGGGTCACTGCAGAGGTGTTTCTGAGAGCATGCCATTCTCAGGAGGGTGAAGACTGTGCTAAAACAAATCTTGCAGTCACACACAATTCCAGCATAATTGTGGAGGCCCGGCCTGTGGCACAGAGAAGATTAGGTGAGTCCCTCCTCGCCTCAGCCAATGAAGGGAGGAAATCTATTAGCGCTGCATCAGAAAGAATAGAAGAGCCTTCCATCTTCCACAGCCCTTAAGCATTCTGACAATAAAGAATAAAAAGTATTTATTACATGTTACAGTGACGCCGTGGAATTCAAATGCTGTTAACCATAGCACCTTCTTCCTCAGATGTTCAAAAGAAAGAAAAACCTAGTAGGATTGAGTGAGGAGGGAAGACAGTAGGAGCAGCTGCATTAAAATCCAAGGAATGTGGTAAAGAGAGCCTTGTGTGTTTTTAATAGACACAGAATGGGGGGAAGGAAGTGGAGAGCCAACGTGGACAGGAAGTTGGGAGATTAGAGTCTCAGGCTGGTGTTGCCACTGTCTGGCTGTGTTACCTTGGATAAGAGGACAGCCCTCTCTTGAACCTGGCTTCTCACTGATCACACTAAGAGTTTGAGAGCCTTTATATTGTATCAGCTATTCATTCAGGTCTCTGATAAAACCACTGGGCCAGTCTTCCCTGAAATTCAGGAACATACCCTCCTGAACCATGGTTCCTTTCACTCAGAAGGGGTCGGGCTCAGGATGAACACTGGGCAATGGACATAAGAGTCCCGTGTTTCTCTTGCCTCAGTTTACTGTGCTGTAAACTTGACAGCAAAGCCCTCTGTGGGAAGCCGGGGGCAGTACAGGGTAGTGATTTAAAGCATAGGTTTTGGAGCCAAGCCTTCAGTTTGGGTTCTAGGCCTGGGTCCCCATAACCAACTGTGGGACTTCAAGCAACTTATTTACCTTCTCTGAAGCTCAGGGTCTTTATCTGGAAAATGGTGGAAGAAATATCTCCTAGGGATATTTTTGAATATTAAGTCTGAAAATGAATACAAGAGCCCAGCATAGTGCTTGACATCTAAGCACTCAGTTAATGATAACCAAAGAAATCAACAGTCACAAAAGTATGTTTCCTGGCCTTGGTCTCTTTATAGCAGTAGTTGAAGGTAAATGATGACCGGGAGTGGAAGGGAAGTTGTGCTAAGAGCCTCTGCTAGGCATACATTAGCTGCTAGGATGCTGGTAGGGAAGGTACCATAGCAAATATAAGGCTACGCCTGGATTCAAGAAAAGACTAAGGTGACTGCAGGAAGCAGGGATGAGTGAACCATTTGTAAAAGAATGTTGATTTTATATGGATTCATTCAGCACTGACTATTCCAGTTATGGTTTTTGTGTGTTTGTCATGTGCCAGACCTGTGCTAGGTGTGCAGCGAGATTACAGAGATGAATGACTCCATCCCTGGCCTCAGGGAACGGAGAGTCTCCAGCGCTACAAGGAAATGGGCAGCTACAATGGAAGACCCTACATCTGGGGAAAGTGAGTGTGTGGAGCACGGGAGGTCAGGTGACTGCTCTGATTTGCCTAGGACTGTCTTGATTTTAACACTAGAAGTCCCATGTCCCAGGAAGCTCCTCCAAGGGCCAGGCAACCTGGGATGGTTGGTCACCCTGGTGGAAGGACGTCGAGGAACAGCATCTCACTTAATCTTGCCAAGTCCAGGGGAAGGCTTCTTGGCAGAAAGGATGACTCCAGACAAGAAGAAGTAGGAGTTAGCCAGGCATGGTTGGCGACAGATGGGAAGTGAAGAGGGTCCCAAGCAAAAAGAACCACATATGGAGAGGCAGAAGAGATCAGGAGGAAGTTGGGGGACTGGGGAGAGATGATGGAAGGTCTTTTCCTGTCATGGGTCCATGTTGTCCTGCAAATGTGTCCCATTTCCCTTTGATCTCCCCTCAGACTTATGGTGCTTGAGAACGTAGATCTGAAAAACTGTTAGACATGCTACCTAGGCACTTCTCACATTAAGCAGGAGAGCAGAGAAGACTAGTTTTTCCCAAGTCTTCATCCAGCTCTTCTTTCTTAAATGAAGAATCCACACCATCAGGCCATCCACCAGAGAGGCATTCATTTTATGTACAAGATAAATGGCCTGTGCCTTTCCTATCTATCTCATCTGCCTTAATGAGAAATACAGGTCATCTCACAACTGACTTGCGAGCAAAAGACATGTCCACGCTAAAGTTGATCAAAATGGATGACCCGTTGATCAGTTGGCTGAACCACCATAGAGATGCAAGTTGATTTATTTTATTTTTCTAAATGAAAAAGCCCCTTTCCTTTGTGGCATCACACTGTTCCTCATACTTGTGAGGGCCTGGAGAACCATCTGGTCTTTTGTTTTGTTTCGGGTTTTTTTGCCTTTTGGTTATTCCCCAAATGTTTGCTCTATAGGAATGATCTTTGCCTTAACTTGTTTCTGTCCTTCACAGAATCTATTCTGTAAATATGAACAGTACTAAATCAAGAGGGTACTTGTTTAACTTTTCAGCACGTCTTTCCCAAAATGAATCACTTTGGAAAGGTGATTTCGAGATTGCTAATCCTCTAGGTATGTGTTTCATCTTCTAATATTGGGCTGGAATAGACACTTTGGGAAAAACAAGTTCGTGTCTTCTCTAAAGCCTCTCCCACAACAGAAGCAAACGTTAAAAAAAGAAGTCTTGATATCACTTAATAAAGCCTTATGAGTAACTCCTTTGCTGCTACAGATAACGTCGTTAATGCCTATTGCTCAATGAGAGAAAATGTCCCAGGCTACTTCACAACAGGCAGAAAACTTTGAGTTGTCTTGCCAATGCTTTATACTAAGTGCCAAATCCTTATTACTTTCTTAGGCATTTATTGTAAGAACATGAGTCATGATGCATCACTCTGGTATTTGTGTGGCTGCTCAGTGTTAAGTCCCCAGGACCTCCATGGAGTTGACTTTATTTGGTTTTCCACTTCCGTTTCTGAGTGAGAGCCACATGAACTCAGACATGAAGGCTCACAGGAGCCCGAGTGGGCGGCCTTTTTTGTTGCTGTTTTGGTCTGCCTGGACTCAATGGTTGTGGTATGTGCAGACCTGAACCACTTCAGGGGACACTCCCTGCCCCCATTCCCTCAAGTTTTCACTGAAACGAGAGACCTGGGATGATGTTCAGGGTAGCCCGACAGTTGCAAACCTCTGAGGATCTGGGGAGAAATGTAGCTAGAATTTTGAAGCCTTGACATGTATATTTTCTAACTTCCTATATATAATCCTAATAGTTGAGCTGCATGCTAAACTCTGGAGGTTGGGGGGTTTCTGGAGGACAATTACTGTGCCAAAAACTATCCGGGGTTTCAGTGTCAGGTTTTTGACCTGAATGATGGAAAGTTTGATGTGTGGCCTGTGGATATGAAAGTTAATAGTCCCTGTCTCAAAGCCTAAATGAAATGCTGTGCTCTTCTCTTACTTTGTGAATGTGTCATTGGCATGTTCAGTCTATTCACCTTGATAGTTTTAATTATGCTGGCCATCACAGGGGTGATTTTGAAAATATTTAGCACCAGCAACAATGAAGCAAATAAACATCATTAGCAATCAAAGAAATGACGGCCAGGAACACAGATACAGCCTTACCTGTGTGTCTCAGCTGAGTATCAGTCTAATGGAGGACCAACCACTTGCAATGGCTATGGTACAGACATTGAAACTGATGGTTCATTCATTCGTTGATTTGTTCAACAAATACTGCAAGCTCACTATGTGTCACTTATTTGCTGGCCACAGAGGGTACAATGCTGAACAAAATCAGACATGTTCCTGTCCTCCAGAAGCTGATAGCTTGTTATGAGAGACAGGTATTAATCAAGTGATCACATAAAACTATATAAAATGTCAACCTTGACAAGGAACTGTACAAGGTACTATGAGATACCTTGACCTAGCTGGGGATATTAAGTAAGCTGAAACCTGAAAGGTAAGAAGTAGTTAATTAAACTACTCCATGAGGAAAGCGTTCTTCAGGCAGAGGAAATAGCATGCAGTGTTAATAACTGGTGAAGTCAGAGATGAGTATAGCGCTCCAGGAGTCCCATCACGAGCCCTATTTAATAGAACTTTCTATTATCTTGAAAATATTCTATAGCTATACTAAGATAGTAGCCATTAGCCATATATGGCTATTGAGCACTTAAACTGTGGCTAGTGTGACTGAGGAACTGAAATTTTATTTAATTTTAATTAATTTAAATGTAGATAGCTACATGTGGCTACCATATTGGAAAGTGTGAGCCAAGTGTTGAACTAGCCCAGGTTACATGGGGCAGAGTGTCGTTGGATAGGGAAGGAAATGTTTTTCTGAGGTAATATTAAGCACATTGACCTCAGGGACTTCATTTATTCATTTTCTCACTCACTGAAAACTAAAAATATACAGTGTACCCACTATATGCTAGGAACAAGTCTAGGCTAGGAGATTCCCTGATGATTAAGGCCAAGCCAGTGCTCTTGAGGAATTTATGGTATAACAGAGGGAACTGGTTCAAAGGACTAACTAAGACAATGTACTGTGACTTAGGTGACCAGATCTTTCTCTTAAAAGGGTTGCTATCAGTGAGAAGAACTGAGGGATAGTTCTCTTTTGACTCAATACTGGGTATGCTCAACTTTATAGGCAAACCTCATGATTCCTAAATCCTTTTTTTTTTTTTTTTTTTTTGATTTAGAAAAAGAGAGCATGGGCAGGAGAGAGGGGCAGAGGGAGAGATAGAGAGACTCTCAATCAGGCTCTGTGTCCAACGCAAGGCTCGATCCCAGGACCCTGGGATCATGTCCTGAGCCAAATTCAAGACTTGGATCCTCAACCAACTGAGCCACCCAGGTGCCCCAATGATTCCTAAATTCTAACTATTCCCATACCCCAAGATTTTAAAACAAAAGGGGAGGGCTTTAACATATTTCATCCTGTAAATTCAGTATAACAGGTATTAGAAAAAGAGGTAAATTTGCATTTCCATAGACCTTGGCTTTTTATACATAAGACATCTATTGCTGAGTTTGGGGAATTGGGCCTCACTGATAAATATTCTTCAAAAATACATCATGGGACCTCAACTCAAGGATATGGTAAGTGACATCCCATTTTTAATACAGCCACACTGTATGTTCATGGGACTCTCAGGTATTGACCTGTGCTTTTCTCCCAGGCTAAAGAAGGAGCTAACAGATTTACCTAGTTTTAAAAAGTGCTTTCTCACAAGCAGCACTGGTCGTCACTGCAAACATTTAAACCTCTCTGTTATTGCAAACAGAATGCTGGCAGTTGTAACGTCATCACAAAAATCACTTTCTGACATGCAAACTCGTTATGCCTGAATATTTAATTCTTGCCAATACACAATTTAAATCATCACTTCAAAATAGTTTTCAGTTATCAGGATCTACTAAATTATCTCCTCAAACCAATCACTTGGAAAAAACGTTACATGCCAGAGAGAATAAAGAGACTTTTCCCATTATGATCCCAGGACACCCGTCCAGGAACTTCTTTAAATGGTGCACTGAGTTTTCCAAAGGGTTCCAGCACCCCTTTTGTCTCTCCATCTTGGAGACCCAAGGAGAAACAACCTGGAGGGTAAGTCCTTCTAAGCTAATTAGTAATAGCTATTACTGCCCAGCAAAATTGTCTGGGGAGCTTTTAAAAAATACAGAAGCAGGGGCGCCTGGGTGGCTCAGTCAGTTAAGCTTCTGACTTTGTCTCAGGTCATGATCTCACGGGTTCATGAGTTCGAGCCCCATATCTGCGCTGACAGCTGAAGAACCTGCCTCAGATCCTCTGTCTCCCTCTCTCTCTGTGCCTCCCCCATATGCACTCTTTCTCTTGTCCTCAAAAATAAACATTAAAAAAAAAGAAACGTAAATAGCTATGCTATAAAAAAAATATAGAAGCAAATCCCTCTAGATACATTGAACCAGAATTATCAAGGGGAGGGCTGCAAATCCATGTTTTTTAAAAACATCTCTTGGGATTTAAGAATGACTGGTTAACAGACTAGAAAATAGCAAATAGCACCCATTTGATTAGCATATTGTATATGTTATATTTATAACATAGTTTTCAAAGTGTGAATTTTATCCATATCTATTTTCCTCCTGAATTAGGCAAGTACATGAGAACACCCTAATTCCAAAGTGACTCTGTCTCTTCTGGTTATTACTGCTGGCCAGAGCACTGTATTTCCTCTGTCAATACTTATTTACATTTCTTAATGTATGTTGCTTATTTCTCTGTTTATGCTTCTTCTTGCATCTCTTTCCTCTGCATTAAATTTTGTTCCTGCTGAAGTATATCCTTCGGTAATTCTTTCCATGAAGACCTGAATAGAAAACTGCTTTAGTTATGGAAGTCTGAAAAGCTTTTTATTTTGCTATCACTTAAGAGTGGGACCTTGAAAACCTAAATTAACAATTATGTCCCATTGACACTTAGATATTATTCCATTGTCTTCTGGAATCCATTACTGATGATGAGAAGTCAGCTCTTAATTCTCCTCAGCTCTATTTTGCTGTTTTACTCATATGTTAAGGCCTTACAATTTTTTAATGACAATATTTTTCATAACTAGAATTTATATTTGCCTTTTTGAAAATTCCCATTATTTCTCCAAAATATTTCTTTTTGTCCATTTCTCTCTTTTTGTCTTGAATATTTAAAATATTCAAATTGTCTTGAATATTTTAAAATAGTTAAAATCTCTTTCAGATTGCATAGTTAGCTCTATTGTTGTATATTTGCTTACATGAGAGTTTGTTTCCTTGTGCACTTCTGAGCTCACCTTCAGGAAGCCTTGCTTTCCCCGGGAAGCATGTCTTTGGGGACGTGAAAAGTGTGCTTGTGGAATGGTTTTCACGTTAAGGTCTCATCCCTGTGTTATGTAGTGGGAATGAGGAACCCACTCCTGGACACAGTGGTTTCAGGGTTTCTGTTGCTCACAAATGACTTTCCTCTCTTTGGTGCCACATCCCTAACCTGTGGACAGAATTTTCCCGGTGCTACATCAAAACAGAGTGTCCTGGTGTCTGGTTTTAGGCGGAATTTGGGGTTCAGCTTTACAGTACACATGGGGTATGTGCTTTCAATATCCGTCTCACACAAATGATACCACCCCAGCCCCTGGTGTATTCCAGCTCCGACATGCCCATAGAGAATTCCATCTTCAGCTTGACCTCAAGCTCTCTTTTAGAGTAGTGATCAAAAGCACAGAGTCTAGATTCTGACAGCTTGGAATTAAAACAGCTCTGCCGCTTACTAGCTGTATAACTTTGGGCTAGTTACCTAACCTCTCTGTGCCTCAGTTTCCTCAACTGTGAAATGGGGATAATAACTGGATCCTCATGGGGTTGTTGTGAAAATCAAATGAGATAATACATGTGAAATACTGAGAACGGTGCCTGGTACATGACGAGCATTAAATACTATCATTATTTCTTGCTTTCAAGCTTGCCTAAGTATTAAAAATTTTTGTAATACATTATACATATAGGTATATATGAATGCATATTTTCATTACATGCTAAATACCTATTTTTGTTCCTTCATTCATGTATTTGTACATTTTCTCTGATAGTTTAAAAAATATATACTATATATGGGTAGCATATGATTTTCATTCTGTTGGAAAAATTTGGCCTTTCTAAAGTAAGGGCACAATGGTAGCAGGCAGGATATGGGAAGCTTACATTATGTTCAGTTGCTATATACAGGATTTGGGGCCCCCTGACTTCTCAATGGTTGAATTCTTTTTTCCTCATTAAAAGCTCGGCTGGGCTCTGCTATCTTTCTCTGCTTCCCATGGCTGTCACTGCTAATCTTCACAAATTCATCTTTATTTTGAAGGTCATGGAACTCCAGAGATGTTTAGATGTATTTGAGCTGGCAGGAGAATTATTTTACTTCATTCATTCCTCCATACAAAAGGTTTTTTATTTTGCGTTTTACCATTTTATTTGACCACACCAGCAAGTCTGTTTAACTGAATGTGGTATTTTCACAAGGAATAATGATCTGAGGGAAGGGGGCCTGTTCCCGAAAGCGGGATTGTGGATGCTAGTTTTGGCTCAATTTCTGGGGTTTATTAAAAGAGTGTTTATAAAACCACTCTATTTGTGTTTACCGAGAATATTAGTGGGGGAAAGGGGCAAAAAGATGGCCTGGGTTTCAAGCCTCTCTGAGGATAAATCCATCACTACGTAGATCGGATTTATATGAATGACCAAAACTTGATGCAATGTGTCAAGCTATTCAGCTCCTCGCCTTGGGTCAGCAAGGATTTAAATGTACAATCAACCTTCTCTCATTCCTCAGAAATAAATGAAAAGCTAGTCAGTTAAAGAGCAGGCTGCTCCGAGTTTCTTGAGTCAGAGGGTCTGAAAGAATCATTTCACCGAACTTTGCTATCCTGCGGCCCAAGCCAACTGGAAATCCTTGGGAAATGACTTGTCTCTCTGTAGATGCAACAAACAGCACCACTTTGGGGAACTGTGTCTCCATCGTTTCTGTCTTCCTCCTGGAAGCCCACCAGGAGGCAGGGACACTGCAGGGACATGTGGTTGATCAGAGGCACTTACTACCCATTAAATATCCATTTTGGCAAAAGGTCCTCCAAAGACAGTCTTGAACTTGGGTAGGGATTTTGTGCACTCCACAAAATGGTGTGCAAATGGCATGTGTGAACACATGCATGTTTTACGGGCCTGGGATGTGTGTGTGTGGGGGGGTGTAGTACCACCAAGGGACATGGAGCCAAAGCATGGTGGGAAACCCTTAGTCTGAGCATTCTTCTCTGCATGGCCTCATTCAGTCCATGATAAGCCAAATGGGTAGAGTCACTAAAACATGGTAAAGCTTTGATATGTGTTACTCAGAAATGTTTCTAAGGTATGAGGCTGAGTTGAGTAAGTGGCTTCATTTGTTCTGATTTCTATAGATAGTCCCATTGTTTTGTCCGAGGGGATCAATCATGGTAAATAGGTTAGAATTTAGAATTTAAAAAAAAATACTTATTTATTTTTGAGAGAAAGAAAGAGTACATGTGCCTGAAAGGGGGAGGGTCAGAGAGAGAGGGAGACAGAGGATCCCAAGCAGGTTCTGCACTGTCAGCACAGAGCCCAATGTGGGGCTCGAACCCACAAACTATGAGACCATGACCTCTGCTGAACTCAGACGCTTAACCCGACTGACCCACCCAGGTGCCCCTAGAATTCAGAATTTTAATTCCAGCTGTGTGAAGGTATTGCTAGTTCATTTATTAATTAACTCATCAAATACTTAACAAACACTTACCATGTGCCAGGCACTCTGTTAGGCCTCAGAGAAAAAATGGAGAACAATGCAGATATAGTCTATACTGTTGGAACTTACAAGTTATATGCCTATACCTACATAACTTTATTTCTCTGAGACTCATCTTTTATCTGTAAAATGGGGTTGTAGTAAAAGGAGAAGATGTATGGGAAAGTGATATATAAATTCTAATGTGTTATGTATTGGAGATGACACACACACGCATTGGCATATTCATTTTCTAGTCACGGCAAAACGTATTTGAAGAATCAATGAAGTCTCATGGAAGAGAATGTGACATAAATCTTCCTATTTCTCTAAAGGGGAGGCTGTGTGGAGACTTTCTGAAGACTGAATTAGGATCCTGACAATGACTGAGGCTTTCCTCCACAATTTTTAGAGGGAGGCTCCTTATAAATTATAAACCAATCTGATCTTCTGTATACATGTCCCTGGACATCTGGAGCGGCGGCGGTAAATGAGTAATCTGCCAGACCTCAGAGTCAAGGATGGAGACAAGACAATGTAACACATCCCAGAAATGTGCCGGCACTGTTCATGTGCAGAAGTGTCTGTGAGTGTCTTCTACTCAGACCCCAGGAAGCAAGAAAAGGTTATGGAAGGAATGGCTTTTAATGAGTACTTTGTGTTTGGGAGGCAGGAGATTGGCTTCAGCGACTCTTCTCCATAAACAGTTCTTTAATTTCAGCCTGAGGTGGGCACCCTAGACAGGGTGGGACAGAGAAATGGATGGACAAAGAAGGTCGGAGAAGCTCCAGGAGTCTCTTGTGATGAGGGGCCATTGGGCTGGACTCCACTCCCCCTCAGCTCTCTGTGGCTCTCCCTTCTTTCCTAGACCAAGGACACTTACCAAGTTACTTGTTACAGTGAAAGCATAAATGCAAATGGTGTAGTATTGTTGGAGGAGCTTAAATTATGATATCCAAAAGAGAGAAAGTACTGTGAGACAGGAAAGAGAACCAGAATGACAAACTAACACCACACATCCATGCACTTCACCCATATCCATTGCTACCACTGTTGGCTCAGCCACCATCGCAAGCTCTTAGCAGGCTATGGGCAAAGGGCTCTTGATTGAGCTCCTATTTTTATTCTTGACTTCCTTCAATATATTCTTCACACAAGAGTCAGCAGTTTTTTTCTCCGCTAAATTCAGATTATGTTCGTCTTCTGTTTAGAACAATTCTGTATTTTCTCCTTGTGCTTTAAGAAGACTCCAAACCCTTTGCTTTGATCTACAAAATGATGCATGATCTGGCCCTTTAAGAACTCATCAAAGGTAACTCCTACCTTTTTCTTCACTCCTTACCCACCATCCATAGTGGTTTTTTTTGATTCCCAAATTTTCCAAACCTCTTTCTGCCTCAGGACCTTTGCACAGGCTGTTTCTGCAGCCGGGAAGGCTCTTCCCTTGCTGATTATCCCCCTCGCCTCCAAAAGGCCTCCCTAGCATCCTGTCTAAGGCAAACCCTCCCCTGCTTTCTTTTTCTCTATTATAAACTCTGATTACAGTAGCCCCTCCCTAATCTGCAAGGGATATGTTCCAAGCTCTCCACTGGATGCCTGAGACTGTGGATAGGATTGAACCTTACAGAGACTATATTTTTTCCTATATATTCATACCTATGATAAAATTTAATTTATAAATGAGGCACAGTGAGAGACTAACAGTAACTAATAATAAAACAATTATAATAATACACTGTACTAAGTTATATGAATGTGGTTTCTTTCAGAATACCTTACTGCTCTGTACTCATGCTTCTTGGGATGATGTGAGATGATTAAATGCCTACATGATGAGACAAAGTGAGGTGAATGGTGTAGGTGTTGTGACGTAGCATTAGGCTACTATTGACTTGACAGTCTGTCAGAAGGAGGATCGTCTTTTTCTGGACCACCGTTGACCACAGGTAGCCAAAAGCACAGAATGTGAAACCATGGATATTATTTTTTTTCTTTTTGTGAAAGCAGTATCTATTTATTGTAGAAAATGTAGAAAATTCAGAAAATCATAGAGAAGCAAGAAAAGAGAAAACAAAACAACAAAAAACAAAACACCCAAAGTAGCAAATTTTTGGCAAATCAAGGTGTCACTTTGGCATATTGCTTCTAGATTTCTTTCTTTGCAATTTTCCTTGGTGGAGTTTATACCATTAAGACAATTGTGCATGATATAAGTATTTTATGTTAGGCATATTTGCCCACATCATTAAGGCTTTCTTTCAAACATCTTTTTTTTAAGGCCTCATAATCATCCTACGAGGGACCCTGAATTCCATAACCATTGCCCTGTTGTTTGTTCGACTGTTTCCATTTCCCCAGTTATAACACGGCCATGAGATACAGCTTTGTACATAAATCTTTTCTTCCACATCTCCGCTGGTTTCCTTAGGACCCATTCCCAGAAGGGAAATTACTGAGCAAAAGCAAATGAGCCTTTTTCAAGCTACAGATTCTGAACCTGCTCCCCAGACACACCACCTCGGTCCCCCAGGGTCTCTGCCAATGCAGCCATCTTTGGCTCTGAGGATATTCTACAGTGGAATAGCCATTTCTTTGATTTCTCATAAAGGTGAGTGTCTTTTTCCATCTGTTTCCTAGTCATTTGCTGATGGAACCACCTAACCCACGATGGGGGTCACGCAGGGTATGAAGGGGACATGGTAGCCCCCAACTCTCCCTGACAGTGGGGAGAAGTCAATTCCACCACTCCCCAACACCCCCCCCCCCAAACCCCAGGCTGACTCTGTCTGTGGTTTATCAGGGAGTTGGAATGAAGGGGGTGAAAACCAGGAACTTAGCCAAATGCTCCAGCCCAAGCAATGGCAGTCGTAGGGTCTTAGAACGGATGTGCTTCTTTTGCTAGGTCTGCGAAGAGGACGGGGCCTGGGCTGGAGGCTGCCTGAGGGAGGAGGTAAGATCTGTTCAGGCCCTGGCATCCACAGGTTCTCCAGGTAGGACTCCCGGGTCTCCAGGTAGGCATTTCCAGGCCTTCTGAGGAAAGCAGTAAATAAATTTTGAATTTCTTTCCCCTTCATTCTTACAGAAAGTACAGGCAATTGCATAGGCCACAATTTCCCCATGCCTCCATGTCTTTGCACACACAGTTCCTTCTGTCTGGACTGCCTGTTCCCCTCACCCGATCTCCAAACTCCTACTCCTTCTGCCTTAAGACCCATACCACCCTTTCTTCTTCTATGAGGCTTTCTCTTGTCTCTCTTTTGTGTTTCCACACTACACACATAGATCCCTATTAGTATTTATGACATCCTATTGTGATTCTGGGTTCATATTTCTGTATGCCTATCCCGTAATCAGGAGCTCTCTGAGGACAGGAGACATGTCTTATTCCTCCTGGGGTCTCTAAACACCAGTGTGGTGTCAGGAACACAATACTCCTGATACACATTTACAAGGAGCCTACAGATTTTTACACACGCCATAGAGAGAGACGGGATGCAGGGGAAGCTGGCCACTCCTGGTGAATTCCGCCACGTGGCAGGGTTGACGGTGGTGTCCCAGATCCTTCTTCCTGTGAACAAAGAGCTGCCTATGAACAGGGGGGATGGCACCCCTCCCCCCGCACCGGCCCCATTCAGAGGTGAAAGCAGCCTGTGTCCATGCCTTGATAGGGTTTTCCCTTCCTTTGAGAGGAGAACATTCTCAAGGCAGATTTTCAAGCTGAAGTCATCCAGAACAAAAGCTGCTTGCCAGCTGTGGCCCAGCAGCCCAGCGCCCCTCCCCCCTGCAGCCCTGGTGCCATTACTGCCTAATGGGAGAGGGGTGTGAAGACTTCCGGCGAAACATCTGGTCGGGGCCACTGTCAGCTGGCGAGACTCAGACCAGCGAGTTCCCCCATCTGATCTCCTGAGGCTGCTAGAGGTGTCGAAGCCAAAGAGAAAGTGAGGAGAAGGAAGAGCGGCCTGCACTGGGGTGAGGCTGTCAGGAAGGCCGAGGCCCAGGGTGTAGCCACGCTCCTTCTCTCCACTTTCTTTCCCCCATGGCCACCGAGACCCCTCCGCTTGGCCTGTGCTTGTGAGCTCTTGTGAGCTTCAGGCCCCTGAGAATGAGGAGTCACTCTCTGCTTAGTATATGGACGGTCTGAAGGGCAGGCTCCCACCAACCTGGTGAGCAAAATTGAGTTTGTGTTCATATTAATTTAGGTCCATGTTCCTGTCACCATTTCCCACCTTCTTTTAACGATGTGTCTCCCACTCCTTCCCCAAGGATTCTCATGTTCTCCCATTGATTTCCTCCTTCCCCAGACTAGTAAAGCTGGGACACCTAGACTCTATTCCTGATCTTTCTTTGTGTGTCTTTGCACTTCGAAAGGCAGCTGTTCTGACAAGGATTTCTGAGGTACTTTGGAAATAGTTGGTAACACCTCACTATGTTGAGGGATTTTTTTTTTTTATTTTAACAGTGACTTCTCTTGTAGACCCCAAATACATACATAAATACATACATACCTATGTACCTATGCATGTACATACATACATATATATAAAAGCTAAAAAAAAAAAAACCCTCAAGGGAATAAGTGGAAATTTCAGGTTCCGTGGTAGGCCTTTGAAGGCAGATTTACATTTCAATAATTCCTCAGGTCATTTCCACCTAAATAGTGGAATACAAGTCTGATTTTTCCTCTTGAGACCCTGGCTCACATACCCAGATGAATATGAGTTTGGACTTTTAGAGGGTCCAGGCTGGCTAGTCAACTGTCTGTAAACTAGCTGCCGCCCAACAGAGCAGACATTATCTTAATGGCACTGATAGATCACGAGTGTCACACATCATTAAAATAGCTGATTGATTAGAAGAAAATAATTAGCTTGCCCTGCCTTGCTGGAAAGCCTTTTGACATACCAAGAAGGAGATATGGAAAGGACGAGGGGTCATCCATCTTTTGATCATTTGTTTTCCCTCCAAGGTGATGAAAAAGGCCCTGATAACCCTTAGGGAAGGGAAGGAATATAAACAAGTCGAAGTTCTTCTTTGCCATTTACTCCAAGAGAAGCTCTCTGCAGGCTTTCTGGAGTGTGGTGTGTTTATTTCAGTTACATAGATACACTCCTTTAAATCAAACACTCTGTTAGTGCCTCAGAGTTGTAAATCTGTGGTTCTTTTCAAGTGACTTGATAGAATGTGATATTCTGCTTTCCTTTGACAGGATATAAACACAGAAACCTAAATATTATAATCAAGGCCAGCCATTGGCAGGGCTGTGAAGAAGGGCATGTAGATCTCGTGGCTTTTCAATGCCCTTCTTGCCTTCCATGTATGTGTCTCCCTTGGAGTTCATAGTCACCCTCTTGTCCATTTGAGAGAGAAGTTGACAAACTTATTTATTGTTAAGAGTGATAGGGTTTAAGGCATCTTTATGCTCAGAGAAAGAAATCCATTCAATAATTCAGTTTTACACCAGCCAGTGGATTTTAGCCAAAGGCACAGAGAACCGTAAGCCAAAGGATGTCTCTGGAGAAGTATTTTGCTGATGGCCCTTCTCACTTGTCCTGGAAATCATGTTCTTGACTCAACGAGTCCCCTGAGACTACCACATCCTTGGAGGACAGAGGATAGAGTTGGAGCAAATCCAGATCACATGGGAGCCATCAACCAGTTCTGAGAGGTATCCCCTGCCCCACTCCCTATCCTTACTCTCTCTCCATCATTGCTTCCAAGAACCATAGAGGAAAATAGGTTACTATACTTGTGTTAGAAAAGACAATAGTGGAACACCATTGGTCTGAAGAACAGAATCTGAGTTTGGGAGTCAGTAGGGAATTAGACATTCTGCCCTTTTTCAGAGAGTGACCTTGGTCATGTTACTTAATGTCCCCCCAGCTATAGAATATTGACTTTACAAAGCCTTACAAAGCTAGGGGCGCCTGGGTGGTTCAGTCTATTAAACATCCGACTTTGGCTCAGGTCATGATCTCACATGATCTCCCATGATCGTTAGTTCATTTGAGCCCCGCATTGGGCTCTATGCTGACAGCTCAGAGCCTGGAGCCTGCTTCAGATTCTATGTCTTATTCTCTCTCTGCACCTTCCCCTCTCATGCTCTTTCTCTGTTTCTCTCTTTCAAAAATAAATAAACAATAAAAAAATTAAAAGAAACAAACTAAAAAAAAAAACCATAAAGCCTTACAAAGCTTACCTAAGGTAATATAAGAGAAAATGCTTAACCATTAAATATTAGTTTCCTTCCCCTTTACAAAATACGAATTATGAATTGCACTTGAATATAATGTACTGACTTAACTGTTATTCAAATTGTATAGCTTTTTTTTTAAAGGTTACATTATTGACTTCTTTTTTGAGCATAAAAGTAATACATGTTGTTTGTAGAAATTTGGGGGACTAAAAGAAAAGAGAAAAGAAAAAAAAAACAAAAAGAAAAGTTAAGAGAAGAAAAATCCCCTATAACCTTTCCTTAGGCAGAATCACTAATTATTCTGCTTTTTTAAAATTCTAGTACTTTCTCAATGCATATGGGCCCACCCATCCACCCCCTCTTTTTTTTAAACAATGTTTGCCATCATGCCACACACACACACATTCTGTTCAGTGGCTCTCATTTCTCCTTTAATACATCACGAGCACTTACCCATCATCAAACACGCATAATGTGTGTGTGTGTGTGTGTGTGTGTGTGTGTGTGTGTGTTATAGTTTCTGCCATCACTAATGGCAATAAGGCAACACGTTCTTCTGGGACACATATCAGTTTCTGAAGTGACTGCTCTCAGGGCAGACGTAGTAGGCACTTTTTGATTGCTATTTATAATACCTTCATTTCCAAGGCTGGCTGTTGGCAAGATCTTGTGTTCTTCCTTGGATTTTGTCTTTGGAATGACCAGATCTGGGAGTAAGGATGTAGGATGGCAGTGAATTTCAGCCTACTTCTTCCTTCCACTGGCCAGAAGTCCCCTCTGCATTTAATGAAAGAAGGTCATGCCTCAGATGTGTTATCAGGAAAGGCCCTTAAATCCACAGCTGGCCCCAGGGCAGCATAGAATTGTGGCAAAATTGCATTTAGTGAATAAATGCATGCATGAGGCAAGGGACCTTCTGTTCATGCAGACATAAAGATTTCAGGTTGGTTATTGTTATCCTCAGCATGATTTTGTGAGTAACTTTTAACTTTCTCTTTTATGTCATTTAACATCTCTGTGCCTCAGTTTCCTTACCTGCAAAATGGAGATAATAACAACACTTACTTCGGGGAAAATTAAATGAATGAATACATGTGAAATGCTTTCCACATTGCCTGGCAAAGAGGAAGTGCTCAATAAAACCATGGCTATCATCATCATTGTTATCATCATCATTATTATGGGCCTTTCTGTATATTCCCTACTTTCCACTGTAAGTTCAACTACCCATACACACAACCTTTTAAAAAAGACATAACATATAGTCATGAGAATGTCACATCTTTGGCCAATAAAGTGAAACAGAATTGGGAGCATTGGTTAGATACCAGGACAAGGAGGTTGGTGATACAGACACAGAAGGACAGGAAAGAACACAAGGAAGAGAGAAGGAAAGCAATGAGAAAGGAGGGGACAAATAATGGGTCCGCCAGAATTGAAAGATGGGGAGGGGTCAGGTGTGCATGTTAAAAAATTTCTTCATTGGACTTGGGCCCACTACTCTAGCATTTTGAAAAGGGAACTCACAGAACCTTCTGCTGCTCCCCATCCTCTCACCCTGCCTGGAAAGGCGCAGGGGGCGGGCAGGGGAAAGTGAGAAAGGAGTAAGAGTAGGAATTGGAAGATGAGAAAATTGATGGTTGGAAAAGGAAATCAGCTTGTGAAAGGCTCTCCGCTAACTGCTGGCAACACTGGGTCTGGAACTCAGCTTTCAGGATATCCAGCCTTGATCCCAATACCTCTTTATTCCTGCCTGCCAGTTTCTCTCTGTACCTGGAGACCTAAACATCAAAACTGACCCAAGAATTTGGAATCTGCATTTTGGCCATTATGGTCGCCAAGTATTGAGGGTGGAACAAGGATGACCCATCAAAGGCTCTATCAGTGGTCTGTGCAGGATTGGAAAACACCCATATGCCACCGCCTGCCCTCCACTCCTCTTCCCCGACTACCAAGCCTTGTGGTGTTTTCTAGACCTGCATGTTCTTGCAGGGAGCAGTCAGGGCAGAGGCCAAGCCAATTGCTAGATCAATTAATAGCTTATTGTATCAGCTGTCCAAGATGTAAGGGAAAGAAACCATTGGATATTTTAGTTTTATACAAGTTAGTGAGTGTGTGTTATCAAAGTGACTTGACTGAGCAAGACTCAGAAATTTTCTCCACTTCTGGGCTGATGGCTTAGCTTCTCAAAGTCTAAGTTTTTGCATGTAGGTTGACCATAGACTCTATGAAAACACTATTTTTTCTTTTACTTGTCTCTTCTTTTCTTTTCTTTTCAGCATTGATAGTGTATTTTGGTGCTACAATTTTGCAAACAATGGTCAGATTTAAGTATATTTTTTTAATATGCAAGAATATCTGTTATTTTTCTGCCACTCAATTTGCTGGATTATTGGATCAAATATAAATGTATGCCCTGTGAGAGAAACTTTTGTTTGTGTTTGGCTTTATAAAAGTTTGGCAGTAAACCTTGAAAGTAAACCTGTTTCTGCCACACCATGTCTTTCTAGGTACACCATTGAGACTGGGCCAGAACTGCTTTGCTCAAATCATCTCACTTTGATCAAAGGCAATTTAATACAAGGAACAGGGGAAAGAGTAGAATTGGCCTCCATTAATTAAGTGATAAATATTTAGTGATATTTTCTATTTAAGAAGGTGTGGGTTGCATGTATCTGCTATTTGGCAGCTGCTGAAAAACCCATAGCAGTACACAAAGATTGACCCCAAGGAAGATTGCTCGGTCGGATGCATCTTGCAACACTTAAGGTGATATAGACTCTGAGACACAATTCCTTAAGAAGATGCCATGTGTTTCAAAGAGGAGGGTTGGTGTAAAAAACCAGGGCACTCTAACTTATGTTTCTAGAGGTGGTATTTTATTCCCATATCAAAACTCTACCACACCTGAGAAAATAACTAGGAATATCATTGTGGTGATGAACTTTAAGTGAATGATGACAATTTTGAGATACGTGCCCAAATAGGATAGTCCTCATTTTCCTCATTCCTTGTAAAGTAGTGGTCTGGACTTGTTCATGTCTAAAACCTGTACCAGAGGGCCTGTTGGAGTCTCCGCCTCTGAAGGAGGTGAGGGTTCCCTTTGTTCCCTCGCTGCCTCTGGTTACTCCGGAGCTATACAGCTTAAGACCAGCAGATGGCATGTGACGCCAGGCTCCTGGACACTTGGAGCCTGGGAAAGCCATCTTTTCTCTACCATAAAATTCTGAACTTTAGTTAGGAATAAAAGTGTGATTATTTCAGCTGTTAGCTATTGTGCTTGATAATTTGACTGTCTTTCTAGGATGTCTAGCTAACCTTTGGTGGAAGCAAAACTAAAGATAACCCAGACACCATTTTGCTTATTTCTTAAACTGGAAATGGGTTGTGCAGGACACTCTTGGGAGCCTCATAGGGTGGTGTGGAATGGAATAGCAGGACAGGCAGAGGATAGTTTCCGGGAAGAAGAGAATGAGAACACTGTCCCTATGTGTTGTGAGAGTAGAAACAAATGATCAATACAACCCACCCCATCCCACTTCCCTCAGCCCACAAAAAAGATGCTTGGAATTGCAATGGAATTTACTAGAATGCCTGCATCAGGAACATAGCTAGAGATAGCTGAAAGTATCACTTCAGGTTTTGAAAATAGATCATTTCCACACTTACCAAGCAGACTTTAACTTCCTCTCCTTGTTTTCAGTTTAGCACCTTGGCTTGGCCCTCCTCTAGGCCTAGTATCCCTGAGCATGGAACTTCAACAGAGAACAAATGTCTAGTCTTCTAAGAAGATAGAGAAGAGGACGGGAAGGGTGGAAATATAAATGCCTGGCTGCATGGAGGTGGATGAAGGAACCTAGAGATCTACCTTCTATAGATCTTCAACCAGACTGTGTTTTAGCCTCATGCTTCATCCTCACTCTCTGCAGTACTTAGTGGCTCTAAAGCCTGAATCTTTTTGGGGTAATTGTTAATTAAAAAATAATTCTCAGGGTGCCTGGGTGGTTCAGTCAGTTGGTCAAGTGTCTGACTCTTGATCTCTGCTCAGGTCCTGATCCCATGGTTCGTGAGTTTGAGCCCCAAGCTCTGAGTCAGGCTCTGCACCAACAGCACAGGAACCTGCTTGGGATTCTCTCTCCCTCTCTCTCTCTGCCCCTTCCCCGCTTGTGTGTGTGCTCTCTCTCTTTCTCAAAATAAGTAATAAACTTTAACAAAAAAATTCTCTTTAACAGATACCTGCCATTCTGTCATACCCCTGCTCTACATTTTCATAGTTTCTTACACTAGTCTTATTTTCCCAGGTAAGAACTTCCCAGCATCCCTTGCAGCCAAAGAGAAGGCATGTGACCTAAAATCCACCAATCAAACACCCACATGAAACTCTGACCTGGAAATCAGAAACATGAGGAAACAGATTGGGTTCTGAGCACTGTGCTTTCATTTTGCAGGTGAAGGTGGTGGCGGCAGCAGCATCCCTTCAGTATGAGGTTCTGAGTTGCATTCCTAAGGGTCTAACACTGAGCATCTTTTTCTTCAGACCTCCCAATGAGTCTGAATAAATAACTTTTAATAAATTCCGCTTAAACCAGCATGAATGGATTTTATAGTTTGCAATTAAGAAAAAAAAAAAAAGAAAGAAAGAAAGGAAAAGAAAAGAAAAACTAATGAACAAATTTGGTCAATGCAGGTAGGGTACATCCAAAATGTGGAATTGGGTTTGGGGATGAGAGCCACAGCTGGGTAGAGGTGAGATATCTTCTGCCATGCACAAAGTGCTAGGGTTAGCCAATACCGCTTTCCTAAAGGAGGTACTCTCTGACTGTGGCCACAACCTAAGGTGGAGAATAGCCCCAAGATCTGGAGCTTTGAAAGGGTGACAAAGACAACTACTTCTTTATCACCCAAAGAAGTACTTAGAAACAATGACATCATAGTAGTAGCCTTAGCTGGAAAATGCTGTGTTACTTTATCCCATCAATTAAGAGTTCTGTAAGAGGGGCACCTGGGTGGCTCAGTCAGTTGAGTGTCTGACTCTTGATTTTGACTCAGGTCATGATCCCAGGGTTGTGGGATTCTCTCTCTCTCTGTCTGTCTGTCTCTCTCCCCTTCTGCCCTTCCCCCGCTCACACTCTTTCTCTGTTTCTCTAAAATAAAAATTAAAAAAATAAAAGTTCTCAGCAGAAAACCTTGTTAAGACCCGTTGGATAATTTCAGGTTCAGGAGAAGTTATGATTTCAAATTGTCTCAAAGAAGTAGACATTGAAGAATGACGAGGAAGGGACAGATCACTAATGTCACATGTAAAGAGAGAGAATCTTCCCATTTAAAGACTGTCCACACAGAATCTCTGGCTGTGTCTATATGCACATGCAGTTGACAGGAAGCAAGTGGAAGAGAAACCAACTAAGATTTTTGGGAAACCCATTGTCAAAGACACCTCAAGCCTGGCTGGCAACTGCCTATGATTTTATCCTTAAAACAAATACTAGGCCATTAGTTCTGCACCAGCATGAAGAAGTGTATGGAAGTTGTGTATTTTCTAAGAAAGCTATGTTCTTTATTACTCACCAAGTATGAATTCACATGGGATAATTAGCAAAGAGATCATCCCAGAGGGCAGCTTCTAGAATCACCAACCAAGTATATATCTGAGCTGGAAGTCATTGCTATCCTTATTCAACAGGACTGATTATTTGCTTATTGCTTAATGATTGCTGAGGTTTCCTCTTCTATTTTTCAAACTGGAAGTTTTATAAATCTTAGTTGTCCTGTTTTTTTCTCCACTATTTTATAACGGGTGGGTTGAGAGACAATTTGTCTTGGAACTTTGGGCTTTCAATAGACAATAGTTTGAAAAATTAGCCTTGCTAGAAGTCCTTACTATTTAAATCGAAGATTCTTCAGAGAAAAGACTATAATGAGAAGGAATATGTTCTGGACTCAAAATATATTCAGATATCATAGCAAGGACTGAGATCTATCAAACAGTATCCAGATACCAGTAAGAATCATTGTATTACCCTCTTTCTTATCTGTTGGATTTCTTTTTCTTATTTTTACATGTGGTTAATGAACTGAGAGAGAAGTGGTGTAGGAAGGATTAAGGTGTGTTGATAGGATGTCCTTACAATGACTTTCTACCTGAATTCAATCAAAATGGCCCCACTCTTTTCCTTCTCAACCCACAGCTTATAGTATGGTCAATCTAGACGTCAGCTGAGGTACAAATGAAAGTGGCTCAAACCTCTTTGCAGGTATGTAGGAGTTTGGAGTAGGCTGTGGATGGGTGGGGTTGTGGAGTGGGAGGAGCTTGTGGCTTTTCCAAATCAGCCCTGATGTAAAGCTTATGCTTCTACTGATCATTTCCTATCCACAAGTGCTGTCTCATCTTTTTGGTTCCCTTTATTTCTACCCAACCTCATGAGATAGATAAATAGATAGATAGATAGGTATAGATAGAGTAAACAAACAAAGTCAAGACCTTTGTGAGTGTAGCAGAAGGTTGAAGGAAGTCTTTGTGTCATGGTAATGAAAATAACTTAAAGACCTCCCCATTCTCAAGGTGAGGAAGACTCTTGGCCGCTTCTACTAACATGGGTTCTAACAGTACCGTAATCCTTGGCAGTACCCCCATTGTTTCTTGGGTCCCTCTCCTCTCCCTGCTTGCTCTCAACCAAGCCCTACTAGTTGTGCCCATACTTGAATGCAGAACAATTTGGTTTTCACTCTAGTCTTCCCTCTTCTTCCAGACTCTGGATCTGATTTGTCTTTTATACTCAATCACCCATGAAAGTATTATAATAAAGACTGTTTCTCCCTAAGAAGAATTCTGATGTAGTTTTTAATTATCCTTTAATCTGTTTACACACAACTGATAAAGCTAGTTGCTTTGGGGTTTTTTGTTTGTTTTGTTTTGTTTTTAGCTTTTACTTATTAGAATGGCTATCATTTTGGCAAAAAGCACTCATATAACAAGTTTCAGAAAACTCACAAAAGCACAAAGTAGTGAAAAATCTGTAGCATCCCAAACTCGATATCTCTTAAGGGAAGTCCCCATTTCTCCCATGTCTCATTCACGTACTTCAATCTCCCCTCTCCAAGAAAAGGATCAGTGGCTTGACTTTTTAGGGCCATCTCACTCGATTTTAGAGATATATAGATCCTATTTGAGATCCAAGGAGGCATTTGTCAGCATTAAGCACCTCCCTCATCTCCATCCATGCCTACAATATTTGCCAGGTGTTCTTCATAGTTTGTGGTTTGGGATTGTAGCTCGTTCCTTGTTTCATTCATGCTAGGGAGATTTTCTCTTCTATTTTTGTTTCATTTATTATTTTCATTGGATTTTTAGAAAGAGGAAGGGCACACATATTTTTACTTACTTGCCTTTAACAAGAAGATCTACATTTTAAAATTATTACATGTCTTCTTTTAATTTTTTATTTCAAGGAAAAGTTAAGGGAAGAATGTATGCAGAATTTAATTAATTTCCAGTTTGTTAGGTGCCTGATAAAGAGAAGTTTTCCTGAACAGGAGTCAGTTCTGTTCTGATGACAGCCTTCCCATGGCACTGGTACCATGGTTAGAATTTTCCCAGGGAGAGATGTCCTTGCTTCCTGGGAGCTATCACCATAGATTCCCCTCGCTGAGAGTAGACCACAAATTACACCAGCTGCAGACACTTACACAGCACATGGAGGGAGGGCAGAGGCTGGTGCCCAAAGTTGGAGAGGAGTCATAAGGAGACTGCCAAGAAAGACAATCTGAGAAAGACACGCCTCCTCCTGTTCCATGAGGATCCATAAACTCCTCCATTATCTAGTCGCCATCTTGGGAAGAAGGGAGGAGGGAAGATCCTTAGAAGGTGGAGAATTGGTTCTGACAGGGAATTTTACCATTGACATAAGAAAATTCAACCCCCCTCCCCTTTTATTCACCCTGAAAGAGGCTGTTCCTTAGCAAGTTTATTCCTGCCATCTGTAGAATTGAGAGCTTCAGAGCAAGATTAAATCAGTTCTAGAAAACAAATAAGCTACTGTTTTTGTACATCTGATTTGTAAGGTGTAAATCCTGACCCCGAAACATCTGTGATTTTAGCTTCATCTTTCTGCAAGAGGCAGCCTGCTAGAAGGAAACCTGCATGGGGCTGGAGCTGACCTCCATTTACTCCTACCTCTGCTACTAACTAGCTGTGTGATGTTGGTTAAACACCTAATCTTCTAGTTCTAAATTTCATCAGCTCTAAAATGTGGGGGTTGCACAAGATCCGTGATTTTCAAATGTTTTTATTTCGCTTCTTAGCTGCGCCATTCAGTTAAACGAAGTCTTACTTAGATGGACAATATATAAAACAGATACAGTTGGATTTCCTCTGGAGTTTCCTCTGGAAGAATAGGGAGGAGGAGTCTGGGACCACATGCATGAGGGAGTTCCTTGGGCATCCCCAGAAGTCTCTAAAGTCATTAAAGACTACGATCTCTGTTTTGTTTTTTTTTATTCTAATCCTCAATGATTCATTGTCTGCCCAAGACCTGGGGTGGCTGGCGGCAGCATGAAATAATCTGTTCTGTGGTCCATGGGTATCTGAGGAAATTGGTAGTGATTTGTCCTTTTGGGGACAAATCAATTGTCTTAATGTTAAAACCAAAAATTTTCCAAAACTTTATGGTGGCTAGAGATTCTGTCATTTACAACTAAGAGAAAGAGAGAGAGACAGAGAGAGAGACAGAAAGAGAGAGAGAGCAAGCAGGTATGCTCAAGGTAACAACCCATGAACTATGAGCTAAATATGAACTAGAAATTGTGTTACCATTGTAGGGCTAACGATGGCAGAGTCATGTCCAGCACCGAGCAACCGTTTAGTATTTCCTCTGTGCTGCGTTCTCAGCATCATCTTACTGAGCTCTGACAATGCCCCAAGATGTGGGTATGATCCTCATTTTACAGATAAGAATACTATAGCACATTAAGTAACTTGCTCAAATATCATACAGAGTTTATTTTTTAAACATTACCTGTCATAAGTAAGATGTTTACATATCACATATACAGTTAACCAAAACCATGGGACTTCTCATCCCATAGAACCTACCATTCAGTGACTCCCAGAGCTTTTTGCACATGAAATGGATAAGGAAAATGTTTGAGACAAACAATCTGAATTTTAAATGCAGATCAAAGCCCTCGCAGCAGCGAAGAAAGCCTGTGGGTATTTCATGGAGGTTTACCAAGAAAGCAGGCATCCTCCCCTCCACTTCATGAACTTATATTTTAAGAAGCTCAGCCATTCCAGTCCATGCAGAAAAATACTCTCAAAGGAATATTTACAATGTGGATCTTATATTAAACATTTGGTTTTATATACTTAAATATTTATAAAAGCATATGTGGAATAAATTTTAGTCCACAAACTGAAGTGTGCAAAACATATCAATTTCTTTATTTCTTTAAATCAACTTTGTTTTCTAACTCTCAGCCTCCATCCTTCCTCTAAAATGGCAAGAGCATCTATCTCGTCCTTGTTAGGGCCCCCTCTCCTTCCCATACTCACATCAGAATGTTTACTTGGGGAATGAGGACAATTAAGGAAGGGACAATTAAGTCCTATCTTTCAAGGTACCACTAGCATCTGCACCGTGAGGCCCACTGTGGTACCTTGGATTTTGGTGGCACCATTTGGGGTTAAGGGACTTTGTGGAGGGTGCCTCCCTCTAGGCACACCAAGAACTCACCTCCAGCTGAATGGCCAAAGGAACTGTGTAGTTTAACACCACCCTGTGCTCAGAAGAACCCTGGATTTGTTTTAATGCTCTGCTGTTGCCATCTTCAAATTGTAACAAGGGACCCATGGTTTCATTTTGCACCGTGTCCTGCAAATTGTATAGTGGGTCCTGCCTGTGGCTTTAATTACCACCTGCTTTGCTCACCTTCTCCATGTTGTTTGCAATCCTCCCCCACCCCATTCCATGGAAGAGCTTCTCTGAGTCTCTGTCCTCCAATGCTTCATCCCTCTTCCTTAGAGTTTGGGGCACTTATTTCCTCAATGGCTGTAGGTATTTACAAAAAGAGAAAAAAAAGAAAAAACAGGAAAAGCCACAGATATCTCAGGCTTCTGCCTTTCATCCTGCAAAAATCCCTGAAGGAAGGAAACACAAAGGGATTAGTTCCTACTTAAAATGGGAAAAGAAGAGAAAACCAATATGTGGTTAATTATGGTTAATTAAGGAACATCTTCCTTAATAATTCAATGAATTACGTTTTTATGCATATGGTTGCTTTTTAATTGACTATAAGTTATTTTTGTCATCAGTTTTGATGTTTTTTAAATAATTATTTTCCTCCCCAACTCTTTTTAAAAAATTTTTAATGTTTATTTATTTTTGAGAGAGAGAGAGAGAGCGTGAGCAGGGGAGGGACAGAGAGAGAGACACACACACACAGAATCCGAAGCAAGCTCCAGGCTCTGAGTTGTCAGCATAGAGCCCGAAGTGGGGCTCAAACTCATAAACTGCAAGATCATGACCTGAGTCAAAGTCGGAAGTTTAACTGACTGAGCCACCCAGGCACCCTCAGTTTTGATGATTTGGGCCTATGCAATAGGTCTCTAGGATAGAGCCCCAACACATACTGGTGCACCCATAGAAAGCAAGGGCACAGAGACCTAAGCTGGGTATCACTATTAGTAGAGTGACCATAGACATTCTGGCTCAAATTGGGTCACTTTTGAAAGGGGTGCCATTAATAATTACACCAGAGCAGTAAGAGTGAACTGGGACCACCATGGGCAAACGGGTACATGATCACCCCATCTGTAAGTTCCAGAGTCAGGATTTCAACCCAGGTCTCCATGACTTTCACTGTTTTTGGTATTAATTAGAATATTAATCTGTGATTAGTTCAATCAGCTGCCATGAATGGTTTGTCCCACATCCATTCTGTTCTGGTCCTGTTGACACGGCCTGAGAAAGACTAGGTTCACAACTGAAGAATTTTATTCATGAGACGCCCAGGAACTGCATTCCTCGGTTGCAATTGGCCAGTCCTCCAGGCATGAATGAGGGAAGTTTCATCTTCAATATTTACTGAAAACAGACGCTGAAGTTTGAGAAGCAAATGTAAAGTGCTCATTCCAAAAGCCTCTTTATATACATGTTAAATCAGTTTGTGGGAAAGAGACCACAGAGATTGTTTAAACATTCATCCTGATGACACAACTGTTCTAAAATATGCAGTTCCTTGTAGTTATATGGGGAATTAATTGCATATGGAGGAAGTCATCTTTTGAAACTGGATTAAAAGGAAATAGTTCATAACTCAGTGATATCAACATGCACACCATTGTGCCTGGGACTCAGCTTCGCCTCCTTTTTCTTATCTTAGCCACTGTCTGAAGACGTTGTTTTCTCGCTCAAGGCGTCATGACTGAACTATGTAGCTCTGTGGAGAGAAAAAAAATCTGGGGCCAGAAGGGAAGACATCTCATTTCAGCACAAGTGGTGCTGTTAGGAGTCTTTTTCTGACCTTGGATTCTGGAGTCCGGCTCACTTCTCCGTGTCTGCCTATTCATTAGTGGAGGACTCGAAGTCCCCCTGTACCCTTGAATTCCATCAGCGTGATATAGCTAGCATTTGGGAGCACAATGTCCTCTCTCACCACATAGCACATTTTGATATTCATCCTTAAATGCATTACCCACAATTCTTCGCAGGGTCTCTTGTTAACCACAAAGCAGTTAGATAGTTATGTTTAGAGAGAAACAGCTCCTTATCTGTTGCACTCCAAGGGAAATCAGCAGTTTTCTAGAGATGGTCTTAGCGCTACTCCGGAGCTCCAGTTTCTCTATGATACAATCAGCCGTCAACTGAAGCTACAGAAAGTGGTGGAACTCCCCCGTTATGTCTTACTCATGGCAGTAATCACACTTTGAGTACATCTGTTGTTTTAAAATTTCTAGTCTCATTAATTCTCCTTTTTTTTTTTTTAAGATACGAGGAGTTGAGAATACCCATATTCACTTTGAAGTACCCTCACTTAAATGAGTGATTTGAAAAAGAATCGAGACATGAGGCAATCCTGAAAATATGAATAAAAGAATATAAATATTTCTCCAGCCTCTCTAGTCTTCATTAAAATACGCAAGAGGAAGAAACTGGTTTGCCCTTCTATATTTAATTTGGACTCTAACCTCTTTGAAAACTTCAGCAATATGATTAATTTTAGCTTATCTTACGGAATGTCTCCCCACCTATAAATAAGTCTATTCTTCTTCAAAAGAGCATAGATATGCCTCCCGCTTTACAGTTATTTTTAATATCTCTTACGTATAATTGTAATAAGACCTATTTTCAGGACAATAGCTGAGTATCAGTTACATTTCCATTATGCTTTATTAGTTTCATGGTTGGAAAACTTCAGCGCAAATAAGCTTCTTTGGATGAATATGAATACAATGTTAATCAGAGCAGCATGAATAATTCAAAGAGCAAAGGGACCCTGATATTCAATCTAGCAAGACCAAGAAGAACAAGAAAAAAAAAGAAGAAAAGGAGACAAAGAAGGGGAGGGAAAGAAGAAAAAGAAGATGAGGAAAGAGTAAGATCTTGGGAGTTTTTAATTTCAGGTAAAGTGTAAAAACATCCTTTTTTTACATTTTAAAAATGTTATCCCACATAAGAATAGAAAGTTTGTGGGAGATTGAGAAGGAAAGGACAGGCATTAAAAGATCCTTATCACCACTTTATTAGCTAAGTGCCTGATTCCCCACTTTTCTATCTCCCAGATTCCCCAGGCTCATGTGAGGCCCATAGGGTCATGTAGGAAAGTTCTTTGTCTACATGAAACTTCAAGCACAGTGCTGAATTATTTGCTGCCTTGAGGCTGATGATGTTAGTAATTATTTCCAGTGTGAAGTTACATTTGATTAGTTAATGGTACTTATCACAATAATATGTGCTTGGTGATAAGAGATTGCATGCTCAGATATCAAAAATCATCTCACTACAGAAAAAGTTAAGAATCTGATATTTCTAGGGCCACAATTCACTTCTTTTATTTGAACTCAAACCTTTAAAATGAAAACTTCCACATGGGACTTCCACATGGGAAATGAATTATCAGTTTTTCCTTTCTAGGTCATCTCCCATTGGAAGAATGGACTTTCCGTCAGAAGACAAAGGACATGCTTTTCTCCGGAGAAATATCTCCCCATTGATAAATAATGAGCAAATGCAGAACACTGAAGTAGTGTTCCCGCCAGTAGTGTGAGCCGTGTCAGCACTAACCAGCTGGTCCCTGTCTGTTTTGCAGTCAGAGAAAATGGGAACTCAGCATGGATCCGAGTTCCCAAGGATAGGAGGATTCAATCTGCCAGGTGTGCGCATGGGCAGAATGCCTAACCCCAGGTCATTTTACAAAAAAACCTTGCTCAGACATGGCCAGCAAAGCTGTGGAAACCCTAGGAAAGCAAGCAAAAGGCCACAGTTGCTATTTCTGCAACTTGGTTACTCTCAGCAAGACCGCCCTGTGTTTTCTCCAGTTGGTAAGCAAGTGTTCAGGGAACAAATTAAGAGTCATGCAAGACAAGTTAGAAGAGTAGGCAGTTCAAGTGCTGTGATTTCTACCATTCATTAAATCAATGCAATTATTTCACTAACCAAATGTGCATTCAGAGGAATGGAGAATGTGGAAGGTCAAGGTAGTGAGAGAGGGATTACCAAATGGCTGTTACCTTTTACCCATTGGTTTCTATCTATGCAATCTAGGAATTGGGATTATATTTATGAACACACTTTGCAGGCAAAGCTTTCACATGTAATTATTGTGTAGCAAATTTTGGGCAATACACTTAAATTTTGTCTAACCCAGAAAGGTGAACTGGAATGAGAGTGATTTTCTGGATAATTCGATCCAATGGGGTAATACCCTGGAGTCACCTGGTGATGTCAAGGTTCTTGCAGCTCATGCTTTGGAACCCAGTTACATGGGAGACCATGTTTGAACAATGTCCTTTAAGGAATTCAGTAACTAAACCCTGCTGGACAGAAGCCAAGACAAGCCTCTTTAATGCCAAATTCCACTCTAGCGGGTCATGTTATTGGATGGCTCAAATTAATTTGGGCCAGGAAGAAAGGGCCTCCTTTCCCTCAATAGTTGATTTTTTGTCTGAATTATCCAGATAATTGTTTCATTTTTCAACTTTCTTTTTCCTGCATAGAGTAGAGAGGCAGCTTTACTTATTTAGTTTTGTCTTTTGTTATAACAAAATCATTACCTGTAATTCAGAAGTCATTCTCATGAAAATGTGTAACTTTTGTATATATCAAAAAGAACTACCTAGTTTCAGATGCTTACTTATTCTTTTACAATATTTTTTCATTTGTTCATTGTTACTCATTTAGCAAATATTTGCTGGACAAACAAAATACATATTATCCTTATGTATCATGCCCATTTTTTAAAGAATCTCTAATCAGCAGAAAAACCTTTAAATTATTGTGAGGCAGGAGGAAAAGGTGAAAAATTTTTTGAAAAATTCTCTTGCAAAGGTTACGTTTCTTTAAAAACAAAAAGTTGAGGGGCACCTGGGTGGCTCAGTCGGTTAAGGTTGGACTTCTTTCAGCTCAGGTCATGATCTCACGATTTGTGAGTTCAAGCCTCGCATCTGGCTCTGTTCTCAGAGCTTGGAGCCTGCTTCAGGTTCTGTGTCTCCCTCTCTTTTGCCCCTCCCCTGCTCATGCTCTGTCTCTCTCAAAAATAAATAAACATTAAAAAAATTTTTTTAAGTTAAACTTGTAAAAGGAGTGTATTATTTAAAGCTGACATAGCACCTTTTGCTTGAAAAGATTTAGGGCATTACCTTTAATCCTGACAACATTGGTCCCCCCCCAAAATAAATTGCATTTCTCTCTGAAGACCAGAGAAGTGAAAACCTTTCTATTGTGCCTTTCCCTCCACCGGATGATCATTTAGATCCAGGCCACTTGTCTCTTACTTACTCAATTCACCAAGTCATCCTGTAGAGTCCAAAAATAGAAAATGAGACTATATTCAGAGTGGAGTATTCTTTTGTCTCACCCTTCATTTCTACTTTCCCAATACTCAGTGCCCACTTGAAAAAGAAAGCAATACATACTTCAAGGTAACCCATATGTTTTGTATCTCTTTGTCTTTAATTGTACTCATAATTGCTGTCTTACTTGTCTCTTGTCAACAATAACAACAAATAACAAATGGATATTCCTCGGCTGAATAAAATAAGTTATGATTCCTAAGGATCAGTGAGAGGCAATTATGTCCTGAGGGTGCCGAGGTTCAATGTTAAAGACCTTGAGCATTCCAAGGTCTTTAAATATGATCTGCAGTGACCTGGCAGTTGGGAATTGAAAGAAGAAGGTGGACAATCACAGTTACATGACAGCGAAGCTGGGGGGCTCACCTGTTATTTGCCTGGTTGTGTTACTGCTCTCATGAGTACATCTACCCAACTCTAGCCCTTCAGAAGGAGTCAAGCAGAGGACAGAAAAGGTTATAGGGGGAATCAAGCATCAAATGAGTTAGATGGACTGGATGATCATAAATTTTTTTTATACCTGAAAGTATATAAATCCCTATTAAAATTTTGTTTATTGTTCAGCTCTTCATCTTTTGTGTGAGTGAGAGAAGGAAAAATGTAGTGCATATACAGGAAAGTACATAAACCAAACACCTGTAAAGTCACCATTTGGGTAAAAAATAGAACATAGCCAGCACCTCAGAAGTCTCCCCACAACCCTTACCAATCACATGCCCACTCTCCCCACTTTTATGGTGAACATCTTTTCTTTATTGATCTATCCCCTAAGTCTACATGAATCTATAAGTAATATAGCTTCATTTGACTGTGTTCTCAACTTTATATAAACAGAACCACACACTTATATGTTTTGCTATTTTTGTCCAACCTTATGTTTCTAAGACTGACTCATAATGTTAGATATAGCTGTCTTTCTTTCATTTTGTGGCTGGACCCAGATAAGTTTTGATGGAAGAAAGCTTAGGCAAGTCTTGAGTGCCCATGTCTTAGCATTTCATTAATACTTCAGTAGACTGATTACTCAGTGTCCAAGGTTCGTTGCAGAGAATAGAATCTCCTCCAGATGATTTAGACAGGTAGAGATTTACTGCAAGTTGTTTTGTTAGTTCGTTTTTGTTTTGTTTTGTTTTGTTTTGTTTTGTTTTGTTTTGTTTTGTTTTAAGGCACATAGAATCATTGGAAGGGCAGACAGAAAGCCTTTGGGGTGAGTTTTTGGTAAACTTCTTTTCCTCTCCCCAGCACACCATAGTACTGGGCACCTAAGCAACATCCACCACTCTAAGATCAGGATTCTTCAGGCCTTGACTTTGAAGCCACTGCAATCAGAAACTGTTCTGATGATGCTTATTAAATCATAAATGCTACAGACCCAGGAACCATTCTGTGCCTGATACAAATGTTACCAGAAAAATAGACCCCCTTATCTTTCCTCTTGATACTTATGAAAGATGCCTATGCTCACGACAAAACCTCTGCTGGCATTGTCAAGAAGGACCACTTTCATGACGTGCTTGGCCAACAGATAACTAAAGGAATATGAAAGCATTTGGTTTGTAGAGCCTAGAAGTATCTGGAATTTTAGTTGCAGTAAGTAGTAAAAATGTCTTTCACTCTCCAGCCTCTGTTATGTAGGAAACCACGTTACAACAATTGCCTTCACATGGGGGCTAAGGGCCCATCATTCATTAATCATAAAAGCTCTGGAAGAAATTAAATAGAACAGAATAGAAACTGCGGAGGGCATCAACTCAATAAGGTTAAGTATTGTTTTGTGCAACACACACATTTGTGGATGCTGGACTGCATGTAAGATGACTTCCTTACTGTGGACTGGGCTGGAAAAGAAGTTTTAAAGCCATCACACTAAAGAGAGAGTGAAACAGAAGTTGAGTGCCAATCCACCGCATCCACCACAACTCTTACTATTGAACATGGAGTAATTAATACACAGAGTCAACAAAGGGACATTTGGCAAGCATTATTGGCCAGTGTCTTCTGGACTGGAGCATCTTCATGTCTGGATCATCTTTTCAGCCTGACTTAATCAGAGGGAAGAGACAATGCTGGCAGTCTAGATCAAGTCTTCTCCACAGGTTCCTTAAATTAGGCCAGGATCAGTGCCAGGAAAGCTAGGGTGTGGCACTCTGCATATTGCGAATAAGAATAACTGGTGGAGTGCTGTGACTGTGCTCCACACGTTTGTGTCCACCTGCTCTGCTTTTGAAGTCATTCTCCATGAGTCCTGCAGTGATCTTCCTGAGACACCAACCTAATGATCTCACTCTGTTTTTAAAGCATTAAGTAGCACCCTTTGGCTTATAGCAGTAATCCCCAAACTTTAGGTGTTTCTTAAAATACAAATTCCTAGATCTTCCTCAGGGGTTCTAATTTAATAGCTTTAGGACAAGGCCCAGGAATGTGTACTTTTAGAGGAAACCCTGGTTATTAAGAAGCACACTTCTTAGCATGATCAAAGCAATTTGCCTCCACACCAACATGGCCTCACCTCAGTTTTTCCAGTCTCTCCCTCCTGCACTACTACCAGTCTCCCTTCCTCCCTCTCTACTCTCCCCCTCCGGTAGACCATTAACTACTTCTATGTCCTTTTACCCTACATTATCCCATGCTTCTTCTAACTGGGACATTGTGCTTATTCTCATTCCCATCAAATATCTTCCAAGCTTCTACTCACCTTAAAGAACCAAGCTCCAATATTACCTCTCCAGGAAAACTTCTTTTATATGCTAATAAAGTTGATATTTCTTTGGTAGTTCATATATTTTATACCTACTTACATTATAATACATTGTGGTTATCACACCGAATTATAACTAGTTGATGACATTATTCTCCCCTGTTAGAGCCAGGACATTATTAGATGTAAGCACTGTGTCTCATGAGTTTTGTGTTTCCACTGCCTGTCACATATAAAAGTACTATGAATATTCATTGGATGAATGGAATATGTATGTATGTATGTATGTATTCATGGATGGATGGATGGATGGATGGTTAAACGAGTAGAACTATTTCTCTAAAACATGATTTTTCTTCTGATATGGATCTTTAGTGGAGATTAGGACAGTTACTGCTGGAACAACTAATCTTCCATCAGGATAGCTGACGTCTTTGGAAAATAAAACAAATTATGTGTAAAGACCAATTCCAGCCATTCATGGATGTCAAGGCTGGTGTGTAAAGGTTTAATTAGGAAACAATACTGGCATTGTCTCAAAATATCTTCCCACAAAAATCATCCAAATATATCAATGAATTCCAAGCACAAGAAACATAAAACTATATCAAGATATAAAATAATCAAACTTTTCAAAAGCAGTGATAAAGAGAAAAGCTTATAAGCAGGTAGAAAAAAGCCACGTGTTACATATACAGGAACAAAAATAAGGTAGATAGCAAATCCATCATCTGAAACTATGTAAACAAGAAGACAATGGAGCAACATCATTAAAATACTAAAGGAAAAATGACTATCAACCCAGAAGTCTATACTCAATGAAATACCTTTTCAATCATACCAAAGCTGAAAGGATTTATCACCAGCCGCACCTCAGTGCAAGAAATGTTAAAGGAAATCCTTCAAGTAGAAGGAAAATGTTACCAGATGAAAATGTGGATCTACTCAAAAACATGAAGAAACTAAAGAAAAATACATAAGATTTATTATGTTATTATTTAAATTTCTTTTTAAAATACTTTACTATTTAAGTGAAAATTATAGCAATGTACTATGGGGTTTATGACCTATGTATAAGTAAAATGGAGAAAACAGTATCATAAAGGCTAGGAAAGCAGAAATGAAAGCATATTATAGATCTGGATAATGGGATAATGGGAACTTTTTCAACAGCTCTATTTCAAGAACTTCAACAACACAGATAAAATGGATAAGTTCCTTGAAAGACACAAACTGCTGAAGCTCACCAAAGAATAAATATATAGCTTGCTTAGCACTATATCTATTAAAAATTGAATTTATAGTTAAAAACCTTCTATGCTTAGAAAGAAAATTTAGAAAAAAAATTCTGTGTTTAGATGGCATCACTAGTGAATTCCACCAAAAATTTAAGGAATAAGTAATACTAATTCTACACAAACTCTTCCAGAAAGTTGAAGGGAATACTTCCCATTTTATTTTGTAAGCCCACTATTACCTTGATTCCAAAACCAAACAAAAACATTACAAAATAAGAAAACTACAGATCAGCATTCCTCATGAACATAGATACTTATCACTTCATTTTGAAACTAAATTTTAGATCAAATCCAAGAATATATGAAAGGAATAATACATTATGACCGAGGGAGGTTTATTCTAAGAATGCAAGTTTAGTTTGACATTCAAATCAGCCCATGTAATTGATCACACTAACACACTAAAAAAAAAAAAAGAAAGAAAAACCGTATCATCATCTGAATACAGACAAAAATAGCATTTGACAAAATTCAATATCCATTCCTGATAGAAACTCTCAGCAAACTAAGAAGAGAATTTCTTTGAAAGGCATTGCTCAGAGAATGAAAGCACAAGCCATAGACTGAGAGGAAATATTTGTATCTTATAAAGGACTTGAGTCCAAAATATATTTTAAAATCCTCAGGACAATAATAAAAACAAATAACCCAACTTAAAACCGAGTTGAAAAATGGGGAGAAGAGGTGAACAGATGATACAGGAATGGCAAATAGGCACTTTTTCTTAGGAATGCAAATCAAAACCATGAGATACCCAGTTACACCAATTACAATGGCTAAAATTAAAAAGGTTGAATATATCAAGGGTTGAGAAAGACATGGAGGAATGAGAACTCTCATGCATTGTTGGTGAGAATGCAAAATGATAGAACCACTTTGGAAAATAGTTTGGCAGTTTCTTAAATACTTAAACATAAACCCACCATATGATCTAGCCATCTACTCCTGGGTATTTACTCAAGGGAAAAGAAAGCATATGTATGTCCAAGGACCTGTACTTGAATGTCCGTAGCTTCTTTATTTGTGGTAGCCAAATGTCCATCAACAGGTAAATGGATAAACAAATTGTGCAAATTTCCCCTGCTATCCGAAAGTAGAGCATTCCTATGAATTACTTCATAGGCCAAAATGGAGTAAAGGGAAGAAGCAATTACCATTCATTTATAGGGAAACATTTTTGAGCTCTTCCAGACCCCAAAATAACTTCTCTTAGGCTTTTCTGATACCTTAGGGCGCATCTTGCTAACGGATGCACAAAATAATCAAGATAAAGCACAGATGCTCACAGACAGAGTTCAAAGCTATGGTGGCTTGTTTCTGAGATGCTGAGTGTAGTTCCTGGGCCCCTCTAGCTGATCAGAGCACGTGTTGTCTCTATAACAGCTCAAAACAAACACTAAATGCTATTTTTGCTTTTCTCCTTTTTTTGTAAAAGCAAAAATTCTATTCAGGTTTCTTTCAGTTAGCAAAAATGGGTAGAAATGTAGGTTTTTAATAAAAATGAAGTGACAGACGGGAACCTTTAAAAAGTAGGAGATACCTATATATCCATTCTGTGGACAACTGATCAGCAACATAAAGGATGAACCATTGGTATATGCAACAACATAGATGAATCTCAAAATTATGCAGAGGGAAAGAAGCTAACAAAACGGAGTCTGATGTCAAACATCTATAGCAACAGAAAGCAGATCAGTGATTGCCTGGAGGAGGGGATAGAAAGGGTAGGAGGGAGGGATTACAAAAATGTATGAGGAATACTGGTTTTGTATCTTTCAACTGATGTGCCCTATCATGATTGTGCTGATGGTTTCATAGGTATATGCATTTGTCAGAATTAATCTAATTGTACACTTTTTACATTATGTCATTATGAACATTAGTTCATTGTCAATTATATCGCAGTAAGCTGTTTTTAAAATGCAACAAAGTAATACATTAAAAACATATTAAAGAATCCTTTATAGGCAGATAACACTGTTGATTGCTTGGGAACTGGGTGAAGGTAGGCAGATTAAGAACAGAAGAATGGGGGAAGTGAGAAATATGTCTACTGAATACCCTTGCAACAGGAAAAATGATAAAAACAAGGAAGCAAAACAAGACACCATTCCTACTCTAGGTTATATGTTTCTAGGACAAAAGTTGTACATTAAGGGCACACTGTTCTAAGTAGCCACAGTCTTGAAAGACATTCCTCATGATGATCATCACAACATGAGGTGTGTCCTCAAGAAGAAAAGAAAACTAGAACAGTGAAGTCAGGCTTTTGGCAGACAAGAGAGGATTCTCTCCCTCTCTCTAGACTGTTCTATGGTCTTGTTGGAGGGGGACGACATTTAGCCTCCACTTGGGGATGCCCATCAATAGGTCATTCCCTACTCTTTTAGTAACTCCTCCCCAGGAGAGGTGCAGTGACTTCTCTGATGGATGTGTTTGAAAGTAGAAACAGCTCACCTCCGTCCTTAACCTTTCTCTTTAGAACAAGCTGCCTTTAGGCGACCTTCATTCTCCTCTGTTCCTTCTTGAAGTAGCCTTTTTTTTTTTTTTTTTTTTTTTTACAGGGACAATCTGCTTTCCTCAAATAATGGAGAAGACTGATGTGATTAGATGCTGCATGAAACTGGGACTGATAAATTTGTGATTCTGGTGTTCAATATTAAGAAAAGCTCACCCCCTGCCCCCAGAGTTAAGCCATGTCTCTTAGGTCAATTTTATCATTAAACAGGGAGGTCCCTTTGCTTTCATTTGCTGTCTGCTTTTATTTCTAAATTGGCTCACAACTTGCTGGGGAGGAGGATTACAATATATTAGGCTCTCTCAAAGATTTCTAGGAGTCAAGGAGAGCTAAGGAGTACACCCAAGGGTCCTCCCACATGGAAGCAGGTTATGAACGAGGCAGGCAGACTTCCCAGAAGGGAGCTCCAAGATGCAAAGAAATAGCTCCAATCATAGGTATTTTTAGAGGCTCTGGCCTTGATTTCATGTTCAACAGAGATTGAGGCCAAGACCTTGTTTTCATGTTCAGTCCATCTGAATGTTGATGGAAGACAGTATTCTCTCCCAGCTCTTCATTCACATCAAGCGCCAGGCTGCCAGCCATTGTCAATGAAGTGTGAGTCTGAAGGACTGAATCAAGGTGGTCTCACATCACAACTTCTAGGAAAAAAAACCAATAAACAAGAAAAAAAAACCTCTATAATTTGGCCTGCAATGTTCAGGGAACATCTCCCTTTTCAGTTCTGCAAGTATGTATTAAAGTGTTGGACAACACAATCCATCCTACTGAAGGTGTCCTGCTAATGTGCTTCTTTCATTCCTGCTGTTGAGGTCCCTGAAACTTCTCAGTTCTTGTCCTTTCTGAGTCTTGGTTTAAATTTTTCTCCAATTCATTGAGCTTACCCCAAATCTTTCTATTAAGTTCCTTTCTCCACTCAGGTTAACCAGAATGTCTTCCTGTTGACTGTAACCAAATTAGATATTCAAACCTTTCCGTTTCCCCTGTTAGAGCAAAAGGTGCATCTCAAGATTTCAGGTGAACAAATACAAGAACTAAATCTAAATGAAATGACCACAGCCTTCCCCTTATGAAACTCTAATCTTTGGAGATTGGGTGAAGGAATGTATTGCAATTCCTTATGTCCAGGCTGTTATAACGGGAATAATTTGAGGAGGCTCTGACTCCATGAGGTTTTTTTGCATCCTCCAGTGCTTATCAGGGTGCCTACCACAGTCTAGGTATAAAGTCAAAGAGCACATTCACCTTAACCTTCCAGCGTCATGGCTGAGAGTGTTATCCCATGAAGACTACATTCTTTGTTAGAGAATACCGTGAAATGTTACTTTGCCAATTTCTAAGGTACTGCACATGGAGCTGATGTTCCTTCTTAGCATCTACAGACCATTATGCTCACCTTGCATTCATGTTAAATGAATTAGCCTTCTATTGAATAAACTGCTGACCCCCTTGCACTGGACTGTCTTTATGACCCAACTCTTGGTTTTGCTTTCATATGAAAAAAGTAACCGAAGTTTCCAAATGTCAGATGATTTGAACTACTACAGCAGTTTTGGAGATTTCTTTCAAAGAAGTATGAACAACATATGCCTTCAAGATTCAAAGCATCTGCTGAAAGCATTTACACTTTGCATCCTTGATCCTCAAGCAGATTGTAGAATAATTCCTGCCACCTGAGTAGGGGTGGTGTGCTGGGATGAAGTGCAGATATTTTAGAGTCTGCGTTTCTTGCCCTTGGAATTAGAAAATGCTCTACCCACATGCAGTAGAGAACATTTATGTTAGAATCTGTCTCTTTAATGCCTAATACATGGAACACTGTCTTTTCTGAGACCATTACAAATATCACATCCCGTTCGATCAATGGGTGCATTTTGCTTGAGGCCATCCTGCAACATGCCAACTGAGAAGCCCCTAAATTACAATGTTGAGATGGCAACAAGGTTTTTAGTATGAGATATAAATAGTAAGCTTCCAACCAGTCTGTTGATTCTTTTTTTTGTGTGGGCCTCCCAGCTCTGAACAATGACTATTTTCATCAGTCAGTTCACTGCCACTGCTACAAATCCATGAGTTCATCAAATAATCGAGTCTTATGGGAAGCATAATACTTCTTATTATGGTGAATGTCAGAATGCCATAGATGAACAGGACCAAAATACATATATATTGAAGGTGCTATGATTTTGTTTGCTTCAAGCTTGAAGGCCCTTTGTCATAGAAATCTCAGAAAACAGGATAAGTGATATCAAACTTGTCCATGTGCCTCCAAACTGTCATTTAAAAAAAATGCACAAGTTCCAGAGTTTGATTGTAAGTATTTTTAATTGATAGAATCAATATGCATTGCAAATGCTTAAGTCTTGAAAATGGATTTGCATTGTCCGTCTTCTAGTTATGTTTGTTTAAGATGGCACTTCGGTCCCCCAAAAGGATATTCAACATCTGCAAATATTATAGATAGAACTTGACCTCTTCAGAATGATTCTGGCTTCCCTCATCTACCCTGTAGCTTAAATTTACTGAATCCTGCAAGGTCAAGAAGGCAACTGGACCAAGATTTCTCTCCTTCTCTCCAATTCCATCCTCACCAGCCCCTGCGCTCCCTGGCATACATAACAATAATAGTTCTTTATTTGCCTCCTCTATTTTAAGCCACCAACAAATAGAAGCCACTCTTCTGAACCTCCTATTGCAGCAATTCCCCCCGAATTTCAAGAAAGGCCATCTGTTGTCTCAACTATCTGTGGAGCTGAAGTGAAGGCTTAACTTAATGCTCTTCAGCAGAGCAATAGGAAAACATCCATCACCCACTGACAGGTTAGCTCGCCTGCCCCAACGAGCGGATGTCCGCAGTTGCACACATTAAGGAAACAGAGCGCTCACCCTAAGGATACGAGAAAATCTAAAAACTTCAAGAAACGAAGAACTACGGCAAAGGGGACAGATTCTTCCAGAACACAAAAGCTATTTCTTACTTTTATATCTGGGGTGTTCCATATTCTCATTAAATTCTCAGGCCTTGATATCACTGATTAGGTTAGTGCTCTGAGGTGCTCCACGCACTAGGCTTTTGACCTTTCCGTTCTTAAAGTAGCATTAGCAAGATGACTTTGATTGCTCACCCTGTGGGGAGGCACGCTGACTTTGCCAGATCCTGGGAAAGTGGGGAAAGGCAGCCTGCGCGATGGGACCGATGTACACAGAGTTTCTACCCAGCAATTCAGTCTGTACCACTTCTGATCCCTGCCACGTGACCTGCCTCTCATTCTCCACTTCTAACTTGCCCAGAAGAGAGAAATCATCCCATTGGATCTTCTTCAATTTCCCACCAATGAACCAATATACCTGTTTTCACCCACACTCGTTCTCTCTACCTAGTTAAAAAGAAAAGTCACTGTTAATATGTATTAAGCATTTATTATGTAACAGGCAGTATCTTGAGTACTTTACATATATAAACCCAATTAATTCTCAAATGGCTCCATGAGACAGGTAACTGCATTATCAACATTTTATTGATGAGGCCACGTAAGGACAGAGGGTCCAAGCAATGTGTTTAGTCACATGGCTGGGAAGTCTCAGAGCCGGGATTCAAACACAGGTATTCTGACTGCAGAGCCCGTCTTACCTACCACTCTGTACCAGATGAGGAGACTGATCTCCTGGTGATTAACGCCTCTCCCTGTGCCTGCATGCCATCCTTCTGCCAAGACTTAGTAAGCGCTTTCTCTGTGCTAGGTTCTAAGGATGTGGTGATGTGCAAAATCAGGTATTAAATGTAGTCACAATGGGGCACCTGGGCGGCTCAGTCAGTTAGCATCTGACTCTTGATTTCTGCCCAGGTCATGATCTTACGGTCATGAGATGGAGCCCCACGTCGGGCTCTTTGTTATGCATGGAGCCTGCTGAAGATTTTCTCCCTCTGCCCCTCCCCCCTTGTGCTCTCTCTCTCAAAAAATAAAAATGTTTAAAAAATGTTTAAAAATAAATGAAAGTAGTCACACCAAGTCATATATAATGAATAACAAAGTGAGAAAGGAGTACACTACTAAGAATACACATAATAAAAAGACCTTGACCTAGATAGGGGGATCAAAGGAGGCTTCCCAGAAGAAGGGATGTTTACACTGAACCACAGAGGATGGATGGGAGTTACCTCGAGGAAGAGGAACAAGAATAGTTATAAAGGGAAGCAGATGTGAATGATGAGCCTTCCCCTCCCCAACCCCCCAACTCATACTGGCTTCTCTGAAGGCTAGCCACTCATTATTTTCAGAAGAAGAACATGCAGACAATTTCTCAATCTTTTCCCTTGACTGCAAATCATTTCATTACAGTATTTTATATATCTTGTATGTTAAATGTTTTAACAAGTATATAAAAATACATAATATATATAAATGCATATTATAAGTAAATATATGCATACACAAATATAGATACATAGAGGTATACATCCACACATCTCCATCTAAAAGCAAGAACAAGAAAACCAACCACAAAATGTTCAAAAATGGGGGAAGAACAATGAACCAGGAGCCCATGATCCTAGTCTCAGCTCAGCAATTAATTCACTGGGCTACCCTGGGCTTTGGTTTCTTCATCTGTAAATCGGAGATTGTAGTACCTGCCTCGGTGTAGCCCCCAGTCATTGTGAGGATTCAATTATATAATCCACAGGGGGAACAGACTTTGAAAATATTTCCGTGCTTTTTGGCTAAGAGCTTTGGAAAGCACCGGTTAAGGGGCGACCACAGAGAGGCTTGCTTCAGTTTCCTCTGCATTAATGGATTTCTTGTTGCACAAAAGTGTGTGTGCTTTGTGAACCAGGATTTCGGAACCCTAGGCTTCCTAACAGTGACAGCACACGTCCCCGAGGGTACACAGTCCACACACCCCTTTGAACAACTTCACATTTCACTTCATGCTTCACGTTTCTGCTTCAAAATGAATGCCACCCTGTGGCCGGTGTTGGCTGAGTATCCCACGTTGGTCTTAGTTCATTTTGTGTCAGTGATGAGCACAGCCGAAATCGGATGCGAACGGAGGAGAAAGCTGTTCTGCCTGATAAAAAGAAAATACATTCTTTCAATTAAGAAAGGCAGTGAACAGAAAGCAATGGACCTGGGAGAAGGAGGTGGCCTAACAACTACAGAAGGTCATTTAAAGTTTGGCTTCCAGGTATTGGCACCCAGTCCTAACTGTGACATATTGCATTGTGTGACTTGGATAGGCATACATACACACTTTCACACATGTACAGGCTTATATTTCTATGCAGATATGTTTGCATGAAGCTTAAATACATGTATTTTTATTCATGATGCACCTGTATCGAGTTTCATAGGCTGTGGGCTCTCCTTGTGTACAGTTTTGTACTTGAAGATGATTTCTGTTACTTTAAGAAATCGAGACTTTTATGTATTCTGAATTTGCTTCTATTGTTTCAAGGCAGGAGTTTTCGTTATAAGCAGCAGATAGAGAGCCATTCTATGGGAAGAATTTATTAAAGGCTGTTGAGTAACTCATGGAATCACAAGGTAACTTAGAGTACAAGAGGCTGAACTCTGCAGCCAGGAGCAATGCCTGGAATCAAAGGGCCGGACTGCTCTGGTGAGGACATCATGGCCGCCTGTGCCTGCTACACTCTGCAACCTGCATCCTTGGGCTGCCAGCTCTGAGCCCGGGATGCTCCCTCTGGCATTGCCACCCCTACTGGCCAAGGGTCTTGATTAGTCTGAACTTCCACTGCAGCCACAGTCTTCTCTGCCATCCTTACTCTCTGCAGCAGGGATCCCAGATTCTGAGCCTGCAATTGGTGCATTCAATTGCAGGAGGCTGGGCCCATATGTTTGGGCCCTGGCTCTACAGAAACTTGGAAAACAATGAAGATGCGGCAGTTTGGGCTTCTGTGCTAGTTAATAACAATGGCCTTCCACCTAAAATCCTAACATGGGCAACCAAAACGAATGACAAACCTCCACAACGACCGAGTAGTACTAACAGATGCCAACTGCAAAGACAGAAGGGGGAGCCTGGCTTCAGTCTCTAGGAAAATCCTTGAGAAAGGAAGCCTACACAATGAATTCCTGGTCTCAGGAGCAGGGGCACAGCCTCCCAGGAATACCCTGATATATCCCAACAGTAAGAAAGCAACACAGCTTAGGCCTGTGGAAGAGCTATTTCCATGAAGGTCTAAACAACAGGAAACTGAATAAAGAACAAATGCATGGCCATCTAGTCTCAGCTCAGCAATGAATCTACTGGGTTACCCTAGGCCTTGGTTTCTTCATCTGTAAATCGGAGATGGTAGTACCTGCCATCAGGTGCCATCAAAACATCCCACGCTTCTCCAGAAGAGCAACCCCATCTACTGTCTCTAGGAGGAGATGACTGTTTAGAGTCCTAGTTCATGAAGTAACACTGCTGGCAGGCTGAGGAATGTGCTGTCTTCCACCGTTCCACAATGGCGACAAATTTTCATTTGGTGAGTTATAAAAAGCTCCTAGTCATTCAGTGAAGTTTGCTATGTCTTGGGTCAAAAGTAATTTGGCCCTGAATTGTCACGTTTTAGACCATTTGCAGTACTTGCTTGCTATTGTCGAACAAAGAGAAAAAAGGCAATCGCCTCTATAGAAACAGTTTATGCTCTTGGTGGAGCCCCCTCCTTGATGCTGGTGAGGAGGTATGGTGGGGTGAGGTGTCCCCGGGAAACAAACTGCTGCGAAGGCCCGGCTCGGGCATGGCCACTGTATCCTCATGCCAAGATCTTCCCAGAAAGAGTCTTTAGAGGATTTAGGTCTCTGAGTGTGGAAAGCTGGTTGGTAGCCAGCACACCTTCTCTAGAGGCGCAGGAACATTAGGGCTTTCTTTCTTTACCTAGTCTCTATTCACCTTTTGGAAAAAAATATTTTCATATCAATTTTAACATCCCACCATCGCAGAGCGGCCACCTGTCACCTCTTGCCACAGATCAATAACCACATTTCCCCCCCAAAGTCTCTGGCAGAAGGTCCTGCTTGCAGAGGAAGCAATTCAGCAGGGCTTTGGAAGACAGCCGAGCAACAGCAGGAGGCCTCTGAAATCCACAATTTTAGACTCTCGGGGTGGGCATTTTCTTGTGGCGTATTAAGTAACACACCTACTCAAGTTACTCTGTGAACTCAGTGGACAGCTGCCCTTTCAGTGAGAAACAAATGCCTGTGCTGCACTCTGTCTTCTCCCCACCCCCCACCCCACCCAAGTTCAAGCACAGACTCTGTCTGTAGAGAAGGATGAACTGGAAAGAGCAGTGAAAACTGAAGGAAAATTCCACTGCCTAGGGGTTAGCCAGTAATGGAGAAGCCCAAGTGCATGGGGGCTCACCCCCACTGTCACTGAATTGACCCTGTATAGAGGTGGGAGAAAGGTTGCATTAACTCTATGTAGAGTTGGAAGCAGTTAGAAGGAGCCACTCAAAATTGGAATGGTGTCTGTCCTCATGTTCATCCTTGAAGAAATACCTGAGGTAGGATAGAAAATGGTAGTTCAGAAAATAGAGTCCGGAGCCAGAATAATGTGGGTTTGACTTCTTTAAAGAATTGGCATGACCTTGCATGTGTGTGTCTTGCTTAATCTCACTGGGTTTCATTTTTCTCTTTCATGATGAAAATAATATAGTGTCACCTCATAAGATTGTTATGGGAAATAAATGAGATTTTAAATGTAAAACAGGTAATACCTGCTAAGCACACATTTTATGTATCAGCTATTTTAATGTTTCCATGGATAGTGGTAGACTGGTATAGTTCATGCATCTCTCTTTCCTTTGTTTGGTGGATGAGATGTCTTTTCCTTTATGGTAGGGGTCATGTGCTATTTACATTTAATATTTTATATCATAGCATGTTTCTACTGAATGACAAACTCAAAAAGAAAACTTTTGCTCTGTGTCTCTTGCTCCATGCTCTGGGAAGTAGATGCTCTCCTCATAGAGATTCTCCCTGAAATGGATTCTGATGGGTTTAAAAATAAGAAGAATTCTATATGAGAAGGAAAATTTAGTACCCAAAAAGGGGACCCAAGAAGGAAAGTAAATAAAGAGAGGAAAATGTGTGGAAATACCATTTACAGGAAGACCTCCTCTCCCTCCTGTCTAGACTGAGTAATATAACATTGACCAATACAGTGTGTCACAGAAATGCTAATGCATAATGGAAGTGGTGATCAGACTTGAAGAGGGTTTACCTCTGCTTTTACTGTGCTTTCCCTTTACAGCATGGAGTCCAGCTTTCTGCGGTGAGGTAGAAGGGCATGAAATATAGATTGTCAGGCCTTTGGGGATTCTGAGGAATGAAAGGTACTTAATAAGGATAAAATTCATCCTGGGCTTATTACTTTGCCCTCTTCCATCTCAGAGTCTCTTGTATCATGAAATAAGTTTGGCAGGAAAGTAGAAGAAAGAGAGATCATTGTAAATGATGGAGCAGGAAGTCTGTTCCTGGGCAATTTTTGGCAAGTTTGAGGATAAACAGGGAGTGAGATAATGAGACTAGCTCAGCAATTCTCCAACGTTCTTATCCTTTATCCCTTCAGTGAGCTTGTTTGGTCTCTCTTATTAAGGAGAGAGATACAGAATAGCTTTCCTTTGTTTCATCTCAGAAGGAAAATATGCTATAGGAGGCAGGGATCAAAACTAGAAGGACACAGGAGGTGAAAACAAAGGAGGGAGCACCAAAAGGAAAGGGGGGGCTCTGGCAGATGTGTGATTTGAAGAAACTGGGATTCAGGGGTGATAATGTGGAAGGAAAGGAATCTACTAATATACTTTATATCGAATTTCTGTTCAGAATTTGAGGACTCTAATTTCTTTAAGCCGTTTGGAATTCCCCACAGCCTTTTATTGTGATTTCCAACTTGAAAACATTTGACAAAGGGGGATGAATAAACAACAGAAAAACTCTGTGCTCCAAACCTGAGATCAAAAAAGACTTTATTCTGACACTTCCCTTTTTTTCCCATAGGGAACACTAAACAATGAGAACCAATTTATACTTTTTCATTTTTTTTCTAATGAAAATCCTGATGCATACTCAGGGAATATATGAAATGTCTCCAATCACCATTTGGAATTTTAAGCAAATCTCAGAATCACAGGTGCCTAGATATGGAAGGTGCCATTAGGTCAACTCATCCAAGCTTCACCTGCTGCAGGAATCCCCTTACATGCATGATACCCATATTCGATGCCAACAGCTTCTGCTTGATGTTCTAGACACAGGGAATTCAATAATTCCCATGGCAGATCATGCCTTTGTGAGAAGCTATCATTCAGAAGTTTCTTTCCTGAGTCATATCTACCTCCCTCCCTTCGCCCTACCATATACCAATCGGATCTAGTTCTTCCTTCATTACATCACATCAGAACTCGAAAATTAGTAACTCTTCTACAAAACTGCCCTCAAAATAGGTGAAGACAATTCTCATTTCCCTCACTAGTCTTCTCTTTCTAGGTAAAGACACAACTCACCTTTCCTCACCCATTTCCCAGTTGATATAATTTCCAGATAATTTCCCATCCCCATAATTTGTGGAGGTTTCTTTCTCCCTTCACTTTTTTTCTCTTTCAAAGGCCAAACTTCCCTAGAAGAGCAAACAAAATGTTCTTTTCCAAGATCTGATTGGGCTTAACCATTCCATACGCATTATGGCATGTGATAGCGGACTATAAAATTTTTTATTGCTTTGTGTTTGAATAGAGGGAGACTGCATTTGTTAAACAAGCTCTTTCCAAACAAGTCATAATAAAAACTTTATAGTATCCCACTTCATCACATAACTTTTTAATGCTTCTCCTTTTGTTTGGTTTCGGTTCTGGTTTGTAGTCCTTCTTCACTTTTTTCCCCTTGAAGTATCAGAGTTTTTTTTTTCTGGAAATTCCCATGGAGAGTTTCAAGTTGGAAACCTGGTCCTAAACGTCTTTTCCTTGAGACCCTTTCCTGGGTTTGGACTGTGAATCAGACCGTGTGGAAATAATGATGCCATCCGCGTGGTAGGGCCCAGCGTGGTGCATATGTGCAGTATAAAGTCAGTTTATATATGGTTTGAAATTGTATCCCAGGGTTTGGAAAATGCAGAAGTTTATGTGATGGATATCATGACCACACATGAGGTGTTGTGGAGATACATAGGTATCTTAAAATATACATAGCTACAAGAATATACATATCTGTATATATAATAATGGAAAGCTTTAAACTATCAAAGCCTTCAGGCAAATATTTTACAGCTATCTAATAGCAGGTATTTATAACTTAACCTCTTGACTTCAGAAGTTGAGATTTGGCACTGCAAACACCAAGTAAATACCAGCCACGATTCGTGTAGGAAATTCATGCCATTGGCATCAAGTGATTAAGATGGTCTTACTTCGAACGTTTGTTCAAATGTGTAGAGGAAGTACTAACATTTTTAAAGCACCAAGACTGATTTTGAGATGCCTCTCTCTGGGATTCTGATTTTACATGTTTATCTTTGGGCTTAAAGAAAAAGTCTCTGTCTATGAAAAGACTAGGATAAGTTAGAAGATTTAATGAATCCTTTCCCTCTTCATCACCCACACTCCTTCCCTGAAACATTATCAGTATTTGTGGGGATACCAGGAATAAGAAGATAAGCCAGTCAGTCTAGCTTCATTTAGGGGGAAGGACTCTGTAACTACTTTAAGGTATCAAATCGAGAACAGTTGGAAAAGCAAGCTTGATTAAAGACAGCTAACATCATTTCAGGAAGGGGAGTCGTGCCTAACTAATTTGTTGGAATTCTTTGAGGAAATCGCTGCCCCAGTGAACTGGCTGGGGGAAGGGAGGAGATTATAGACGGAGTTTTTCAGAAAGGGCTCTACAGAATTCTCTACTGTTGGTTAAAATGTTTAAGGTCTGAAGTCATGGAAGTGTAGGACAATTGGCATATTGGACTAAAAACTGGCAAAAGGGGAGGAAAGAAAGGGTAACTATGAACGGAAATGTGTCAGCCTTGAAAGCAGGATCAGAAGTGGGATCAGAAGAGAAGCTGCATTTGACATATGAACTGGCACTTTCCGGGGTCACCGAAGGTGTCCCTCTGAGAAGTTTATATGGAAGGGGGTGGGAGTGGGAGATGGGGGGACTCTAGAGAGAATTGCACAGAAAGCAGACATTCTTTCTGAGTGGGGACTTTTCTTCCACATCGAAGGGCACTGCATTATCGTGTCCTGGTTGTCAGCCTGAGCTACATAGCACTTTTTTTTTTAACGTCTCTAAAATAAATACACTAAGCAATTCTATTTGATTTAAACCCTAGCATAGCATGAACCCAGAGCAACCTGGATATATTCTAAGATGAAAATAGCTTTTTCCTTTTCTGAAGTTTTTTAAAGAGATCAGAAAGTGAGTTAATAATCATGAATCATTTCAATGATTTAATATTCTGTTGCCTAGAGATTGACAATTTTAACCAGGGGTTCTGTGGAGCGTTCTATCTTGTCCACTTCCATACTTTCCTCCTGATTTGGTGTTCCTGTACTTGTTAGTGTCTCTGGGAGTGTCCAAAAAGGAAAGTTTTTTTAAAAATTAATTTGTTTTCAAGTTTTGCATACTTTCTACAAGACAAGGCAACATTCTAGGGGAATAACCACTAACTTTCCTTTGAGTGTTTTGTTTTATACGATTATACGAAAAATCCACTGCTCACATCTACCCCAAATAATTCTCCTCATAGGTTCTGGGCAAGATATGGGTTTTCTCTGAAGGAGATTAAGTTGTATTTTCAATTAAATTAATAAGTTTGAGGAGGGAACAATCAGGAAAGTAAATTTCAATGAAGAATCTGGGGGAAATGTTTTCAAGGAACCACTGCCTCAGAGGCCAGACAGGTAACACTAATGAAGAAAGAGGTGAATGGCCCACAGTGGGAATGGAGAGCCTATGGTGTCTGTAAGCACATATACCCCGGGGAAAGCTGTCCACATCCACCGATGTCTGGAGCATTGCATTAGCCAAACCAAAGCATCTGCTGGCTGGATAAGGCCTGTGGGCCACCATTGTGGGACCTTTAGAATAGAGCAGCGCCTTCCAAACTTTTGAGGCCAAGGACCACTTTTCAATGTAAAAAAGGTAAAGATTCTTAATATAGTAGTTTCATATTTATCGACTATGAAAATTCACAGAAACACAATGTTTTGATGCATTCTTGTAATGTGTAAAAATGAATTTTGTGATATGCACTGAGCCTGGTGCTGTGAATATGAGATCGAACACAAAACAACCCCTCCCCTGGTCTAGTGAGTGAGTGAGGTGACCAAGGAGAGAGATGATCGCCAAAGAATCTGTTTACTGATAGAAGAGAAGCAAGCACATGGTGCTGTGGGGTCACATAGGAAGGGCATCTAACTTGATTTTGGCAGAGTTCAGGGAAGACCTCCCCGAAGATGTGGCAACTCAGCCAAGACTAAAGTATCAGTGGCGGGTGGCCAACACTTGGCATATGTGGGGTATTTCAAGGAGAGGAGAACAGCATGTACAAAGGTTATGAGGTGAGATAACAGGTTTCCCTCCAGGAAATGAGTGGATCAGTACAGCTAGAATGAAGTGAGGAAAGGTAGAAAGTCATGGGATTTAATCTAGAAAGGAATGTGAAGGACAATCACTGAGCAATCTGTACGTATTATTCACAGAGCATATTTACTTGGCTTTAAATTAACAACAAAATGGCTCTACAAATCTTGAGACACTGACAAGAATTCCAAGTCTCCCTCAGATTGGAGGTTCACATTCTGGGAACCAAATGTACAGCAAGTAGAACTGTATAGCCAAGTGTGTCAGTTTGCTAGGGCCGCCATAACAAAGTACCACAGATTGAGTGGCTTAAACAGCAGAAATGTATTGTCTCACAGCTATGGAGGCTGGCTGTCTGAATCAAAGTGGCAGCAGGGTTGATTCCTTCTGAGGGCCATGGGAAAGATCTGTTCTAGGTCTCTGTCCTTGGCTTGTTGATGGCTATCTTTGTGTGCACGTGATGTTCTTCTTGTATACACATCTGTTTCCATATTTCTGCTTTTCATAAGGACACCAGTCGTATTGTACTAGGGACTACTCTGAAGAATCTCATTTTAAGTTGATTACCTCTGTAAAGCCCCATCTCCATAATAGTTACATTCTGAGGTACTGGGTGTTAGGATGTCATCATATGAACTTTAACAATTCAACTTATAATACTCAAGTTAGATGACTCAAAGAGTGTTGAGGGACCCAGAGCATGTTACCAACTTTCTAGAGGTTTCTGGGTACCTGGAAGGGCAGGACGATGGGGAGAGACAGCAAGAAAGGGGAAGAGAAGAGAAGGAGCTGCAAAGACCAAACTTGGCTCTTTCCCTACTTTTGCCTCCATTTGGCCCAAATCCATGATTCCTGACAGGCTGACTGTACCAAACCACAAGGAGTAATCATTGCTTCTCAGAGATAAGGAAAAGGTTGAAGTCACTTCCTTTCTCTTCCTTTGCACTAACAGCCATCTTGCTAACAAAGATCTTCTCCAAATGAATGCCTCCCTCTTGTCATGGGAGAGCCTAATCCGGAGTTAATTTTGACCTTGGCTCTTTGGTGAGAGCCACCTAATCAGAGTATTTCTCAAGAGAGATGTGGTCTCCACATCTTTGTTTCCCACAGCAAAGAGCCTCCTTTCTTAGGGCTCACAGTAACTTGGGCTGTCACAACTATGTAGTGTCAAAAAGACCACTTAGAAATAGCCACTCATCAATTCCATTTGGATAAAAACAAATCAATTGAGACAAATATAAAGAAGGCAGATTTCAATTGTATATGTGGATCCACTCTAGAGAGGGCAGTTAATAAAAACCAAACTATTTGAGGTGAATTTTGATACTTTTTTTTTTTTAAGGCTTGTGTAGGCAGAACAAAATTGAGGTTCCTCTGTGCCTCTATGGGCAACATTTTATTAATTGTCTTAAGGAATTCTCGAAAACATCAGTTGATTTGAACCCTCCTATTATTTTTATTTAATTTCCAGATGGACTCTGATGTTCTTTGGAAAATAAGCCCTCATGATTAATATCCCCAACAGTGCTCTGTCAGTAGAGATTCTGAGACTGAAAGTGCTATTTCTCCTTATTTTCAGGGTCTACTTAATCTCTCTTTTTTTCCCTTCAAGTAAGAGATGAAGCTTCATTGTATCAGGCAAAGGAGAAAAAACAAGGTTTTATTTTTTATTTATTTATTTATTTTTATTAACTTTATAGTTTATTGTCAGGTTGGTTTCCATATAACACCCAGTGCTCTTCCCCACAAGTGACCTCCACCATGACCATCACCCCCTTCCCCATTCCCCCTCCCCCTTCCGCCCTCAGTTAAAACAAGGTTTTTAAAAATGAAGATATGGCAACTTTCTGAAAACCAAGTAAGATGGGATGAGTTTTCCTTCCTGCTGCTGACAACTACCTGCCGTGGAGGTAAGATGAGAGAAGAAGCACTTTGGAGATAGAACGCAAGGGCAGGAAGGAGTCGTTCATTCTTTTAGAATAAGGAGGCAAATGAGAAAGCCTACCTGTAGTCAAATTTTCTCAGTGAAAAAGGTCTGATTAATTTTTAGATGCTTCCCTTCCATGCAAGACAAAGCACTCAGTTCCTTCATCAGCAGAATCTGAAGTTCATTTTCAGCTATCCACACAGGAGTCGATTTGGATGTGTCTGTGCATGACACATAGCCATGCCAGAGGCCATCTGAGAGACAAGGTTTCAGAGAGGAGTGCTTTATGATATCCAAGGGCATGGCCAGGCGGGTTTACTTGGAGGCCAAGACTAATGGTTCTCACTTGAGCAGAGAACACGGGGCAAGTTGAATAGTTCGGATGAGTTACTCTTAAGTATCCAGCACTGTGAACTCTGTATAAATTGGGATGTGGTGTTTACATTTAAACTGAAGGACAGGTTGGACATTTTAGGACTCCATGCTTGGGATTGGATTTTGAAAGTAGGACTGTTTTGTTGCTGCTTATACTTAAATGAGCTTAATGTGTATAGAGTTTAGGACAGTGCCTGGCATGTGATAACTATAGGGCCACAGTTTTTACCAAAAAAAAAAAAAAAAAAAAAAAAAATTGCCTGGGAATAGGCTAAAACTAAAAGCAGATAATTTGTAAGTTGGTTTTCCAGCTTCCTGTCTGGCTCCTAACACGAAGTTCTAGGTAAATAGGACTCTATGAGCCCCTCAGCAGAGTGAAGCATATTATCAACAGTCATTTTCATCCTTATAATTTCATGAGCCATTAAAATGGAGATTGTACAACTTGCAAGATAAAATGGAGCAATTGATGGTGACAGCGTATCAAAGGCTTACCATGTGCAAACTGTGCTAGACTCTACACACATCATTCCATTAAATTCACTCAACAACCCTGAAATGTAGCCTTAGAAAGGTAAAGCGATTTGTGTAAAGTCACTCAGTTAAAGGGTAGACAATCAGAGTTTTAACCCGAAATCCATGTGACATCAAAGCTGGGGTTCAAACACTATATGGCACGTTGTGTGGACTAATAGTTTGTCCAATATGTAGTCTTGATCGTAGGGAATCAAGAATTATGAAGCTATTTAATCCATATGCAGTTAATTCTTTTTATTTGCAGTAGTAACGTGCTATAAAGTCACCATAAACGCTGAATTAGCAAATACTGAATCCCTGCTCCTAGAATATGGTTAGGTTCCTACAAGTCTCCGGTCACAACATTTGTGTCACCCAATCAACACATAATCTTGAATTATATGTGTTTCTGTTTCAAGATCCCTAACTTAATATGTGCTATTGGTTCATTAACACTGAACTCATTGCCAAAAGCACTGTCACATATGCCTGAATAAAACTTATCTGTCTCTTCTTCATAAGGCACTTCACAGCCTTCATGCACCTAGGGACACTAGACAGCACCACTCTTGGGGGAGGGGCATTTTAAAAAGCAAAATTGTCAAAAAAAAGCATAAAGAATGCAAACACATGGCACTAAATAGACCACATAAAGGACTTTTTTTTTTCCTGCTCTTGTCATGGGAGCTGAAACAAAAGGTCAGAGCATCACCCTGTTCAACCTCAGCTAGGAATGTACATGTCGGGAAACTCAACATTTTCATCATTCTGTCCATGTTGGTGAACGACTGTAAAAGTTCTATGACTATTGATAGTAAGGTTACAAGTAAATTATAGTGAGTAGGCAAATTTGTAATTACAGAATCCATGAATCATGGAGATCGACTACTTTCTGACATAGCTATTAAGCTAGTCCAGACAAAGAAATCCCACAATGCAGAGGAAAAGTGAAATACTGCTGTTTCATTAGGCAAATGAAACATTGCCTAAACATTTGAATGCAAAAACCAGTTAATTGCTAAATATATTCCTTTAGTTTTTGCTTGTTTAAGCTCTCTGAGTCTAAGGATGCCACTCTTGGTTTATCGTGTTGCCTCATATAGAAGATGGGTTGTATAAAAGCACTTACCTTTGAAGCTTCTAAAATTTCTTTTAAATTAAGTTCTTAATGAAATCTTTGCCTCTCAAGAGAAGAGTTCATTAAACAAAAGATTCTATAAGCGCAATACTATTTTATTTTTCATTCTTTTATCATTTCTTCCAAACGCTTCTGGATAGCTGCTCTGCCCAATTCAGTCAAGAGTAGTTATTATCAGCCATTTCAGCACCGTCCAAATCCTGGGTGGAACACAGCTCATTTTGAAACCTCATGGAGACCACCAGACTCAATTTTCTCCAATAACAGAAATAGGAAACTGTTCTATGGAACATGGAAATCAAGATGCTGAAAACCAGAGAAGGTATTTTCTACATTTTTTCCTCTCCATAATTTTTCTTCATAATGAATGTTTGGTAACTACTTCATAATGATTGGCTGATAATGGTGAAGTATCTATGGAGAAGAGGATGCTGCTCAGAAAAGCCTGCCTTTCCTTTGACTGATATAGTAGAACATGCTCTTATTTGTGCCTAAAGGCTAAGTTGGTCTTTTAACCTGGAATTCAAGATTTTCCATAATTTGGACCCAGTTTTTCATGCATTATTATCTCCCCACCACTGCCTTATTTAGAATCTCTGTGCCAGCCATGTGGGTATTTTACATACACGAATAATAAGGCATAAAGCATAACTGTTAGGAATTTAGATTCTAGTAGAGAAGGTAAGACTAACACCCGTAAAACTGAAAGATGTAAGGGGGTTATATAATTAAGATTCAGTAATTTGACATAGACTGTAGAGTTTATGTGAGTTTGAAATCAAAACACCCAGAGAGAGAGAGCGAGAGAATGGATTAGTCAGGGAAAGCAAGGTAAATTCAAAATGGTTCTTGAGGAATGTTGAGAATTTCAACAGACTGGAAGGAGGGGTGGGTTGGAGGGGAAGAAGAAAGAAGAAGGAATCCAGTGAATGTTTGCTAGTGGGAATGCACAAGACATTGATGGAGCTATAAACAAACCAACGTGAATGGCAAACGGCAGTTCCACTGGAGAACAGAAGAAAACAAATTTGGAGACACAGGAAAATATTTAATTGAAGTTGGCAAAATAAAAACAGGTAGGAACACAAAAAAATGGAAGAAGCATTGAAATTTGAAAAATTAAATTTAAAAAATAGGTAGAAGCATTGAAATTTGGTCAAGTAGAAAACAGAGAGCCAATGAAGGCTTTTAAGAAAGCATGCCAATAAACCAACTTGCACTAAACTATAGATCACTGAAATACACACTTGGTGATTTTTTACTACGTGTAACAGGATTTCTGCATCCAACCAGCTTTCGACAAATTTTTATTATCTATTATGTACTAGACATTACGAAAGTGACAGAGCTATATAGGAGTGAACAAGATCAGTGATTTATTTATTTTATTTTATTTTTTTTTTAACTTTATAGTTTATTGTCAGGTTGGTTTCCATATAACACCCAGTGCTCTTCCCCACAAGTGACCTCCACCAAGACCATCACCCCCCTTTACCTTTCCCCCTTCCCCCCTCAGTTTGTTTTCAGTATTCAAGAGTCTCTCGTGTTTTGTCTCCCTCCCTCTCCCTAACTCTTTTCCTCCTTCCCCTCCCCATGGTCCTCTGTTGGGTTTCTCCTGTTAGACCTATGAGTGCAAACATATGGTATCTGTCCTTCTCCGCCTGACTTATTTCGCTGAGCATGACACCCTCGAGGTCCA